>BRZM01000025.1:704861-1181535 GCA_033238685.1 Lates japonicus | reverse complement strand
GGGGGGGGGAGTCGCGCAAGCAGTATCAAGCACACTGAGTAGTGAGGGTGAGGATCAGCACAAACTGAAGGACTCTCTATTCTGTATCAACTGTGGCAATCTTGAATGAAAAACATAACCTGTATACAACTGGCTTTCAATCACTTCCTGGTAGCTTGTCCTGGCCGAGCTGCTGTGGTAAAGGATATCACCCGTACAACAAACACTGGCAGTTAAGCTACCTGTTGATGAATATTACATAGTGCGAACAAGCCAGCTCATGGGGGAAGAATCCCATCAAGCTGTGATCTTATAGGCAAATACAATATACTCTATGTATATGTTGTCACAAAACCCAGTTTCTTAGTGTTTTCCTTATTGTAAACTAAATTCCAGTTCAAATGCGTCTCCTGACGTCTTGACTGGAGAAATGCGGGGTAAACCTGTAAAACAACCGGAAATTACAGCTGTTACAGAGTGAAAATATTAACTGTGAGAGAAAATAATTAGGCAAGAGGAGTAAGAGTGATAGAGGGGTCGACTCGCTACAGCCACTCAGTCAGCTAATGAGTGGTTAGCAGGAAAGTGAGCTGTCTACAGACGTCGGACTAAACAGAACCTGAAACAGCCAGATGATGTTACATTGTCAGAGGCTGTGGCAAGATGAGAAAACTGCATTCCAAACCTATTCACTTTAGTGTAAAGGATTACTTCAGGACACAGCACGCACTCCATCAGTCACATCACGATACAGTTTTCAGCGTCACGATGCGTCACGTTTTCTGAATCGCAATGCATCGTGTCACGGTGCACTGTTATACCCCTAGTGGAAACTAATAACATTAATAATGGCTCAGCTCCATTTTGGTGTCGCAGTAAACTAAGACACTGAGCCAGTCTGCACAACACAAGACCCTGAAACTGGAACACCTGAATTTAATGAAGCTGTGATTAGCATTGTGATTACACCTGGAACTGACAAGCCAAAATGTCTGCTGTGACAAAAAGCTAATTACTGAGGCTGACTACTGTTAGGTATTAAAGACCAACAAAAGACTGCCTCACATCTCCCTGTTGAGCCACAGACTTTTCACCATAAAGAGCAAAAATCAAAGACTTACAATCTTATTAATACGTTCATAAAGAAATCTGCATCATGACCACAAAAGTACATTTAAGCTTTCCTGATTCTGTTGGCTACTTGTTTCTCATAAACATGCATGTCCTCTGTACAGACCATTAATTTGGATGTTTACCAGAATACATGACTCACATTGGAGGCTTTCTGATGACTCAATTGAATTTTGGACTGCCCAAGTGCAAAGAAAATCTGCTTTGCCCACAGAGCTACTAAGAATTGAACCGTTCCCCTTATCTTTGGCATTGTTAGTGTCAAGCCTCAGTTATTAAAGAAAAAAAAACTGCACAGTGATGCATAGTAAACAAATTAAGTCACGTAAACTTAAGATTTATCACTCCTTGATGTTGATGACATATGTTTGAACTCTGGTGTGTGTGTGTATTTGTGACTGAAGTCTGTTTGAGTTTAGTGACTACACAACAGCCAGCTTTTGAAAAACTGTCTCTGGAGCCTGGACCATTTCTCAGCACAGAAGAGCTCACATGAAGAAACTTCTGTCTGTGTGAAAAATATCAGCAAGTTATCGGCCTGGAGGAGATTCAGAAAATCCATTTTTAGCTTCTCCGTGAGAGCTTTCCCAGAGGATAATGAATTTGACTGCCTCCACACACAGGAAATTTGTATTAGTGCTTGCATGCTCAGCAGTTTTCCGCACGATCTTTCCGATACACGGCACTTTGATGGTGGTGACTCAACTATGATCAATGTGCCCCTGTCAATATTTCAGTCTCTCTGCTCCTCCGCCTGTGTCTCTATAGCCAAATATCAATCAATACAAGACAAATTAGCAGCAAGTTTCCTTTTAATCCTCTAACCTCCATCTATTTTACCTGAATGAATGTAAAGTGTACAATGGCACATATGCATACAGATCTATATGTGTTCTCCAATCTGCAGAGAAAATACCTGATATTACTAATGCACACTCACTCTGCTTTGACCCTGTAAATCTGTCAAATGTGTTTCATCCAGTCTTCTCTCCGCTGCTCTGATGACAGACTGTCCCCACAAGGTTCATTTACCTTTCTTATGATCTAATCGAAGGTTTAATTTACATGTATGCAGTAAACTTTAACTTCAATGCCAAACCTGGAGGAACTGCTGACCCATGGAGGATCATTTCTGGCAAACTTTGGCAGCCTTGTCTGCCCATGTGTCACATAGCTGCAGACGCAGAGGTAAACAGGAGCTGACACCTGTCACAGATGTTGGAGCTAGCCAGCAAGCAAGCCCACATATCTGTCTATCTATGGCTATCTGTCATATGTCATCCAGCTGGAGCCAGGGAACTAAGCAGTGTCATTTCTGTTAATATGTGTGCTCGACACTGATGCCATCAGTCATGTGGAAATGAGAAAAAAAGCAGATGATAACTGTGAATATTAGTGGGTATATTTGCCTTTAGTGTATGATATAATCATAAAAAAGACTGATAATATTGTCAGTTTCATGTGCGGAATCCAGGCATTACATTGCATTTTCAGTGATTTTGCTTTGAATATAGTGCATCAAACAATTTTGCATAAGGGAGAAAAGCACCAGCTGTCAGTTTTTGAAAAAAAGCAATACTGGTGATACAAGGTTTCAGTTGTGTGTTGTCATATGCCAACACTCGCTAGAGCCCCAAAAATTCAAGCTGTGTCGTGATTGCTAAGATACATGTTGCACACTAATGTAGTGTGTCATGTGGGAGTGATAGCAGTGTGCTTGTATCTATGAAGCGCCATGTCCTGTTTTAGACAGGGCCATTTCAAAAAACACCCTACTGACAGTTTAAAATGACAAGGCGACAGCCACAGTGGGGGGTTTGAAGACCACAACAAAAATAGAGTTCTCTCTCGTACACAGCCCCGGCACCTCAGTCTGTCTGACTGGCCCCTTGTCTCCTGTCACATTAGTCTACGGCAGCCACCATGTTTACAGCACAGGGTATCTGCAGGTTCCAGAGGTTAAAGCCCTGTCAAAGAGGGTTTTAATGCTGCCTTGAATATGAGAAGAGAAACCAGCCAATTTGCAAATAAACATTTGTAATAAAATCAATTTTAGTATAAATGGGCATTGAATAAAGTGTTTAAGTTTAGAGGACAAGAAGAAAGCCAGGAGGTGGAGAACAGTCACTGGTTTGTTGGTAAACTGCTGGCAGATTTACCCTCTATCAACTGTACTCACTGCCATGTCCAGAACTGCTCATCCAGAAGAATTTGATTAAATTGTCTATTTTAATGTAACTGGGCATAACAAAAAGTGACTTAGTTATGCTTTATGTAACACAGATGCCATAAGAAAAAGACAATATTAAAATTATAGTTAAGTCTGGTTAGTTTTTACCCTCACTATACTACTGGGTGTTACAGCTGTACTAAGAGAGCAGAAATATCTCATGTGGCATTTACAGTTGGATTCATATTTATATTGCAACTAAATATTTGTCACAGCAAGTCCCGAGACACACACACCCACGCTTAATTATAGGGCTGGTCACACATCAGCATCCATCATCACATGACCACCAAGAGCAGCATTTGGCAGAGTTTACTTTAGTTACCATTACGCTCGCAATTTGAAATGGCCTCTCTCCCGTGATGAGCATTTTTGCCCGAAATTGTGTGAGGCCTTGTGTTGCCCTACAGGTACAGCCTGTCCATTGCTGTAGAGGGACAGCTTTGATAGCAGACAAGCATCATATCCCAGAGTCAACCCTGTCAGTTCAACTAATGCACTGATGAGGGGATTGATTTTGGGTTTTTAGAAACACAATGTCAAAGAAAGACCTTCACTGAAACAGTAAAAACAAATTGCAATCAAACACAAAACCAATACTGGTCAGAGCAATATACAGGAATGCAACTTGCCCATATATTATGCCTCTGAAATTTTATGAGAATGTTTTATTTCAAGAAGATTTTGCAATTTGGAGATGACCTTAAGTTACCAAGCCTATAAACACCATGGGCTCCTAATTGCCAATACTGCTGACCTGGGAGGAAGTAAGAAGCAAGGATGAAGGCTGGGGGATGTTTAAAATTTAGAGGCCAGGAGGAATAGACTAGTCACTGGTTTGTTGGCAGACTGCTGGTGGATGTACATTGTTTACCTCCTATCTACAGTTCTCATCTCATGGAGAATACTGCCATCTCCAGAATTGCTCACCCAGAGGAATATGATTAAATATTTCTCTACCTCTGGCTGTTTCACACACACCTTAAAGATATACACCTCTGAGACAACACACACAAACCCACATACAATCACTGTTTCCCAGTATGTCTCTGTCACACACAAAAAGAGGTATGATCCCCCCACCCTCCCCACCCATTACACTCACTCACACACACACACCTACCCACAACCTTGTCATTTCCTATGACATCCCCAGCCTCCATTACCTGCATATATTAACAAACCTCTCTGATGTTAAAAATTATACATTCATACATTTGAATAATTCAGATTATTTTAAAAGCTGTGCACACACTCACTCTCTTTTTTTCAGATCGAAAGAGAGCCATTTACCTCAAATCGCATTTGAATAAATCCCATAAATCCTTTCAAAGTTTCCTGAGATAAACCAATCAAATACCCACAACGCAGGCTGACTGGCCAATCAAAATTAGCATTCATACTTGCAGCCTGTTTTTATTCAAAAGACATCAAATAGCAAATCAAATTGCAGGGCCTATTTGTGAGGCTCAATTTATTTGAGATAAGAAAAAGGTGACTAATAGAGAGGGAGTGAGAGGGAAAAAGGAGCATTGCTGAGCTGCAATAATGTAATTCCAAACAAAAATATTTGATGGAGTAAACAGTGTGCCTTTGGTTTATAAATGTAGTAGATGATTCTATTTGTTCAACAAAAGAGAAATATATTATATGTGACAGACAAAATATATATTAGATGGCCGAGGGGTGTGGACACCCAATTATTCATGAGATGAAACCTGCTTATCACACTCGCCAGGGAGTCTGTGAAAGTCTGTCTGTGTGTGGGAAACAATTATAACACGGTCAACAACAATCAGGAAACTAGGTTGGAAAACAGTGTGTCTTACGGTGTTTCCATTGGACATGAAAAATGTATGTGTGTATTAATACGAGATGAGTAAGAAACAAGAATATAGGGATGGAAAAAAGTGGTTGTGTACATGTATGGAGATATGAAGGACTAAAACTGAAGGAAGAACAAAAGGTTTTACAGGTATCCACCATGGAGAATAGTGGATAGACAGTGAAACCTCACCTCTCTCCTCTCTCAGTACCTATGTCTGCCTTCGTCTTTTTCCAGCTGTCTGTAAATCATGACAGGCGGTAACCTCCAGCTTCCTCTTTCTCTGTTTTGAAAACAACTAACCGTCTCTGACACTCATGCTTCCTGCGTTTTAACGGATTACACACACACACTCAAAATAAAACCCCTAATATCTGACCTCCAAAGTTTCTGTTTTGCAGAAACCTATGGTTAACCATCATCATGTCTATTATAACTTTGCAGAACTTGCAATTTGTTAGAGTACAGGTTGATTTTGTAACTGATTAACTGATTTATTCAGTCATTCAGTTAATGATTATAATCTATGGTTGTCACTGAGGCTATAACTAGATGTGATTTTGAAACATTTTTTTTAAATATAGCACCCAGGGCAGATGCTTACATTACAGGACAGTAATACAGTTACAGTAACAAAACAGTATTCCCAAAATATCAATATGTCTTGCACTTCTAACTTCTCTAAAATGTAAAGGGCAGGTGTATCTTCACCCTGCGCTGTCACCCACATCTCATATGTGCACAAACACCCTCTCACACTCACACACACACACAAACACACACACACACACCTAGGTTCAAGCAGCTGGTGAGTTTGCCCTTGACTGCCCACCCCTGGGCACAGCAGTGGCATGGATGCAGCTGTTTTAAAGAGTTCTGGAAGGGATTTAGGAAGCCATGTCCTTGTCAAGGGTATATTCTTGCTTTTCATTACTCCAATATAAACTGAGGTTGTGTTCAGCCTGACAATAGCACTGAATAACTGAAATTCCAGACTCCTTATTCATGTTGATAAGACCACTGCTTTGCAGCATGTGTGAGTTGTAAAATCCTGCCAGAAACAGTTCAAACTGCTGTCCAGCATTTTTACATCTGTTCAGCCCTCACACTAATTTCAGTTTCTTACTGGTGCCCATATCAACACAGCCAAACAGTCCTTTGTGTATTTTGGACACAGTGCTATTGTCAGTCTGAACACAGCCTAAGGCAGCAACAGAAACAGTAACAAGATGCACTACAAGTCATAGAAATCACTACTTTTAAAAGTATTTAAGAAAGTGTGTCAGTGTGCGCCTGCATGAATCTGTGGACAACTGAATCCCACTGCCTCAAAGCATCGTCTTTAAAAGTTCTGTCAGAAACCCTGACATTAAAAAGCAGCTGTTGTCAAAACAGTACCGTGAATTTGCTACTGTAGCATCTGCCATTAAAAAGTCTGCTGCTCATCTACTGTCAAGACTTTTTTTTTTAGTAGGAGGTCCCTAAAGTACAGGGGTTGTTCCACTGCCCAACAAGTGTTGGTTATGCACAGAGAGTAAGGTGCAGCTGCCTTTTTAATTACACGGGATACATGCAAAAATGGAGGTGTTACTAGAACCTTGTAATAAAAACTGAATGTCTGTAGCCAAGAGCTAAGTATCACCATGAACAATAAGATCTTCAGAGGGAGATCAGAGGGAGGCAATATTCAAAATATCTAAGTAGTATATTACATATTTGTTCTCTCCAAGCTTTTCTACTGCATTATCAGTGTTGGAACTCTCTACATTGTAGTCACTCTTTGAATAAGCACTTTCATTCATTCATTTATTTTCATAGCTTTGACAGCTCTCAGGGATGCCGTAGAGATACTGTGATTTGATCAGGATTTAAGACCAAGCTCTTCTAAAACGTTCATGGTCAAACTCTCAGGTTGAACTACATTTAAAGTATGTGTACAAGCAATGAAATGTTAATAGGAAGAGACAGTTGACCTTAGGTTATTATACTTTGGGCATGAGGACACCAAACACAGCATCTGAGGAGGTTTGGAGAGAAGAGGGGGGAATATGATATGAGTGAGTTAGAAAGGATATTAACAGGGATTGGTCTATTATTTTCAGCATCTGATTATACAGATGCAATACACAGATTTTACACTAAAACAAAAAAATCTTTCCAAAGAATCCAACTTTCTTTTTTTTTTCTTTTTTGCTAATGCAAAAGACATAAAATAGATAATATACTGTATATAGTGAATGCTTTGGAAGTGAGATTTGTGTTATCAATGTGGAGATTTGCCCTTGACTGACCCGCCTGAGGCTCTAATAGACGCATGGCCTGCTGTGCAGTTGGGGATTCTGGGAGTCTGCTCTCAAGGAACAGATGCCAGGACACAACAGCTGTTCATCTGGCATCGAACTAGAGCCAACTGGCTGGACCCTCCACCCAAGAACAAAAACATCAACATGTGTTACTAAAGCTTTCCCCCCTTAACAGGACAGACACACAAACACACACACACACCCCGAATAAATGCAATACACTGGAACATACACAGACACAATGTCTTGTAAGTGACATAAAACTTGCTAACTTAATTGACAACAGCACCAAGAACCGCATTTAATCACAGGTGCACAAAATCAGCTTAAGCACACAACTGGACACCCCCCAAGAACTAGGTAAGCCAATATCAGAACCTTCAATTACCCAATAGCAGCATTTCCAGTTCCATACCAATAAGCTAAATATACTGATTGCTATCAATCACTTCATCAGTGGACAGTCAGTGACCCTTATTACCTTTTAAGCACCTCTTTTTTTCTTTTTTTTTTTGGGAGAGAGAGAGAGAGGATTTTGAAATGCATATAAAGACCTTAATTCACAATCATGTTGTGTCTGTGTGTCTGTGTGTGTGAATGCATAACAGAGATAATGTACTCACCCTGGAAAGACTGCCTGGCTCTCTCCACTAGCTCCTCGATGGGATAACTGGCAAGGTCTCCTCTGGCATGCTTTGTCTTACAGTAGGTACATGCATTCAGACATCTAGACAGACAGAAGCAGATAAAGGTTATAACAAGAGATAGAGAAAGGGATGAATGCTCATTTTTACTGTTAAAAAGATTCATAATTCATATGTTTGCTTCTTGTCCTACACTTGGCTGGAAAACTAAGCAAAACAATTGTTTATTTTCTCCTGATGTTTAATTTGTATATTTTCATATTTTTATATTATATTGTATATAACAACAGAGTTAGGCAATCGAGCCATAACATTTTCACTCGAATCAACTGAACTTGAACTGTTGAAATACAAAGGACTGGGAACAGCATGGTGAGTGTACAGATAAACACAAGAGACTTTTTAATGTTTTAATGAAATCTATACATGCTGTGTTTCCCAATAGAGGAGAAGAAGAGAAGAAAGTGGGGAGTAAAAAAATGTTCTTTCTCTCCTAAACTGTTTATAAGGACTCCAGCTAGCTCCAAAATAACTATGGACAGCTGTCTCTCTGTCCAAGGCAAGCAGTGGAAAGATTAGACTCAATACATTGTTTTGTTTTACCACAAGCAGAAAAGCTTAATTGAAACTGACTGTGAAAGGGAGGGAGCAAAACTATGAGGCAGAAATACTAAAACAAGAGACAAAATACACAGAAAAGGGAAGAAATGCTCCCTCACACCAGATCCAGAAGCACTGCATGGTATAAACTCAGGAAAAGTCTTTATTTAGGATGAAGGGGGCTTTTCTTCATGAGTTCTCAGTAAATCACTACTGAAAAGAAGAAGGAAAGCCTCTGTTAACAGTACTTTTTGTATTTACTCCATTAGGGTTTCATTTCTGACCTCCAATTTGTCATACTGGGTTAAAAATACACACTCTTTTTTACCACAGTCGTTTCTCTTCACTCATTATTTCACTTTTGGCTTAAATTTCTGGCAAAAGCTCGTTAGTTGCTGTTGTTGCTGGAACAGGCTGTGAATACAAGTTAAACACTGTGATTAGTTAAATGTGTGTGTTTGCGGGCATCAAAATATTTCAAAGGCAAAATAAGACCAAGCTACGTTCTCATCAAGTAAATTTTTTTTTTTTACCCATTTGTTATCATTTATCACTCTTCCCTCCACATGTGTTCCCATGAGGTGCAAAAAAGTTAGCTTAGCACCTTTACCTTCAAGGTTTAGGGGTTGAGTTTTCTGTATAACTTAGGTGAGGGTGACTCACGCTGCCAAATAATGAGTTCAATTCCAATGGAGCCACACTTGCCAAGTGTATACTAACAGTGATGTAAAGCACTAAAAACTTCCCATAAATAGAGTGCAGCACGCTAAGTGGTGTTTTCACAAAAGACTCCAAACTAACCAAACTGTGACTAACAGAAGACCACAGTCCAGCTATACTCAAAGAAAACAACATGACCATCTATTAACACAGCACTACTAATGCAAGCTTTTGACACAGAATAAGGATCAAAAAGCTCCAGTTCCTCTTTAATAAAAGTGTCACCATGATGAAATTGGTTTGCTGTGGGATTTATACACTCCAGTGCAATGACAAAAACATCATTGCCATTGATTAATAACCATCAAATACTGTGATGTAAGGCAGCTAGTATGAGACTATGAAATTGGACTGTTGTAGATAACAAGCGTAAACCCTGTATCTGTCCATGACAGACTCATGGAGAAATAACAGGGATTCCCCTGAAGCTCAAACTGGCAACAACACAGAACTCCCGCTGGACTGAAGATACAGTTGTTGTCATGTGTTTGTAAGTTGGGTCATGTAGACTCCATGTCATTCTAGAGGATCACTTTGCCAATTTGAACCATTTTTTTCCAATTACTACTCAAAGTATGGTGTCTACAGTCAAAGTCAAGTCAAGTCAAATTTTATTCATATAGCCCAACATCACAAATGACACATTTGCCTAAAGGGCTTTCCAATCGGACCAGAATACAACATCAATCCATGATGGGCCTTGCCAGGGTAACCAAGTAGCAGAGAAACTATCAGTGTATCCTCACAGTTTCCACTACCCACTGACTGAAGTCTCTTGTTGTTATTAGCTCTGGAGAGAGAAGGGTGAGACACCACAGATCAAGTTGAGCAAGGCATTTCAGAGGAAAAGACACCACAGACTATTCAAAGATACCATACACAGACAATGCTAAAAATATTTCTCACTGCAAAGTTTTGTTATGCTCTTATAACGAAGGCTCACATTCGGGCCCCGAAGCACACTCACAATAGTCCGATGCCAGGTTTTATCACAGTCCAGATTCATCATCAAAGCCCAGACAAAGCAGCAATGCAAACTGTAATCTATGAAAAATTATGATAAATGATTAAAAGAGGTCATTCATGTAAGTGATTAGGATATGAGGAACCTATAATTTTGGGTCCCTCTTTTTTTACTTCATTTACTAGACACTGGGCACCTTCATTAAGTACCTACTGAAACACCGACAATATCTTTAGCATCATTTTGAAACACAGCTGAAACGCCAAGAGCATTTTTTAATGTCACTATGGAAAATCCATCCATCTCTCCCTCTCAGGGTATTGCTTATCCTAGTTGAGGGCACTAAAGATGGCAGCTAGGTCACAGGACCTAGCTCTGGAGAAAACACAGACAGATGGGGCCCTGCATGCACGCACACACACACACTTACACCACCAGGGGGTCCATCCATCTTAATGTGATCAGGCCCAGCTGAGTGGATCACACCAACATTAATCTCAAGAGACAGTCAGTGGCCTGCTTGGGTGTGTGTGTGTGTTTGCAGCAATTATGTGTGTGTCTTCATGTGCCTGTGTGACTGTGCTCCTGCTGAACATTCATCCAGTATCACAACAAGGCATTAGCGATTTCGACCTCTCCATCAGGCTAAACAGACTGCGACAACTAGTCAGCACCCTTAGACTAACAGTGACTGAAGGAGAGGAGCGGTGTCACTTTCTCTGACACACACACACACACACACACACACACACACACTGTGAGTTGTGCTAGGATGGAGTTTTTTGTTTCTGAATCCCTTCATTTTCTGTTGAAGATAAGAGAAGAAAAGAGAAGAGAGGAGTGTAAAGTAAAAATATTTCTAGAATTAAAACCAAATATTTCGCCTCCTTATCAAGCCACCATCCTTTCCCTCCTTTGTTTCTGTCGTCCCTACCTTCTGTTTCATCCTACTTAATTAAACCACAGAGGTAGCTGTTGTACCTGACAACAGTGTAGTTCATCAGTGTTACAATGAGAGGCTACCTCCCCTGTGTGTGTATGTGTGTGAGTGTAAGAGAGAGAGAGAGAGACTATTGTGTGGTTGCAGCCTTGAAAAGGTAACAAAGAAAGCCCTGAGGTTTCTCTACATTTGTAAACCTCCCTCGACACACTCACACACACATGCACACACACATATATGCTCACACACACAAATACGGTATAATTCCCTTTGGAGGAGCTCCCTTATGCAGCATTTTAAAGACAGACTGGGAGAGAGTTGAGCAGGGAAAGGTTTCCTCAATGATAAGCATTTAGGGTCTTCACATTAATTAGAAAACTGCTCTATGCATAAATAAACTGGGCCATGGGTGCATTAATGTGAGTGTATGTGTGTGTGTGTTCATGGGGGTTTGTATTGTGTCAGCTTGAAGATGCAATTATGAAAACAAAGCTTAAACTGTGCAGGGAAGTCTGAGCACTTTGCAAACTGTAAAGCAAGATTATTCATTGCACATATTGTTGAGACTGGGAGAGGGGTGGAGTGGGTATATGAGCAAACAAAATCATTAAACTGCTATTATATGAGTGAACAAAGCCTCAAGCCTGTAAGTTTACTACTAGTGTCATCTCAAAGTCAAAGTGGAGGTTGCAAAATAATGTGGAGTCAAGGAACAAAGTCTGCTGACACAATAGAGTAAAGACCTATTAGGAGCAAAGAATAGAGGATGATTAGTTATTCAGGGAAAGGTTTGGCAGTTAAATCTAATTTAGCCTCACAAGTAAGAACCTGGTTGCATTCAAGTTGCATGGGAATTTTGCATACACATCAATGATCTTGTGGGACTTGGTTAAAGACAAGATTCCTTACATCTTACAACTTATTAGGAGTGTTCTAACTTTAAACCATGATCACGATTTGGGATGAAATGCAAATTTCAGTGTGTAGAGCTTGTGGAGCTTAATCTTCTTGGCTCACTTTTTAAGTAAAGAAATGTGGTGTTTATTAAGTAGAAACAGAGCTGCACCAGTAATAATAATACAGCCATGTGAAGAGCCATTGCAAAGACTTTCCTGAGAATTTTGTGTGAACTGAATATTTTAAACTGGCTTTTATTTATTTATTTGATAAATTAAGATATATCACATTGAGGCACAACACAGTGTCTGAGGCCCTTTACAGTCGAGAGTTTAGACTGAGAAACATATTTGTCATGAACCTGCTTTCTGCCCTACCAATAAGTAGCTCTGACCAGGCTGAGAAATAACACACAGTTCCCTCACCATTGTCTCACATAATGTTGTTTTTTGCATTTTTGTGTGTTGGATATGTGTGCGCATGTGTGCTTGTGCATGCACACAAATGTGTGTTTCCTTTCATCTGTGAGTAGACCAGTGTGAGTATGAGTGCGTGTCCTAATGCAGCTGGGGCCCATTTCTCTCAGTGCTCAATTCAGCCTTTGTGTCTGACCTCTTGAATTTTGTTACTTAGTCTCGGGTTCCCAGAACTGTGCACTGAAAAAGCTCTGTGTGTTTGTGCAAGAGTGTTTGAGAAAATGTGTCACATGCTGACCTTAGTTTTCTGTAACTACTACAGCAGCCTTGCTTGTTGTTGTGGCTGGAGAAAGACAGCACGTGTATGTGTGTGAGAGCATGTGTGTGAAACCACAACTCCATGTCTACAAAGGAACTATGACTGTTTTCCCAACTTCTTGTTTTGTCTGTAGACAGACCTCAAGACGGTGTTTGTACTCGGTCAGCCCATTGTTTCTGGACAGTAATGGTATGATGTTTATTTATTACTGAACCACCAGACTACTGATAAAGTCAATCAAAGTGGTAGAAGATCTGAGCTGAAGTTAGACATGCAAGCAAGCTGTTTCACTACTGATCCCTCTGTTGCCTGCCTGGCTTACTGGCCATGAAATGGCCTGTTGCTGTAAACCTGTCTGAATGACAGGCTGAATTTACTGACGCATTAATCGATTACTTCACTGGCTCACTGACAGACTGCAAGACTGAGTGACCTGCTCTCAATGACTTTATAAACAACTGAATAAACCACTGGTTTAGTTAGTGTCTGGCTGCCCATCTGACTGACTGCTTTACAGTGTCACTGACCCAACACGTTTAAGACTAAACTTGAACATCTGCAGGTATTAGAGATGTTAACTGAAGGCTCAATAAGCGAGGTGCAGTGTAACTTTACATTACTGACATGCACGCAGAAAGCAGGGCAGAGCCACTGTCAAGATTGTGGTGTGACCTTAAGGTACTCTGAAACATATGAGATTTTGATTCCGCAGCTCATTGACAGATTGAAAGGCACAGTGTAGTTGTCTTAAGTACCAGCCTTGCAAAGCATCACTGCCAAAAGTCTGCAAATATCTTAAGGTCATTAACATTATAACATTAGTTAAGGTTGTGTTATCTATTACTTTGTCCCCTAAAGAAAGAGGGCATGCATTACGTCTGAGTGACAGAAAGAAAGGCTAATCTCTGGGTTAATGTTTCTGTCTTACAACTGCAGTGACCATTTACCTCTTGAAAACTGTAGGAAACTCGTTTGTACAAATAGTCTGTTTGACGATCAGTTGTGTGTGTGTGCGTGTGTGTGTGTGTGTGTGTGTGTGTGTGTGTGTGTGTGTGTGTGTGTGTGTGTGTGTGTGTGTGCGTGTCAATTGTGTTTTCCTATGACACACTGGGGCTAATTCAGTTACTCAGGGGCTCTGTAGCGTAATGCCTTGTAATGACACACAATCTCATTTTGTCCAAGGAGACACATCAATCTTTTGGATTTACTGTGGGGAGCAGAGTCTCTCCTGGTGAGCTTGTGGGGAGAACAGTTGATGGAGCGTGTGTGTGTGTGTGTATGTGGGTGTCTCAGGCATGTATTTGTGTGTTAAGCAGTGGGAAAGAGGGAAATGGAATAATATGTTCAGACCAGTGGAGCTGAAAACTACCTATACATTGGTTTGATAAACAGCAGGAAAGGCCACTGTGGTACACAGCTAGAAAAGGTGTGTGTGGTGTGTGTGTGTGTGTATGAGTGAGTGGGAGAGTGTCTGCATATGATCGTGTGTGTGTGTGTGGGGGGGGGGTAGAAAAAGAGAATCGGTATTCCTTTGTGGAGGTATGTGTTGTATATGTGTCTTAGTGCAGAATAAAAAGGACACTGTGTGAACACTGTGCATCCATGCATTCCCACAATCCACAACAATCAACAACATGTACATGATCAGAAACCCTAGTGTAAACACACTTCACTCCTCTCCAACTCTACTTTTCTGAAACACATCAGCACATTTCCTCGCGCTTTTGTTGCTGCTTCACATGATGTATTTTCACTTCTGCTCCTCAGAGAGAAAAACAACACAGAAAAGAAAAGATGAGATCATTGACCAGCAATCAACAAAATGAAAATGCAGTCAAGTAGAGCAGTGTAACGTGGCTTGTGAATTTGCTTTTAAGATGAGGGAGAGATATGGACAAGTTATCTGTAGTGAAAACCGCGTGAACCCCACTGGAGGATATTGCAGTGTGAATGGGAGTCTCAAGCTGGAGCAGATATGCCTGCGTCGATTGTTTGAGTGTAAAAGAGTGAAAAGGAGAGACCCCTTGTGTGCCTCTCTGAGGCATCTCATGCAAAAACTGGCTCCTTATTCTCTTAGGCTTTATTCACTTTCTCACTGCAATTGCTACAGAAATTCAAATTACCAAAGAGCACATACAGTAGGCCTGATTCAATTTGCTTTTAACCCAGCTAATGACTTCCCATCTCTTCCCCTCTTCCCCTTCCTCTTTAGAGCTGAGACTTTTATCTGCAGAAATGGCTCCTCTACACTTATAGTGACTCTACTATTCTTTTGTGATTTTCTTTAATACAAAGTGTGTCGCCAGTGAGTTGTGCTGTGTCTTTTTTACCCCGCCACGTGAAGACCTCTGGCATCAACAACACAGTGTGCTGAGTTCGACTGATCTCCAAACAAAAAATGTTGGAAGGGAGACTAGGAAAAGAATCCAGCAGCGGAGAAAGTGAAGTGCAACTATCAGATGCTGAGAACTCACTCATGTCTCAGTCATCCATGCTCTGAAAACACGAACAATGGAATGATAATAATCAATATTACACAAGTATCAAACAACGGTTATAAACTGGAAAAGTTAACGGGTTGTAACAGTTTGGAAATGCAGAAAAGGATGTGGTGTCATGAAGAGATTTCAGATGTCTGTTCAAGAGGAGCTGATGTTTGCATCATATATTACAAGAGACAAACAGAGAAGAGATTTGATTTTTACAGAAAACAAACAGGACAAAGAGGCAAGTCAAGTGGGTTACCTCACAGGACGAATGAGCCTAAAATCACCTTATTTTGAAGCACTCATCGTGCGAGTACAGTTTAATGTGGGAGAGCAGGAGAAACAGCATATACAAGCTGTGTTGTCAATTTAACAGAAGTAGAATAACATGGTCAGAAAAGATATAACTCCTCTGTTATTACCTGGGAGCATTATTACTGCAAGGCAAAAAAGGAAGTAGCTCACCATTACTTCATTTTATATTCCAGATTAAAATAAAATCTATGAAATGCCTCATTGTTGTCTGTATTAAGATTGTTTAGGAATTGGACATCCATTTAGGCCCTGTCATGTTAATCAGGGATGCATCAGGTCAGGAACAGGAGTAAGAAAATACTATTGTTGGAACCTCTTCTTGCCAGGTTATACGTCTACCTCTGACACACAGGACATTGCTGCTGTGGTTGTGGCTTAACAGCCAACTCCAAACCCTGCCTCTGCTTGTTCTGAGGCTTATTGTTTTTCTGTGCATCTAGACGTCTGTGACCCCAGATTTACTTCTCCCTTAGCTGAACGCTATATCTTTGGCACAATGGTTAACACAAATCTATGTAAAGGTCAGCAGCAACGCTGATAAGACCTATTATTCTACAGTGTCGCCCTGGAGTATGGATGGAGAAGTTGTGGCAGTCAGATGCAAATCACAGGAAACAAGCAGCTAACACACTGAGGGTCTGTCAGCAAACATAAACATATTCACAGTGCACGCTAATAGACACATACTCACAGACACTTTTCATTCTGTGCTTGGCAGCTTTGTTTACATACATGTAGTGTGCATGTATTTTGCTACAGTGATTATTAGTGATTGTAGAAATTAAGAATTTGGCAGGGATAAAGTTAGATGAGAAACAAGCAAGAAACCTGTTCAAATCCTTTATGACTGTCGCCAACCAGAGAAAAAAAATAGAATAGAAAATAACAGAAAAAGAAAGATTGGAGATTACTACTATGTAGCTTGGGTAAAGCATCCAAAACATTCATGTTCAAAAAGGTATTAAATATCCATTCAAAACCCTTACAATGGCATCATGCAATATTCAACATGGCTTAATGGCCAGATTAAATTAGCTTTCAGTTAAGTAGATAAATATGTTACTAACAGTGTCAGAAGGTGAAAAAAAGAAAATAGAGAGGACTGAATAGAAGGAGCTGAACAAAGGAATGAGGATGAAACAGTGTATGGGCTCCAAGGTTTTCTTTTATACTCCCTGGATGAGTGAGGCCAGTAACTCAGAGAACAAGAAATTTCCAACCCTCCACAACAAAAATCAAGAGGACTGTTGAAATTAGAAAAATCTTTGCTTCTATTCAGGAGATGTCAGCATCTCTATTTGTTAGCCTAACATAAGCTTAACCCTGCAAGCATTTCAAGGTGAATTATGTGCAGGCTGTAGCTGATGAAAATATCAACTAAAGAAAGCACAATATTTTACAGTACCAAAAAATGGGTGAGAAAAAGAAATTAAATGGTATAGGTTTGGGAATGACAAATCAAAAATATTTTCACTATTCATGACCACAGACACTGAACATGATGTTCATTATGGTATAATATTTACACATTTTGAACAGTGCTGTACGCCTCCATGTCAGTATTTATTCAACTTCTATTTGTTGTGATGTAAGAGCGGCCAGCAAAGCAGTCAAACATCAAGACAGCAGTTAGCCTGTTCTTCACTGTGTTTGAAAGAGCTCTCAACCACAAGAAGCCTACCTCTTGAAGTTGGTTATTGGGTTGGGATTAGAGCAGAGGATCGTTAACACCTGACTTAAGCACATTGCAATAACAATGACAGCGATTATGACTGCCAAAAATGTGACTAAATAGAGAACATGGAGGAGACAGATAATGAAATGAAATGAGCTGTAACAGTGGAACACAGGGCTTTTTTTTTAATGCCTGGAGTCTAATGGCAAAGGTTCACACAATCAGACACAGCAACAAATACACACACAAGTTTAATGACCCATTGTGACTGAGTGGCTGTAAATTCCTTGTTTATGATGCTGAAGCGTCACAATTCAAGTTGCTCACAAAAAGGCTTTTACTGTTGCTGACAAGACATACACACACAAACATAGATATAAACAGAGCGAAGAGGGGACCGTTAGTGTAGCCTAGGGCAAAAGACACACACAGACACAGACAAAAACACACACACACACACACACACACACACACACACACACACACACACACACTTTCCCCACTAGTATTAAGTTTTTTTACCAGTTTAAAGTTGTATGAAAGATGAACTCTGCCCTTAGGGCTTTTCTGTTTGCATAAAGAAGTTAAGGAAGCAATAACGTAAGAAACAATCCAAAACAAAACACTTGATCAATTGCAGAGCACAAGCCCAACATCAGTTGTTGAAGTCAACATCAAGAAGCAAGAGTAGAGTGGAACTCGGAGCAACTGTCTGATAGGTCCCATGTTGAAAAATACCATCACCGTAGATATTTCAAGTGTTTCTCTCTTTTATGCTTCTCCTTCAACTGCTAATCTCTGCACTGCATCGTCGCTCTCTTTGACCATTCAATACGCACATACACAACCTGTCAAAAAGCTTTCTGTTGTATTGTTGCAAATCCAAACTTCCACAAGGTTTAGAGATTTACCTTGATCAAAAGCTGTTCAATGTTTTACGCATTTCAAGTATTTCTCTCTTTTATGTTTCTTATTCATCAACAACTACTCCTTCCCCTGCTTCACCTCCATCTCTGGCCATTCAATACACACAGACACAACCTATGAAAAAGCTTTCTGTTGTATTGCTGAAAATCCAAACTTTTATATGATAGAGGTTATGATTGAAGTTTACCTTTATCAAAAGCTGTTTAAAAGTAGATAGCTTCCTGAAAACCTTGGCTGTGATTGATTCTGTTTCATTTCAGAAACTTTTGTGTTCACTTCATCTTAAGTAGCATGTTAACATTTCTGGTATTCAAGGTCACAGGAAGGAAGGAATGATAACACTGCTTGGATGACTATTACTGTTTGATGAAATTATTACTTAAAGTGACAATTTCAAAGATTTTCAATTAAATTAATGTCTTAAGTCACTGTCTGTCACCGACTGAGGTAACGCAATAGTGACTGAGCCTATGTGTTGCGATATTTATCTACATATAGCATTACAAAATGGGTGTCTGTGGCAACATTCTCAGAAGAAAATGCTGTATGAAGTTATTGCTAATGAAAAACAAACGTTTTCTACAGCCTCACATTAAAAGCATTTCACATGAGCTGACCTTTATTATGTCGGTGAGCTTAGCACTTACTGCTATCATTCATTGAATGTGCCTTCAAAACAAGACAATGGTTATTTTCAGCATTTTTGGATAGAGGATCAGGTTGAAATATTGCACGGAGTAATGGAACAAGAGCGAGCTGTTAAATGAAGAGCTGCAGGCGAAAGACTGCACACCTCCAAATTCTCAGCGAGGTAACCAACTCCTTTCACTGTTCACAAACCCACGCCATGTGCAGCATAAAATCAGATCACAATTGCTCAAAGAATGATGGAAAAAGGCAAACTATTGGCTGACTTCACTATCAAAATGACAATAGTTTGTTCTGCTGCCCCCAGAATTCTGTTACCTAAGTATCATGCTGCATTTGCTGTTAACACCAGTAACAATTGTAACGAAGACTACATTTGTTCAACAGTTGCAGCATATTACAAAAATTACGACACAAATTATGACATAATTACTAACACCGATAATGTTTAAATTGATTGAATTTTACTGATTTTGATTCAAACTGTGAGCTATTCAAAAAACTGAATGAACGGCAGCAGATGTCGCTCTAAAACTGGATTACCCTAAAATAAAACATTTTAAGGTTTATTAACATTTTGTACACATTTGTAACATGCAACATTCAATAACTGTCTTTCACTTCCATAATAGGTCCACACTCACTCCATCTGCAAGTAATTGAATGAATCGGACTGTAATCCCCAGAGGCAAACAAAGTCTTAGTGTATTGGAACTAAATTGTTAACATACTGCTTTTGGACTGAACCTTCAAAGAACCAATCAGGGCTTTTGCTCATTACTGTGTCAAGTAAAGATGATTCAAAATAGCTGCGCCAAAGGCCCAGGAGAAACCTGACAATGTTCCTTTAATACAAAGCCAGAGGGCATTTGAGGACTAGCTGGACTATGTTGAATTTATTTTCTGATGGGATAAAATTAACTTGGTGAAAAAAAAAGTCAATCTAATTTGGCTTTAATAGGTGCAAATGAAATTTATATGCATCTTAATGAAACTAATATTGTGAATCAATTTGAACGCAAAATTTAATTTTCATAGGTAATCCCAGGTGAAACACTATGCCAAGCCGTTGTAAGGATTTGCATTAATAGAGTGAAGGGAATGGTAGTAGATTCTTCTGTTATACCCAGACAAAAATCAGTCTGTGCAGAGTAATTTGAAATGAGTACATGGGTTTTGGTGACTGTGAATGTTATGGATGACTATGGTTTACTGAAGTCCACGTGTGTAAAGGTTTTAGGGTTTTATTTTGAATAAAAATGCACTTTATGATATCTGGTAGACCTGTGATCTCCACTGCTTATTTTACCAGGATGAGGCAATGTGTTTGCTGTTTGACCCTGTCTCCCAAGATTCCACCAGAATCCATGCACACATCCTAACCTGCCCCACTGAGACCTCGATCTCTGAGTGGCTATTGTGTTCAATGGAGCATTAAAGTCAAAAATATTGAACTAACATATAAAAAAGTGGTAAGCAAATGCTTTTTTTCCCCCATGGCAACTGACAATTACATAATGAGAGAAGCTATCTGGGAGTATTCTCAGAGAAATATGAGTTTAAAATGTGCTGGTGGATGCAGAGCTGGTGTGCAGGGTTGGCATCACCGAGAGAGTACATACAGGATTCAGAGAGTCCAATTTTGAAGAATTTGTACGCCTAAAATTAATCCTGTTGTGATTTTTAATGTGGATCTCCTACAATGAATATTGCTGCAACATGTTTGATAAAGTTATTATTAATTCGAAAAAGCATAATACTAGAAATATGGCAGGTAAAAAACTTTCAACAGCAAGATATTAATATCTTATGCCCTGAAAATATTTGAGATTCCAGACTTTTCAAGGACCCGCAGATAACCTGTGGAAGCACATCACATCAACTTGACATCTGGCAAGAAAACACAGGAAATGAGACAGAGAGAGCGCTTAAATGAATGCATCCCACGTGTCCACACACAAAGACAAACTGGCAACAAACTTCAGACACTAAAGGCCACACACACACACAAAAAATGAATAGTTTCAAATCACATCTGACGCAGAGACAGGCTGGAGAACAACTGCAACTGATGTTGTGCATGTGTGTGTCTGTGTGTCAGACAAAGATCTCTCTGTTTTGTCAGCTGACAAATGTCACCAATGATGTCACTCCTACCTCAGAGCACAGAGCACATAAAGGACGCATTCTCTTTTCTGCAACGCACACACACACACACGCACGCACGCACGCACACACACACACACACACACACACACGCACATATTAAAAGAGCCATGTCAATTAGTGACACTAATGACTGACCAACTCACACATTAAGCTTGGATTTTCAGTAAGACCAGTGTTATTTGGGAGAGATTTGTCAACAGCCGATTCACCCAGCCAACATATCCGTGCAATCCCCCAGCCTTCCACAAAAGAGTTCCATTTAAAAGAGTAAAAACAAGGGGATTTATCTGTAGCTAGCCTGACCCTTTTGAAAAACAAGAGCAAGTTCATCTGGATCAGATACAGACCCCCTGCTGGAGTAGGGCTGGCAAGGGACTGACATCTGTACACACAGACCACAACACTAAAAAACTCACTAAATGGAAGACATGCAGAAATGCTCATATCTAGGCATGACAGCCAACAAAACCACACAGATGCAAAAACCGTAAGGCAGGTAGGTACACAAGCACATAAAGCCAAAAAAATAAAAAATAAAAAGATATTTGCACTGCAGCTGTCATTTGATAGTGACTCAGACAAAGTGACAGAGGGACTGGGAGAGAGCCATTTATCAACAGTTATCAAAAAGGCACATAGAGGATGTGAAAGGGCCAGAAACAGTGTGTGTCTATATCCACTGTAGCTATTCATAACAACAAAACCAGGAATAAACCATACCAACAATAAATCAGGAATCATATGACACTGGTGGCCAATTTTAGGAAATGGTTTACAGAGGAGAAGTGAATAAGGTTTTCAAAACAATTTGCCAGTGGACACTGGCCAGCCTGAGTACCCTGTGGCAGTTGTACCAAAATGCTGCTTTTTCTTTCAAACCTCCAAATTTGCCTCTTTAAAGATGCCAAATTTAGTAAAGGTTTTCTAGTTGTATTAGATGAAGGCTAGTCTAAGAGACTTTAGTCAGGATCAATGAGCTCTGCAGACTATAAACATCTCAGACACAGTCAACTCTTTGGGAAAACACTCAATGTCTTTTTTGAATTAAGGCTAGGAGTAAGATGAGCTTAGAGAATAATCATAATATGTTGTTAAACACGTAAGGTTGACAAAAATATAATGGGAGAGCTAGATTTGTGATATAATGGACTTGATTGTGTGTAATGGATGATTGTCTACAATCTATGTATTTCAAGGCAACAGTAAATGGATGACATTTATTGGTAATGTCACCACACAGCAACGCGATGCATCTACTGCAACACTATTACACCTGAAAAAATCATTAAAAAATGCCCACTTTGGTAATATAGCAGTAATAAATAATAGGTCAGAACCTGAGAATAGGTCATAACCCTCTTCTAGGTCACTACGTTACAGGGACAAGAATGTTGCTGCAATTACTCAAGAAGGTTCAAGGACACTAATGGAAATTCCAGTAAAATAATGAAATCCCCTCACTGACAGAAACAAATGTACACACAACAGGCTCAAACAAAGAGATAATGAGTTGTTGCTCATGTAACTTTGCAATGGTGATTAGTGCCAGCTTAAGCTCGTTTTCTCAACAGATGGTTAAAAAGCCGAAGGACTTGAAGAAATGACTACGAGAATATATATATGTATTTATTCAAACAAAGAAACCTCTAGTCTTACAGAACACTAGTGCTGTGTCCACAAGTTGTTTACTTCATTGCTCTGTAGGTCAAGCCATTAATGTATAGACACTGAGGATGTACAGAGGATGATTGATGGATTATCATCAGTTGAGGCCCAGCACAGTGGAATTAGTCTGTCGTAACCCTTTTTAACTAGCCCACTGAGAATAAAGCACGTGGGTTAGTATAGACACACAGATCTGTAAACAACATGAAATTGGCCCATAAAAATGTGAGTGTATGTATGTGTGTAGGTCTGTGCTTTTCTATCTACACACATGAAAGTGGTCAAGCCTATCTACACCCATTCATCTATCCATGCATAGTATTTATCTACATTTAAGAATCTATTCTGAGTTATTGCTATTTATGGTAAAATATAACGAAATCACACACAACATAAATATTTAAGCAATCTTAAACAAACTCACTTCCAGTGACATAACAGCCAAAATAACAGAACTATAACAGTATAATACAGAACAGGTCTATCCGTAACTATGTCTGTTTTTTTCCCCTGCTTTCATGATAGAAGTCAAATGGAGGCCGAGACAAAAGGCTCGACAGTCGACACCTGTTGGATTTCAATTGAATTTGAAGAATAAGTAGCACTATATACATGCACGCGCACACACGTGCACACACACACACACACCTCAAGCAAACCATGTGAAACGGATAAAATTAGAAACACAGAGGGGCTCTGTTTAAGTGGTTGTGCAAAGACAGAGAGGTTGTGCACACACGCACGCTGAATATTTTATGATGCATGTTTTTTGTTTGTGCGTCTGTGTCCTACCCAGTGTTAATGGAGATGATTTCAATGAGAGGGTTCCTCCTGATCTTGGGCAGGTCCAGTCTAGCTCCTCCGAGCCTCCGGCCTCCATCTTTCTTCTGACCCAAGAGACGAACTGAGTGGCCTGAAAACAACAAACAAACCTTCACTACATATTCCTTTTCAAACTAAAATAGTAACTGTCAGTGTCTTTTTTTCCATTGTTTACATGTTGAAAAGGTGACACACTATCATGAAGAACAAAGTATGGTTGGGTGCAAAGATACAGTATAAGCATTTCCATGTTAAAAATGATTACATGCTGATGATTATGCCCTGTTTAAAAGTGCAAAAACCTGAATTCCTCTGCTCATCTCAATAAAAATCTGGATGAGATTATTCATATTGTTTGAGGGGAAAATAAAAGATGATAGATAGAACAGACAAAAAGAGAAGTTCACTGTCTGGATTGAGTCTTTATAATACAGTCAAACATACAGTGCAAACACATGCTCACACACGCACACGCACACAGATACATTTACATACAACCTCTCATCCACAAACACAATACAACTAGATAGCCACATTTTCACTGTGAAATATCCACCTCTACATAGCCATTCACTCATCTAATAAATATGATAGCAGAGTGGACAGGAGTCAGGGAAAGGCAGTGGAGCATATCAGAGCAGATTCCATGTGGTAATGGTGTGGTCAAAAGAGAAAGGAGAGAGAAATTAACACATCTAGGTGTGCAGGAGATGGTATACAGTAGAAGGCCAACATCTGGCATCAGGTGCACTTAAGGAGAAACATGAATACAGAAAGTGGGGCAAGACTTGATGTTCCTTCTGAGGTATACTTCAAAATAAAGGGGGCTATTTCATTTTTTCAAAGTCCACACTGTAATAAGTATAACTCAGTAGATATAACACTGTGTTTCAGAAGCAAATGAGAATCCATAGCTGAGTCTAATAGCTAATAGCTCATGATTTCCAGCCTTTGGTGTGTGGAAATGGGATGCTGTAGTCTCTCTTCTCCAACCGTCTAATAGGCTACCAGCTAGAGGTGTGCAAGATGGAGGCGCTGAGGGATGGAATTGTCTTCCTGTTTTCATCCGCTTTACATGGGTCTCCTGGGAGGGTGGGCTCAGGGCAGGAGGCATGGCTATCAATTGGCAGATAAAAATGACAATCTGCCCCAGAGGAGGACAAAGAGCCAATCGGTGAGGCGTGACTGGTCGTAATATCCCAGTACAAGCGAGGAAATGAGAAAACTTCCCTCATGGAAAACAGCTGGGACTTGGAGCACATTCTGCCATCTTTTCCTTTAGCTAGCTATCTGCGCGTCCGTCAGGATTTTAAATTCATACGTTCACTAATCTTTTTCCCTCTGTAGCCACCTCTCTATCTGTTGATTGATCGATCACAGTCATCCATACATTAATGCTTCCTTTAACAGCTAAGTTTCACAGTTCCACCTGCTACCCAACTGGTGCTTTAAATGTTTTATCAGAAGTTCATTCAACAAATGTGCTGCATGAGAGAGAAGGAAGTTAAGGAAATACCAGTGATGATGAAGTACACACAATAAAAGTCTACAAGGGTTTTTTTTTTAAATACTCACTAAATTAGAAATGATTTGCCCTTATTTAACCTTGATTATACAGTTCACTATATCCAAACAACAGTAAAAATACTGAGTAGTCAATTTCAGAACTAAATGCAACCCTAAATAATTTCACAGGGCATGTGAATCTAACCTATCTTTTGTTAAAAATATCAAAATGACAACTCTAACAAGTACTGACCAGTCAAACTACAGTAGATGTTATAAGCAAATATTTCCAGTGAACAAAGTGGCAGAATATCACGCAAAAAGCTTAACCATAATGGCTAGCACATTGAGGTTGAATCATGGACCTTAACACTCACATTTGGGAGATGTGTAGCTTCATCAGGTGGAAAAAAAGACATGCCAGTAATTTAACTTTAGCTCAGGCCCATTGGTGAAGGATTGTGGTAAATTCTTTTCTGAAATACCATATTTTTTCCAGATTGTTCATATTGTACATTTGTTTCTGATAGTTTTAGCTGTGGGAAAATAAAGTTACTGATACTTAATTGCATACACAGACTTGTCGGGAGACAGCAATTACCAGTATGGTGCTGGATTTCCAGATGTTTTTCCAAATTATGAGATTGACCATTCTCATAAAACTTCGAAATTGTCATTCTCCACATATTCTTTTTTCTGTAATGTTGCACAGGACCCCTGTAGATGTGACTGCCACCCAAGACTCAAAAAATAATCTCACTACCAGCATGGAATCACTCCAGGAGTGTACCCAAAGCCAAATTCAATTTCAGGGTCTAGGGGACCATGAACGGGAAGCAAGAGATTGTTGCTGAAGAAGTCTGAAGAATGCTGCCCTATGTGTCATTTCAATTACAGAGTTTAGAGAGGCCAAATGGGCAACCTCGCATAGACACAGAGATACCTATCGTCCTATACCATATTTTCATACTACCGACTGGCCTCCTACTTTCCCTCCTGCATTTTGTCCACTCTCTCTCCTGTTCTTTTCTCTCCTTCACAACTATAAACCGACATAAATCCTTCCATCCACTCATAATGGCCCATCATAACACGCTAGAGAAAAGGAGGGAGGGAAAGCAAGGATAGATGGATGGAAAGGCTTTTTCTTCGGCGACAGTATTACATGGTATAGTCAGATGATATGATAGGGTTGCATGCACCCACACCAGTCTGACGTCCGGCGGCACCCTGTTGCAGTTCTGTTTGATTAAAGGCAGAGCCGGTATAAAGGTGGCAGATGAGGAGGACAGAGGGTGAATGGTTGCTTAGCTGTCTTCAGTTACAGGTATCGGCGAAACGCGAATGTACTGGCCAATATGACCCTGCTTCAGGGATATCTGGCGGCATCAAATGGCGATGAGACTGCACCAGCATTAACAAACATATACCGAAGCGGCGCTGACAACGGTAGGCCTTCAGTTACTACCGCAGATATGAGTACAAAAGGCACCAGGTAACCAAGGACACCTGCCCCTGCCTTTCCGGCCCGTCTTCAACGGTAATACCCATCGCCATTTTCAGACTGGCGGCAAACAATGAAATGAGATTGGTGAAACAAGAATTGCGCGGCGACATGTCGACCGGCCACCTGATACAGTAGCTTGTCGAACTTTCACCCCTGCCGCGTCAAACTGAAGATAGAATCAGATATGGTCATCTGAGTTATCATCTCACCAAAGAGAACAAATAAGAAGGAAAGAAGAGAGGCACCAGAGGATGGTTGAAGAAACGGCATTGAAATGAACATATTAGCCATACGCGATTTTTTCAGACTGGGGTGCGCGATCAGAGCCTGCATGGCACCACTGGTTCTGCGTTTGCCGACATCACGCAGATATAAAACCCGCACAACACACTTTTATGATGCCAGTGGCCTAAAACAAGATAAGCCAAAATAAGCCGCGAAGAACACCGCAAAAGTCAAAAGCTTGTCGCAGGTAACAATACGTAATATCGGCGTCGCGGTGGAAGGCAACAAGATTGGGTGGCAATGTGGACTGGCAAATACAGCACGCAAAGGTATACAAACCCAGGCACCCGGCGATAAAACAGGTCTATGTTAAAAGAGGCAACCAGGCTTTGGCAAGGATATCTGTTCATTAATGTATTTCATGGGTATAGCGCTTTTGTCAGGATCCAAACTAGTTAGATAATCGCCAACCAGAAACCATAAAAGACGTCGGCACTACGGGCAGACCGCCAACTGCAACCACCAGCTCATTGGCGCGCGGCAGCGCCGCAGCAACCCGGCCAGGCCCGCGCCCAGCCCCTGATGAAAACAAAATCAGATATCGAAACAGTGAAGGAAGGAGGAAATGAGGAAGAGGAAGAAAGAGAAAAAGAGGGTATCGTTATTCAGGAAAGGTGGAAGAAGAAAAGAAAGAAAAGTGGCACACCGCAGAAGAAGTTGAGGAACAGCCTGGAGCATGAATGGACGTAGCCAGTGCATAACCAGCGATGACACGCACTCCAAAATACTGAATCAACTGCTGTCCACAGGAAAACGTCATCACCACCACCACACACACTACACATGTAAACTGATCCGTCCCATAGAGCAAAGAATGATCAAGACTTACACCAAACCTCTGACCTCTGTTGCGTAATGTCAGCGATAATCACGCGAAGGCGGAGTCTGTCTCTGAGCCCCTCTCAGAAGAGATCCACTTAACAAGCTACCCTGTGACAGCAAGACAGAGATCCAAAACAAACAACACTGATGGTTTTACTTTTGCCCTACCAGCATCAACTCTAATCACTAACGCACGAGCACCAAAAGTAAGATTTCCGAACAACACCTTTAAACGATGAAAAAAGCGTAAACTGGTCATTATCCTGCCGGAAGACTCACGTTATGGTGACTCGAGCCACCAACAATAGGACCGCCTTCAAACACTCCAGCGGTACCTGGTTGTTACCACCGAACAGTTTGTCACCATTTGATTAAGTGTTTCAGGAAAGCGTTAGAGACCATTTTTACAGCCCACCTGGTCCGCCACAAGCGGAGATTTACCGGAAATCATCAGCTGGAAGCTCGTGAAACTTACCGCCCAACGATAGCATCATTAACGTTGCTGTCATTCATCAACAGCTGCGTTGTTTAAAATACCCTGATAGCCATACCCACTACATTTTACCACCGATCAATCTGCTGATCTGAAAAGTTAATACGCATTGTCCGCGCATCAACAAAATGATGAACCAAAACACAAATGATCTGATAGTCTCACACAAAGAAAAGGAGAAGAGGAGGAATGCACTGAGCCCAACAGAGGAGGAAAGGCAGGGTGGCAGGACACAGATGATCACACAGGTGGCAGCACACCTGACAGGAGAGAAGGAGGTTAGAATTATAAGCAGGCAGGCAGCACTACTCTCGGCTCCAAAGAAAAACTGCAGCCTGGGTGGGAACTTCAATGCCACTATCAGCCAGGTAGTAAGACCATTGGCCAGAAGTTGAAGAGCCAGACTAGGAGAAGTTGAGATGCCAACAAGCCGCGAATTACCGCATTGAACAGCACACTATGAATTAATATATTCTAAATGAAATAATCAGAGAGCTAGATGAGGATAAAGAAGTGGGAGAAGGAAAAATCTTGTGCGCAATATCTCGTCGCCGCGCCCAACGGCCTTCATTCTGGCAGGTCTATACCCAGGCCCAGCAACGCACCAGTGACTGTTCTTCAAAAACACTATGCACGCATGGTATGGCACAGCAGTTGTATGTAATGAGAACACGCCTTATTTTCTTCCAACGTTAGCAATCATTCATTCAGACCGTAGCAGTCCGCCCTCACAGCTAGAAGTCGCATTGTCGAAGAATTTGAAGTATTCAGATTTTACTCTCAATTTGGAATGGTCCATTCCCGCCTTATGTTCCTGTAGCCTTTTGAACAAGAAAATATACATCTATACTGGCGAATACCTGTACACCTGTTTATTCATGCAATTATCCAATCAGCCAATTGTGCGCCAGTATGAATGGTAAAAACCATGCAGATACAGGTCAGAGTTTCCAGCACGTCACATCAAATATCAACAGGAACAATCAGTGACTTTTGACCATGGTATGATTGTTTTGTTGAGGCTGGTTTGAGTGTTTCTAAAATTGCCATCTGGGATTTAATGCACAACAGTCTCTGAGTTTGATTGAGAAATGGTTTACAGTTCTGCTGATGAAACGCCTGCTGATAAGAGAGGTGCGCGCACCATTGTTTAATGCCACCACCATCTGAGTCATACCAAAATAATCATTAGCGGATTAACTAAGACAGTAAATATATGACATCTATTTTAAGAATTGAGTGAGGGAGGAAAGACGCGAACCAATGTTTATGGTTCTTGTCATTGAGTGCTTCTGCATCTTACCAGGGTGCGCAAAAGATCAAATAACGCACAAATAAGCGGATTACGGTATCGAAAAACGGCAGCGACGTGGACATGGGACGTTGATGTTAATTTGTTTTTCACCTTGTTTAAGATTCTACATCTGATGACAAAATCCCCACTATTTAGATTAGAGTTATAACATTATATAAAGTGATAGTGACGCAACAACAGGAACAAATAACAAATTGAGCCAGACCCCAATGATTTCAGATGATGCACCTACAGCTCTGAAAGAATCTGATGGAAGCAAGAAAGTAGTACAATAATAATTTTTTCTGTCACCGTCATCATATATTGACATTGCTTATTACGGCCATTACCTCTTGCATTATTGATACCACTTTTATGGAATTGCACGCACTCTATGTTCTCCGTTGCTGTGTCTCACCCCTCTCCCTTCCCCTTGTTCATATCTTTCTCACCCTTAACTATCAAGGTAGACACGCCCACCCTGTGTCTGGTTCTGCCTGTTTCACTTAAAGGCAGTTTTTTCTTGCCACATGGCTCATGGAGGAACTACCAGTTTTTAGATAACTCTGTTGTGATTCGCACTATATAAACAAAACTGAATTGAACTGTAAATTGAATTAATCCCCAAGATAGCCATAATTTACCTTCCCGCATACAGAGCAAAGCAAGAGGCCCCAACTGGTTTCGGTGGAGCGACAATGATAGCCCAATGAACGCCATTTACTGCAAAATTAACAAGATTGGCCTTTCATTCTTTTTGTTGAAGCAGCGAAGGAAATATAAATGTTCTCATCTTGTCTCTCAGAAGGCCACTTTCAAAACAGTGAACAGGGTCCCCAGGTTGTATAACACTGACAGTTAAGTCTGTTCACACCAGAATATACGTACTTAAAAAGCGAAAACGTCTGGCTCATGGACAAAGGATTACATACTGAAGCGAAGGCAAACCTCCAGAATTAGCACCATAATCACAAACCTGTGTTATTTTATGAGTCCGCGCCCAGTGGAGGGCATCATGGATGGCGGTAATGTAAATCAGTATTTTTGTTACTGAAAGACGATAAACTACCGCGAACACTACCAATGCCAACTCCAAGGGTATGCATACATATACCAGCGCTGAGAAGATTGATGTGCGGCATCTTATGCTTACAACATTGCCACCGAACAATCCTCTCATCACTCTAGCCAGCAGACAACCGCAGAATGTGTGTAATGCCCTGATATATAGGATGGACATTTACCAGAGATGCAAAACACCAGTCATGACTGTTTGAACACTCCACAATAACACACACTGCCTTCATTTCAGCACCTTAGATAAAAACACAACAGAAATGCACATAAAACCCAAATACACAGGTGAATTAAACTCAACAATTCCTAAATAATAGAAGAACTTTTTAACGCAACTTTATTCAGGCAGTAGTCACCAGGCGTTACAAATTCACAACTGCTTATTTGCATCTGATTTGTATAACCACCAACTGCTGTCACCAACAGTCAGGTGCTGATCACTGGGCGATAAGGTAGAGGGGTGTGCACACCAGAAACCTTATTCAGTCGTTGTTCGCGGCCAGAACTTACCATCTTCTGCGCTGGTGACAATTTTTGTTGGCCAGCCAACTTCAAAGCGATTGTCGGCGGTTTAATGCCTTAGGCCGCCTTGCAGTTAGTAGCGTTAGGTACGAAGCCGCTAAGGTTGGTCTAGCCAGGGCAGTTGTCGTCGTCGGTGTTCCGCTGTTATAGAAACCTGGCGTGTGTGTGTGTGTGTGTGTGTGTGTGTGTTGTGTGCGGTGTGTCGCCTGTGGCTGTGCACATGCGTCCAGCCCATGTGTGCGATCAATACATAATCCAATCTAGTCGCGACAATGAAGGGAACCGCAGTAAATCCCCAGTTGTTTTGCCTCGCCTGAAGTTATTGGCATATGGCAACCTGTTTATCTGAAAATGTACTATACGCGTTATGCCACTTGATTGAATCACCATGTTGGTAGTGGCATGTTTACGTAAATGAAATTACATTATTTATAGTAAAGGATATTTAACTTAACATTTGAGATACCCCCCACCCCCACCCATTATTTCTAAGACCGTGGCAGTAATCGCATTCAGAGATTGGACTGTTTTATTTTCAATGAGACCGTTGATTTTTTTATGCAAGTAAATTCAGCATTATATGAAATTAAAGTCAAGGTTTTCTGTGGTGATTTAGAGGGCAAAGCTTGGTTCTTAGTGAACAAAAGAATGCATACACACGATACTTCTAATTTCTAATTGTGTGTGATACAGACGTTTGCATTACACACTGGTCAGCTACAAGGACTATTTAAATAACATTACATTATTTATTAACATTGGGATTTCTGATGTAATTTTGTCTGAAGGATTATATGCAGGACTAAAGATTTTTTTTTGCAGGCTCTGCAGCAGCACAAAGAAAAACACTAATTACAAATATCACCAAAGATTTAATCAGTTTGCTCCTATGATTATTGAGGTAAAACAGACCTTAAAGAGAAGAATAATTGTACCATATCACGTTTTGCTATGCACCAAAGGGTTATGAGTGAAAATTTAACGGTTTCCAAAATAAGCAAAAGGAAAAATCACTTGTTCATCTCCACTGTTGTAAACTGTTGGACACTGTGGGACAAATGGTCCCCGAAATCCACATAAAAGAATGTTTCTTCCCTCCTGTTGTAATAGCTGCATATTTCTGTGACTCCCCTGATGTTAACGGAGTTTTTCCTTCTAGTCATAATATCTTTTGTGTTGTCTGTTGGCTCTCTGTGTTTTCTGTAATCCTCTCCTCTCTTATTTCACTGTCTGAATTCTGCAAAACAGTTAGAGGGGCAGAGTTCCAACAGAAAAGCCAGTTTATGCTCTGGGCCCTAAACCATGAGGTCTACACATCATTCACTTGTCCCTTACTACCTCGATCTTTGTCCACACAACAGATAGGATAGGTATTTCTACACTGGAGGGAAATGCTCTGCATGTGGAAGACAAGACAGCCATTAAATAAAACATAAAAATTGGGCAATTACACTTATGCAAGAGGAAAATAGATAATAAAGTACAATTTTATCTGTCTGGTGAAGAGCATAGCCATTAATGCATATAATACATGGGATAGCATCTAATAAATTTGAATCTCAAAGTGGAAACGTACTCTTTAATAACATTAAGCATTAAGTAGTTCAGACAGCAGTTTTGCATATGAAACACTGGTTGGTAGCATTTATCAAAAATGAACTGGAGCAGTGTATTATATGATAAATTAAATAAAAACTCTGCTCACATGGAGCACTGCAGTTGATCAGTGTCTAAACTCTTATGATTAAAAAGGAATAACGGTCAACAGGTTGTAAACAGGTGCAGATTCCTTAAACAGGTGTCAATGTTATTTGTGTCAATGTCATCTTCCCATTTCCCATTGGCCCTTATCTCTCAAATTCTCTCCTTTCCTTTCTTTTCAACAGTCTCAGGCCCTTTTCTCCTCCTCATCTCCCCCTCTACCTTGTACTTTTCTCCCTCCTTCGATCATAAATTCCTTCTTTATCTACTCTCCACCCTGTTCATCTCAGTAGTCTTGGTTTTCTCTCCCGGGGATGTCTATTGATCCTCCGAACGGTGGGGAGGCCAGAATAGAACAGACACAGCAGGTTGGCAGCAAGGTGAATGACAGGTCAATCCATCTGTATCTCTGTGTGTCTGTCTATACACACTGCTCAAAGGTTGCCCGTCAGACACAAATAAAGACCAACGAAGGGACCCATGAAGACATTCAGTATATGTTGTATGAGCATATCCCTACATTACTAAGATCATTCCTTTCAGATAAATAAGTTCAAGTACACACACACATGTACACATACATACCCCAATGATGCTGAGTCCTTTGAGGTAGTCCATCCGTGGCTGGGCCTGGGGAACACAACCTGCTACTACCACCTTTTTCTGCTGTTCCTGGGCTTTTCTGTAAAAAACAAATGGAAAGGAAAAGACAAAAGACAGTAACATTAGCAGGTGACACTGCATTTTTACACCAACACTGTGCACAATTCCAACCAAATGACTGTGAAAAAACTTTGGTACTGAAGACAGCTGTCCCCACCCCAGTACACTGCTGTTTCAACACTTTACAGTAGGTCAACCTTTAACTCTAATGGTTCTGAACTGACCACTTTATGACAAATTTGTTACAGGGTTCCCCATGTCATCATCTAAGTGCATGTAAAATGGGAACTTAACTATAAAATCTGTAAAGCTAACATATTCCAAGAGTAATATTCAATGACATTCATGCAAAACAAGAAGCTTTCTAAATGAAATGTGCTATTATGAGATAAACACTCAACAGGTACTTAAATCAATTTTCCTTTGGCATAAATAATGATATAGTGGCTGCACACACACATGCACACACAGATGTCTATCTGCATCCTGTATCAACTGACATGCACCTCCAAATTCTGTAAAATTGTACTTTCTACTTTTCAGTAGCAAATTCTTTAAACTGAAACTATACAAATAGCTTAGAAGCAAGATAAAATCAGGAGAGGCTGACTGGACTTGCTGGTTTCTGTACTGAAAAGAGATGAGCCAGAAAACATTACTCTGAAGTGTACTGCCAGTTGGCTGCCAAACAAGTAGCAGATACTTCTATGTCAGTTATGGTCAATGTGACAAAGGGAAACAATGTTTGTGAAATTTTCTTGCTACAGGAGAGCCTTGTTTGTTTTCCCCTGCGGCATGTGAGCTATTCCTTCATGAAATGTCCATGAGAGAATTTAGTCAAGATAAATCCCATGGTGCAAATTCAGTATGTGTGACTAAGATAAATGGGTAGTTTGTTATGTCTGATCATCAAACAGAGGTTCAACAGATTTTTTTCTAAGATTTGGTTTAAGGTGAGAACTGGTCAATCTTTTACTGTAACTGAAACATCTTCTTCAACATCTCAACTATTCAGCAAACTCTGATGATGAAGACCACAAGACGTGGCTGAAAGCTCTGAAATAAATCTAGTAAGTAACCTTTTGGTTAAGAATTTTTCTGTCAAACAAATCCAATAATATGGACTGACAATGACGCTTCAATAAGTAATTCAGAAGAAGTCAGAATTTTGTAATGTCATATTATAAACAAAATAAAACACAAAGGCCAGAGCTCAGAAAGTCACAGCTTGGTCTCTATGACTGAGAAATCACACACTGCTTGGAGATAAGGTTGATAAGATAAGCTGGTTGACATACAAACATGAAAACAGCATGGTCTCAGTTCCTTCATGATTGAGCCCAGATTCCCATGTTAGCACAGCATTACCCTATGTGACACCCTGCTGGCTCCATAATGTCCGAGGACCCAGACTATCCATGTGAATATTTAATGTCATGCAAAGCAGTGGGTTTCAGGAGAAGATCTGCTATCATGTACAAGATGTAGTTAATACATACTGTTTAATCATGGCACGGTGCATTATGTGAACAAGTGGCAAACAGTTTACTGTGACAGGTATACTGATGAAAAACATCAGATGAAATTCATAATATTGTTTTTTCTGACAAAACAGGTCACCATGACCTCTGGTGACAAAAAAAACAGCCGAGCCAAAAGTGATTTACAGTACACAGCAAACCGAGTAAAACCCTACACAATATCACAATAAAAATGAAATGTTTTTAAAATTGTATCATCTTACAATAACTGTACTACTCTTAAGTTTAAGTGTAGGATATTTGATCTAATGGAAATTGGTGTTTCAATGACTGATCAGTCAGTATGAAGGACACTGCATACAGATGGCATCCCAGAGGAAAACCACTGCTCACAAAACTGCAACATTAAATTTTGCCAGAGAAGATGAAAAGAGGCCTGGTGAATATTGGCAGCACATTCTTTGGTCAGATGAAACTAAAATAAATTTGTTATCCGATGGTCTCTAACATGTTTGTGTGTGTGGACCTGGCCAAGATTACCACAATGACTGCATACTGTTGACTGCAGACTGTGAAGCATGGAGGTGGGAATGTGCTAATATGGGGCTGCATGAGTGAAAAAGGTGTAGGGTGTGACATTTATAGACAGCAATATAATTTCAAAACCCATCCAGCAAAGAGCAGCTGAAAAGAATCATCTGTGAGGAAGGTCAGAACATCTCTCCACAAATTTGTGCAAGACTGGTATCATCCATGACCAGGAGAATAGAATCTGTCATCAAAAATGAAGTCAGACATACAAATTATTACAAAACTAAGGGAATATAATCTCACTAATGAAGGCTGCACTGACTTTTATTACAGTTGGGTCCTAAATATGAACCTTTTATCAGTTTATCTGTCAAACATTTCTATTTTTCAGAATAATTGTCTATGTTCTTTTGGCTTTGAATAAAAACAAATAAAACTGTATTAAATGGACAGGATTTGCAATTTCTAAAAACATTTTAGTGATACTGACCAGGAATGCATTCGCTTTTGTCATATACTGTACATCACAGCATGAAGTAGTCATTGGAAAGAGGTTTAGCAGTGGGGAGGTATTTTACAAAGACTTAATATTAGAAATGAAAAGAAGCACTAAGAATCTCATTTTCAAGATGATTTGAATTTAAAAGGGCTGGGCAGATAGTAAAATAGTGCAGCAAACCACAAAGAGAGAGTGTGTGTGTGTGTGTGTGTGTGTGTGTGTGTGTGTGTGTGTGTGTGTGTGTGTGTGTGTGTGTGTGTGTGTGTGTGTGTGTGTGTGTGTGTGTGTGTGAGTCCGTATGTCACCTCCAGTTAGTGGCAGTGAGATTTGAGACACTCGGTCTGTCTGACAAAAGCTTTTGGAAGAGCTGCCGAGACTCCGCAATGAATCTTTAATAATGAAGCCTCCTGACAGCTGGAGCAAGAGAGGGAGGGGGTGAGAGGGGCATGTAAGTGAGGGAGGAATCGTGGGAGGACAGGGGAGGAGCAAAGAAACTGGATGCAAACTGTCAGTTTTGTTTTAATTCAGACTGTGTTTGTATTCTTCAGCAAAACAAAGACAGGTAGTGATGGAGGTGGAGGGGGTGTCTGAGAGAGCAGAGTAAGCAGTGAGAGAGAAAGGTGAAGGCAGACAAACAACTCTATTCTAAGAAAGCTTACACTGTCAGGTGAGGGAGGAATGGAGGGATAGATGAAAGATGAAGTTGGTGAGAGATGAGTGGAGGGATGAAGGGAGGAAAGATGAAGGCAGGTACTGAAATGTTTTTATGATTATTTTGATTATTCTGAGCTGTTTGTTTCAGGGTTATTTTAGTCCTCTCATCTTTACTTCCTAATCTAACTCTTTATTGGCACATAAGTGTTGAGCAGGTAAAAACAAATCACTTAATATGTCAATAAAGATAAAACAAAGAAAGAGGAAAGCATGTTGGATATGATGCCTCACCACAGGCAAAAGTGTTTAAACAGCATATTCAGAGAAACTGTGCATCTATTGATCCTCAGAAATGCACATTTTTAATGTACATGCACATTTACTAGTTCTACTCACAGGCCTTTCACATTCATTATAGAAGGTAAAGAATAATATTCAGCAACTACAACTCTCCTCTGGTGTGTGGGGGGGCTGGGAGGTGGGGGCGGCATAAACTTTCAAGATTGGGTGAAGTGAAACAGCAGAAGCCAAAAGAAAAGGCATTTATCTGCTAGAAGTAGCTTGTTCTCCCCACACTGTTCCTCATGAAGGACTCACACTGGCATCACTGCACACACAGATACACACACACAGTAGGGGTGCGTCTGCATAATTCACACCGTCTCCTGCCAAAACGCGCCAAACGTTCCTTTAATGCGCTACTTGCTCCCCGCCCACAGACTCAGAGCCATAGCTGACACAGCGAGTAAGCAGACAGCGCCTGATCCGTCGCCTCGGCGCCCCAGGGGGAACAGGCCAATCACGTCGCGCACAGTTCCTGGATGGGATGAGATGGAATGGGATTATGTGATGCAGTTGCCGTGGTGATATTTTTGAGCCCGACTGAGCGCTCGCCGCCAGTGACCCGAACCAGAGCAGATGTCCCCTGAGATCAGAGGACGAGGTGCGCTAGCATGCACACCCACACACACACACACACACTCAAACATTTCCTTGGGTTCCTTGGCACCACGCCCTAAATCTCTATGGCCCCCCTGTCAACTTTGTGCTCTCTATAGCCTCAAGACCACACACTCTCACCCACACACATGCTCTGAACATACTGAATATACACATACCAATGGTCATGAATGGCGATGGCAACAGCATCCAGTAATCTATGCATACATGTATGACCTCTGCGGTATATATGTATGGTAAGGAGGGCTGTGCTGTACATACTGGTTTTTAACAGCTGAGTGGACACAGTGAATCAGTCAAATTAGACCAGACTAAATGTCCAACTGAATTGATCAGGCTGACTTGGTGAAGCCCCTTGCTGTAAATATGACATTAAAATAACTCTAGGCATTAAGATGGACCACAGTGCATGACCTATATAAGGGCTTTTTCAACTTTCTCACAACAAAACTTGAAGTGGAAGAGAGGCCCTTCCTTTGTGGATAGTGGCAGTCTTCTATAGAGCCATTTACATGACTGCAGCCCAAATGTGATGACATCATTATATACATAAGCCACAATGCCGATCTCACAACTGCCAAAAATGTTTCACATATTAAAAGAAAAAAGTCAATGTTATGAAATATGACCAAAATTTCTAGTAAAGCCATTACAGATAGTAACGCTAACTATGTTGTCTTGAACACAGGATTTTATTTGTCTATGTCTGTAGCCATCATAAAGGATAATCGCTAACTCCAAAAGAGACACCTGTTCTTTGTTCTTTTAAGTTGTCTACATACAAACCAGGACAAACATTTGAAGCAACTAGACATGGGACCTAATGGAATCTAATGAAGGACAAATTTTTTTTGTCAGATGGACAAATGTCCAAATCAGGCTAGCAGCTGTGAACTCTGTGTGTGTGTGCACGTGTGTGTGAGAGAGAGAAAGTATGAGTGCAAGTGCAAGTGTCCTCTCAATGACTCTCCCTGCTGCTAAACTCCCTCAGCCCTACACAGATAACTACACTGGGGGGTGGCGTGAGCTCATTACACACACAGAGCTAGCCATATGCTCCGTAACAAACATGTTGCTTAAAGGATGAGGTCATACTGGTAAGAGTAGTGAGGTAAGGTTGTGTTACTGAGATGTACAGATCTACATTATGGTCAGGTCTGTGTGTTGCTTAACACAACGACCTTTGTCTGTGACCTGTCCAGTTAGGAAAATGTGTTAAAATACCAACTGTCTGAATAACACATTTTAAAAGTTGTTGTTTTGATTTTGCTCAGTTAAATTCCACACAGGAACTGCAATAAAATTTAATTGAGTATAACTGAATAATTTTCACAACCATACTTTCTCTGCCCTTTCTCTCTTTTCCCTCTCCCATATTTTCCCTGTCCTTGCTCCTCAGTCTCCTTTCCTCCCTCATCCTCTCATCTGCACTCTGACAGTTGTTTCTGGCTGAGTTGACAGCAGGCCAGCCAATCAGCACACTTCTGACCTCTCTGCATTAGCATAAGCAGCAAGGGGCAAGGTTAAGTACCCATCAAGCCTCAGTAATTAAGATGTGAGCTGGTGTGTGCATGAGTGTGTGTAAGTGTGAGAGAGAGAGAGAAACCGACCAAATGTATTCAGTCTTCCACTTCAAACTTCTCCTAATCATACAACACTGCAGTGCTGGGTTTGGTCACTGTCCTAATTTCAATTCCACGATGGCTGTCACAATCCAATCCAATACTTTAGCTTAGTTACCTCTGATCTACTGAGGAGGACAGTATTCTATGTATATCTGTTTAATGCTTTATTCATTTTCTATATTTATTTTCCTGTGTTTCTTTTTAACAGCAGCTGCAGCAGTAGCAGATACATCTCTGTCACTGACTGACAGCCCAGACTGAATGAATGTGGAGAAAATACACTCTGTTACTCTAACGGAGGATGCAGCCTCTCCTCTGCGAATAAGTGTACTGAAAAAGTTAACTAAAACAACTGTCAAAATACAAACAGTATAAATAAAACAGTGGCTAACTCTGGGCCTGTGGGATCTGGCTGCTGACAAACTAAACTAAATGAAAGTCGTTAATGTACCAGACCTGGGGCCTCAAGGAGATATAGCTGAGAGAAAGAGAGAAAGGAAGAGGAAGAAATGCTGACTGACAGGGAACTGTCAAAAGGACATGTTTATAAACAGGTAAAAAGGAGAGAGGAGGAAGCAAGGCAGTAGGAAGTGTAAAACAGGAAACTGAAGGTTAGAGAAGGTAAAAGGCAGAAAAACATGACGTGATGCAGAGGGAGAGTCAGTGAAGTTCTCTGCATCCCATCAGTCCCAGTGTACATTAACCGCCAGTTTAAACAGAGACCTTCTAAGGTAACTGGCTAACTGGTAACAGCTAACTAAACTTGTCTGTCTGGATAAGAAATGTCCCTAAATTACTTCCTCAAATTATTCTAAATTTCAAAGAAAACAGAAAAGATCCAATCTAGCTTAGAAGGTATAACTGGAAAAAATTATGATTAGAGGAACAAATGCTCTTAGTGTAAAACCTTTATAAAAAAAAAAACTCCATCAAGTGGATAACTATTAATTATTATTATTAGTTTTTATTATTATTAATTTTTTTGCAAAACAATATCCAACTCTGGTGGATGCCAAGTGACAACAATTCCCAAATGGTTAAATGCATCCAATTTTAATGTCCCCTGAATCTATTATTTTTTTCTTATTTGTTCATCTGTATGGGATAGTGATTCTAAAAACAGGGACATGTAAGGGATAGCTTAAAAATTAATTTGCACCTGCAGATCGACAAACTTTTTTCTAAAAAAAGGTCTTTAATATCAGAACACAAAAAAAGTCAAAATGTGAAGCTTGAATCTTCTTAAAATTCTAAATAGTGAGAAAGAGCGGAATATGTCATGAGGAAAGGAGTAGCAAGGGAGTGAAAACTCGTGAGTCAAAGGAAGGAAAAAAACAAACTGCCAAGAGCATGTCTTTATCACCAAGTGGGGAGAGGGAGAGGACTGATGACAACAGGACTCAAAAGGAAATAAGGCAAAGCACAATCCCCTGGGATCTCTCTCTTTCTCTCTCTCTCTCTCTCTCTCTCACACACACACACACACACACACTTATACACACATCGAGTGCTGTTGCATTCATAGGACACCAATAGCTGATGTCCATAAAGAGACACTGAATGAGAGAAAACCTGAAATTTAAGACAAAAAAAACAGAGAAAACCTGAAATTTAAGACAAAAACAAAAAAAAAATGCTGAAATAAAGCAAGGTAAGACATAGAAAAACCATGAAAAGGAATGTCTAATTTAATCAATACACTATAATTACATGAAAACAAGTCTATAAAAGTGAGTTGTGGTAAGTGATGTTGGACGATATAGATTTGGGCAGCCTAAGCACCTAAGACAACTTGCAAAGGCCTGATTGCCTCTCTTGAAACCTGGTTTTCGATCTACATTTTTAAAGACTTTGATGGTAGCAGAAAGATCAAGATCAATCTGGGTTACCATAACCATGTCCCAAACAACATGAAAACACAACCATACAGAGGAAAAAAACACTTGACACGTTTTTAAGTTTCCACATTTATTGCCAATGTGGTTAATTAAGGCATTCGCGTTAGAGGTGCATTTTACAGGATACAGGCAATCTGTTGACCAATCAATACACCTATAACGTGGCTAGTTTATGACCAGCTCACATGGCCTTCGGGTATATCAGAGATAGAAAGCGGCGCAACTGTCAACATGGGCCTAGTAAAGGCTGGTCAGAGGAAATGCAAGGCTTTCAGATTATGGCCTTTTTAAAAAAGCCTCACACACCTGCCCAGTGCTGTGAAATGGATGACATCTGTCTTGTAAAAATGAATGGAATGTGTGATAAATATTGCATTACTGTAAATGAGTTGTATTTGTCGCTTGAATGGTTCATAATAGAGAAAATGCTGATAAAAAAGAGAAAAAAAGGAGGCAGGAGTAATGGCAAAGGCCCACACAAACATTCAGACACACATATGTGTAGGGAATTGCATTAGAGATGAGCTCTTGACTGAACCATGAAGGGGGGAACCCCAGAGCTGAATCCTGATAAGAGTCCCATGAGTCCTATTTCTCATGCAAAGTCCTACTTTCTATAGGAGAAGTTGTTATGAGACGATGGTATGGGAGAAACCCATCAGCCTGAGGCTGCTGTGGAGAGACAACTGCTGAGATAAGACTTCAGGAGGGATAAACGAACACACAAAAATACAAAACTCAACTTTTTCTTTCTTTTTTGGAACCAGAAATTATTTTCCAAAATAAAATCCCATGCTTATTTGAACAAATGCCAGCAGGAAGTCACTATGCACAGATTAAGATTTGTAAGCATACAGGAAGGAATAGAGGTGTGCAGTGTTTCAGTGAGGATTAGTCCTAAGTGTTTACTATTGTAAATTATAGAGTGTTTGCGTTGCAAATAAAACCACCTTAATGGGGATTTTGAGTTTTGCTGTCTATTTAATGTAAACGAGCAAAACAAACACATAGCTCATATCTGGAGCACTGGCAGTTGTGCATTAGCGTGGCAGCTTCAGTCTAAGACTAAACAGGTCATGTCACAGGGCACACACAGGCATTTATCATTCAGAGCCACAGCCACTCCCCATGAGGCCTTTCACCTCTGTGTGAATCAATCTGAAAACGTATGAGCATGTGTGTAGGCATACATGTTTTTTTGTTTTTTTGGGGGGGGGGGGCTGTGTGCATACATGCTTGCATGTTTATGTATAGGTGTGAGTCCATGTGCACTGTAGTTGTACACATATGTGTGTTTCTGTGCAATTATTTTGATCCAGAAGTGGAGACAAGGGGGAAATCCTAGGATGACAGGGGTGAAAGGACATTGCTGGTTGAATGAATCCACACAAAATTAGACCAAGCATAAACAATCATGATTGGTTTCAAGATCATAAATTATTACAAGCAAGGGTTTGGAAAAGTGGAATGGCACATGCTCAGTGACCTGGAATGCATCAACAATCTTTGCAAATCAACATTTTTCTTTTCAGCCAACACAAAGCTAAAATAATTATACCGTTCTAACAAGCAGGGGTTGCTGTATAAAGCTGTATAAAATTTTAACCTGTAAAACTGTACAAATGTCCCAAACACTGTCTAAATTTTCTTTTAGTAACATCTGATGATTGTTTATTCTGTTATGTTGAAAATAGAAGGGGAAAAAAATAGCAGTTGGTAAGGGCTGATTACATATGTAAAGTGACTAGCCAGTGAGCCCAGTCACAGAACATTCATGCAGCACACTCTCACATGCACCCTGAATAGCATGCACCCAAAGCAGGCCGGTAAAGAGAAAGACAGGGCTGGTAAAAACGTTATAGATTTTTTGATGGTCATCAGTATTTGTCCCAGAATGCCCAGTGGCCAGCACTGGGCGTTACTGAGGACAGGATGATCGCCAGCTGCTCTCCTTCAACCCACGGCTAGGCCAAAGTTATTGACTGAGTAGAGCCGCGAATTTTAGCAGTCTCTTCCTCATTACCATCACCTCTTCTATTTGGCCGTGTGAAATAAAAAACTGTCTAAGGTTTTCTGGCTTTATCTTTCCTCCTTGACATTATGCCTAAATGTCACAAAGCTGTGTCAAGTGTTGAACGTCAACCTACAGATGTCACTGGTGAGCATTCCACCCATTATATCTATGCTACCACAGAGCCCCCAGACTGTAACCATAGTTTAAAAAGCATCTTGATAATATACATTTGACAAAAATCCCCAATGGTTACACAAGCCGCCATGGTTGTAAAAGACTCGGAGGCACCCGAGTTTCTATAAAGAAGACTGTGGAGACATACTAGAACGAATCTACACCATATGTATATACAATATGTATTCACAACTGTACTATATACAAAACCCCACATATCCATGTTTAGCTTTGGCTGCAGTATAGCATGACATGGTAACATTCGTTCCAGTGTGCGGTCACAGCAGGACACATCAGCACTGGCCTGTGATATTATGGCTATGGATTCAGAGCAGCACCAAATCGTGATAGCCTGCACACTTATCTGAGCTGTGTTTTTATGGCTAACTCACTGTCCTAATGTGTGTGGTCACTGGGCTGAAGACAATTCCAATCATTCCTACAAGATCTGCTATTTTCATCTACATGAATTTTTGTAGCTACTTAAATGCATGTGTATTGCATATTTGTAATTTACACATCTATGTTTATGCAAGTTGGTGCACTGTGGGGTATTTATATGTGAGCATGCATGCAAAAGCAGATATGTGAGTATATGTACAGCACACACGTTAGGGGACTATGCAGACTATGGGAGCCTCATTATAGAGCTACAAAGACTAAGCATCTATTCAGCCTGTTAATTTCCCTGGCTGATGTGTTCTCTCCCGCGCAGCCTAAAGTGGCACCATGGTGCCTCATCAGTCCCTCTAAAAGGCCTTCTCATTTAACCACAGTGCCTTATTTATTCTAAATAACATTCCTTTAAAAGCAAAGGATGCAGCATGCACAAAGCCAACTGCAGGACCCCCTTACTTGCTAAAAATTAATTTATGGAATGTTTAAAAAATGACTTTTTTTTCCTCCACACACACATCCACACTCTCTTCTTGTCTGAGTCGACACCAATTAAATGGAAAGTTCAAGGTAAGGTTCATTATAATAGAAAAGAGGGAGTGAGTGAGGGAAGGGGGGGGGGGATTTTTAAAAGAAAAAAAAGGCTTTACAGAATGAGGAGGTGATTTTTAAAATATACGTGGCTTGTTAGAGGAATGGAGAATATTTTCTTTTAGTTGGGGATGAATAGAGCTGCCTCAGCCTCTTTTGTTGAACCACATTTGTTACATCTCTCTCCCTCTTTCCTTTTCACACTTAGAGTAAAGATCACACTCAATAAAGATCTAAGTTCTGTAGTCTACAATACACATAAAATGTTTTATTACATCTAAGGACTAAAGCCACATTAATGATACATTTATATCTTACATCAAACTGGACCTCAGTTCACACAGGATGTCTCCATCACATTTAGACAGATATATAAATACAGTAGAGACAGATGTGCTGAAATGCTTATTCAACACCATGTGCACTTCAATTTTCAGTTAATGTTGTTTACACCTGCAGAAACAGCAAAGTTAGTGATATCATTTTTGCATGAATCTCAAATTAGCATTTGAGTACAAAAGAGGATAGATTTTGAATATCTGATTTAGGAGAAAATACGTCATATGAGGCAACCTCTGTAATGAAGATTAATTATTTTTTTTACACTCAGGCTAATCCTAATTTTGCATTATAATATTGAGTGTGAATCCAGAAAAATCTTTTTGCTTCTGGACTGTTCAGGATAGAATATACTTTAAATTTTTTGCTAATTTTCCCATGGTAAAGGACACTTCTACTGCAAAAGTCCTGAAGCCTCAGAGTGAGCAAAACACTGGATAAAAACTGTGCTACACAACAAAGTTTACAACATGTGACTAGATGGCACACAGAGTCTGTATTGCGGTACCTTATCTGACATGATCAGACATACATACAAACATACATGCATGACATGTTAATCACAAGTCACTGCTAAACCACAGTGATATTAAGGCAGCCAGGGAATGTACAGTAGCCTATATGCCACATGTGGCCTGATTCCCTGCAGCGATATTGCTTCCTTCCATATCCAGCTATGTGTCTGTCTGTTTACAGTACCTAAGAGGTTAAGGACTGCCCCGGGTATACTAAGGCACCAACCCACGGACTCCATGCCTTATAGAGGTTGGCATCCTATTGTGTATATTTTTGTGCATCCATCATTCTTTTCACATATATACTGTATACACCTATGGCCTTGGGCCTTTGTCACTCCAAATACTGTACGGTGAAATAGTTTCTTGGCAAATGTACAGCACGTGACCCATCTGCTGGTTAAGTAAAATTAAAAACAAGCCGTCAGAAATGAAGGTCAGAATGCTTTGCTGACAACATCTTCGAGGCACATATGTGCACACACATAAATACAGATACACACATAATCATACACATCTCCATATACATATACAAAATTCATATATATGCATATACAAATGTATATGTATTGTTTTACATCAGGGTTCAGCTGTAAGCTTTACCCTCATCCACAATTTCATGATCATCTGCAGATTCAACTTCTTTATGTCACCTCCTTCATCCTCAAAAACCATTTGTTTTAGTTTCTCATTTTCTCCTGCATCTTTCTCTTTTTCAAAGTTGACCAACTCTTGATGCTGTCATCTGCTTTCTATTCCTATCCTCTCTCTTCCACACTGTGCATCGCCTCTAAAATCCCCCCTTAGGGTTTAAGCATAAGGCATGCAAAGGTCAAGAGTTCTTACTGTCATCTTGCATGACTTAATGTATATCAAGCATGTCTCTATACTTTAACGTATGGAATCTGGATGTGACATCCATTGAGAGAGACTTGAGAGAGTGTTTGTATCTTCATCAGTGTGTATGCGTTACTGCAAAGTTTCTGAAATCACTTTGCTGTCAATTGTCACCCTGAAGGTGCATGGGGGAAGAAGACACCCATTCAGAGGCAGGAGAGAATGTCATCTTTTATAACTTGCAGCTAGTGTAAAGTATCTCAGTAGCTCAGTAATTTCCAGGTCAGTGCATGTTTAGCTAACACCAGCTGAAAAAAGCCTCTAGGATCGTCAGCTAAAAAATACAAGACCACAGCTCAACAGGGAAAATGCCAAAAACTTACAGGTGCTCCCCTGGAGAACATACACACCTCTTTCCTGCTGTTGCCCTTTTCTCTCTTACAGTTAAGCGTTATTAATAAAAGATTAGGCATGTAAAAACAGCTTGTTGAAACAGACGTTACAGGCTTTCTACTCTGTGTGGGTCAGCCTGTGTGTGTGTGTGTGTGTGTGTGTGTGTGTGTGTGTGTGTGTGTGTGTGTGTGTGTGTGTGTGTGTGTGTGTGTGTGCGCACATGAGTTCATAGTGAATATGCATTTATGTAATTTGTGTGTATGCCAAAGTTTGCTGAGTCCACAGTGTATTTGTCTATCAGTGAATAGGTCCAGGCTGATCATGTTTCAGCGTCACAGGGTTTGGTTCAGTGTCAAATCCCTCTGTGTGTAACTAAAGATACTTGATAGGAACACGGCAGCTGGTGCGCTGGCTGCTACACACATACACATACATACACACACACACACCTGCCACCTGAGTCAGTCAGTCTCTCAGGCTTTCCCACCCTTTTACACACACACAAACACACACTGAACCAGGGTGCATTATGGCCTCAGAGGTTTAAAAAAAAAAGTGTGTCAGAGCAGTCCAGACATGAAAGACGAATATGACTAAAGCCAAAACTGGGAAAACAGAGCAGAGTCAGAGAAAAAGAGATACTCTAGCATCACTGTCCCGGTCTTTCATGTTACTGCGGCAGTTTGACTGAAATTGAAAGAGGAAGACAGGGAGCGAGGGGTGGAGCAGCAGGTGGTGTGGGTGTATGCGTTAGTGTGTGTCAGTACAGGTGAACAGAGGGTCAGTGCAGCACTCTCCATATGCCATCTGTCAGATCAGCTACCTCTCACACTGACATTTCCCTACATAGAACAACAATGTTAAATGCTTCACCAAGACTACAATTCAATGCATTCACCAGAACACATACATACTTTAACTAAATGTTGAGTTTACACAAAGCTTTATTTATTTATTTACTGTGAGACTATGTGATGAATCAATCATCAGATTTTAGTCAACCAAATACTGATTGAACCACTCCTTGTTTCAGCTAAAAAAGAAACTCTATGTTGTAATACACAGACATAATTCAATAATACCCTGACACATTTCACAGCTGGGAGTTGCCCTGTGCAACAACAATCTTCATCTGTTTTCTACAACAATTATTTGAGTGTTTATTAATAGGATGCCTATCAAGGTTCAAAAGACAGTCTTGTCACTTAAAGCCGCTTGATCAATCAAAAAGCTTCTTTTTTGTGAGCTGAAAAACAGAAAAATCAGATGAAGACAGTTGCATCACCTTGGGTCTTCCAACATGAGCTCATTTAAGTAACAAGACCTCAGTCAGTTCAATTCAGCCCTGAACTGAACTTGACTCCCTCATTTCCATCACTCCTCTAATCTTCTTCTGCTCCTCCCCATCATTCTCTCTCTCGCTCTGTGTGTGTGTGTGTGTGTGTGTGTGTGTGTGTGTGTGTGTGTGTGTGTGTGTGTGTGTGTGTGTGTGTTGCAGTACAAGTCTAATGAGGTGCTAACAAGATTCTGGGTCCTTTTCTGAATCAGATTACAGTGAATTATGTATAAAAACTTTTAAATCACTGTAAATTACAGGTGGCCTATGTAGCAACATGGCCTGCTGTGCTTTTACAAATGACACAGCATTGACAGTGCTGATTTTATTTTACCAGACATCTTTGTGTCGTTTGTTTCAAAAATATTAATTGCAATTTCAAAGCTGTTATTATTGTGAAAACAACCAGGAATATAAAGTAATATAATTAATGTGTATATTATAAAATACCCTTAACACTGCAGATATTAAATATTTTTGTTAAGTTTTATATATATATATATATATATAAGACTTGAATGAACTGCTGAACAGGAAATTTAATTATGGGTGTAGTGCAATTCTAATAAATCATTTCCAGCTAACCAGACGCAAGGACATGGAGGCACAGACTCTCCAGGCTTGTAGCTTTCAGAGGAGACAACTGACCTGTCTTAATGTACAGAGCAACAACAATATCTCATTGGCCCAGAGACCTGAGCTGTGAGAGAAAAGACAAAGGAGAAGAGAAATGACCTTGGCAAAGATGGAAAAATCAAGGTGAAAGATAGAGAAAACTGATCACCCAGAGTGGTGTGAGGTGCAAAGTGGAGAATAAGTGAGGGGTGAGGGATGACGGAGCAGAGAGGTAATGGTGGCAGTGACGCGAAAGCCTGCCATTTGCCTGCTGGGAGAAAAATTACCTGTAGGAGATTATGGCCAGAGCACCTGAAACACATCAACATTCACCTCTCTGCCTGTAGCTCTCTCCACTACCTCTTTAACTACTCCCAAATGGGAATATGTTACTTGCTCAAAATAACTAAACTCCAATTAAACTGGAATAAGAAATGACTCTGGTGGGTCCTCAGCTTTCATTAATTAGAGACAAAATAACCTCACTCATTTACTTCCACCACATTTCATCCATCTTTTATCTCTCTTTTCTCACTTCTTCCTTCCTCTCTTCACTGTAATTTGTCTTCATCTATCTCCGTTATCTCTTTGGCTGTAAATTCAATTTAATGTGCCTTATTACTGCAAAATTTGAGAACAGTGTTGCCAAAGACATCAAGGTCATCAGTATTGCATTAAATTTGTTCATGTAAATTGCACCAAACACACAATGTAAGCATTAACAAAGATAATTTCAAAAAGCAAGCTGTGTGTGTGTGTGTGTTTGCAAGTGTATATAAAGATATGTGCAGTGTTTCTTTTCTATTACAACCTTTAATTGCAAAAAAGGCCTTCACTGTATGAAATACACTTCTGCCTCTTCATTGTGTTTTGTGTACTTTAGTAAGTGAGAAAACATGCCAAAAAGAAAGAGATTCTGTAGTTGTCTACATTTCTAAATATTTTCTAATTTTCACCTAGTTTTTCCCAACTGTTACAGACAAAATTAGGCTATGCATTGCTTTATAATTTGCTCTGTAATTTTTGTAGCACACTCATTACACAGTAATGTATAGGTGCTTCATTCCTGATTCAGTGTAGAGATCACACAACCTACATAAACATTTTACTTCATTTTACTATAGACCTCTCACTAGTACACACCAACTTGTGTAAACTATATTTCAGTTTATGCTGTATATTTAAAGACAACACCTTGTCTGCACTTTTACATTAATCCTTTTATAGGTCATGCCTTATCAGAAGCACTTACAATAATAAACCACAATGGAACTAAAAATATGTTTATACAGTTATTAAACATGGAAATATAAGTTTGTTATATTCACAGCTATCTGAGATTTACTGTACAGGCCTGGCAATAACTGATAACTTTTCATTTCTGATTTTTCTCCATCATCCCTCCATTTCTCTGCACTCCTTTCTCTGAGTATATCTCTAATTTCTCTCAATTGTATCTACTCGTTCATCTCCTATTTGTGCTCTCTATCAGCACTGTAAATCTTTTCCTACCTTCCCATACCATGTATAAGGTTACCATGTATATACCATGTATAAAGTAAAGCAACACCAGTTTGGTGTTACTCTCACTGTCTTACCAAGTGGCTAAAATGGAGGGGGTTCTCAAACAATGGTTGGTTACCTGAAAAAAAAATTGGCTGAGCAGAAACAACTAAAGCATCACAAAAAAAAAAAAAAAGCCGACAGCCAACAGCTGGTTTAATTTGTTACTCTGAGCCCAACACCCACACACACAGGCATGTTGGAGGTGCAGAAGAAGTGAGGTTACAAGAAAAAAAATGCTAATGGTAAAAGACTGAACTGAACAGTGAGAGAAAGGAAAGAGTGAAGCAGGTGTTCAAGCAATGAGATGGGAATTTCGGAATTTAATCAAGAAGTGTGTGTGTGTGGTGTGTGTGTGTGTGTGTGTGTGTGTGTGTGTGTGTGTGTGTGTGTGTGTGTGTGTCTTCATTTCCCGCCTGTCACAGTAGTGGCAAGAAGGGTCCTGGGAGGCAAAGATCTGGCCTCCCACATGCCTGAAGGGGAAAACACACACTCACACAGATGCACGGGCTCACATGGAGGGGTCTATCATGGGAAATAACTTCATACCAAATGCAGCTTTTCATGTTATTGATCGGGAACGCCCACTTTCTTCAGCTTATATTATCTAAGCACTATGGACCTGAAACTCACAGTCATGATCTGTAAAATGTGGCTCTGAAACACTCAAAAAAACTGAAAAACTGCATCACAAAATTACCTCTAATTACCTGTAACTACCAACAGCAAACATTGAAAATGCCATAAATAAAATTTACATAATACACAATCTAACCAAACAAAAACAGAGCCCAATATAGACACTCTGCATGACTTCAATCAGAGATAATGACATATGGACTGTATATAAGTCTCCTGATCAGCAGGTCCCTGGTCTACACACTGGCCCACAGACACAGCTAGGTGATTCCATCACCAGCTGAGGGCTATGACCTCCAAAACCTCTTCGTGACCTCTGACCTCTCAACATGGCCTTTCCAAGGTCATTACAGGTTATCAAACAACATAATGAGCAGTACAACCTGATACTCTGGTAACTCTCTCCCAGGAAAACATAATATATAGGCCCATATAAAACACCACCTCCTTGTCAGCTTTCTGGGGCCTCCCACATCTCAACATATTTCACCTTTTTCTTATTACTGCTGACAACTGACGTTGTCTCTCAATCTTGCACTTGTGCCTGCTGCTTCTCTTTATCTTTGTCTCTCTTAATATTCAATTTCCCCATCCCTCGTCCTATACATATTGTACCACACATACCATCGATCAATCGCAATGCTGATAGGAGACCAGTGCGGTGTGATCAGCTGCCTGAGGGTATAAGGCATTGCTGTGAATTTGGTCATCTTGCCAGTGAAACGCAGGTAACAAGCTGTGACAGTGTTATTGACATCTCTTCTAATAAACAGCCCACAGAAGGTTTGTGACAGACTGTCATGATAGTGTTTATCAATAACTGTGCAAAGTTTTGTTATTGTTTGGTGGTTAGGTCTCTCTTTATAATCTTTCCAATCCTAGCATATACGAAAGCGGTTAGTTGGATCAGGTATAATTTTAAGTATTACAGATTCAGTCTTCATCAGGATGGATAGTAAGTGTCACTGTGGACTACAGTTCTGCAGACAAGCACTATCAACTAGCACCACACACAGGGTGGGGTCTCAATTCTCTGAAGTCACTCAAAGGGTGGGGCACAACATTCTCACCTCATGATGTCTCACTCTATAACACAAAGACAACTGATCGTACAACATTAAACACATTAACTGGTTTTAATGTTTAATGTTGATGACGTCATTAATCTGATCGATAACCTTTCATGATCAGTGCCTCAAAAAAAAGTTAAACATAAATGACAAATGTGGAATCATTATTATAGTATCCTACAGTAGGCTAACTTTTGATATGAAGCCTCTTCCATCCTTTCCAGCGCTGTTAAGTGTCAGTATTGTCCCAAATCTCTTAATAAGACATCAATGTTTCCTGAGAGGTATAAGCATCGTGACAAGTCCATCAACCCCCCCACCCACCCCACTGAGGGTTAGCACCCTCCGTTCCTTTAAAGCTCACACACAACATAGGCTGATTTGCCAGAAGGAAAACGTGATTAACACTTAAAGAAACACTGGTAATCCTGTCGTATCATAGAGGGCTGATGCATACACTGTGCTATGATATCTTCTTTCTCTGAATTATCCCTGTCAGTCTGCAGTCTAATATAAGTCAAAGCTGGTATTTTAACAATGATGCAGCTCATAAATATTACATGAATTCTGTTATTTATTTCTTGTTGCACCACACTGTTTAGCCACCATTTCAGTAAGTCTCCATGAACTCATTAGGAAAAAAACTCTAATTCAAATTTAAGGCCCATCATTAATAACAGGCAACCAAAGATACACACAAAAATTTGATTTGCATTAGCTAACCCTATATTTTTTTAATCGTTTGATATATTCCCCCTCTCAACTTCTCACACACAACCTTTTCACAATTTCTTAAAGTCAATTACAGATGATTGGCCCCACTCTCTAGATTCCATGCTCTCAGAAATGTTACAAGGCCCTAATCAAACTGCAAATAGAGACACCATGAGAGAAAACATATGGAAAATATGAGCAGACAATTTGGCTTTATTTTAAATCTGACTGACTTGATTGTGCCTTGAGATTTAAGACATTTTACTCTTAAAAATGACTACAATTCACAAGGTTGATGACCCAACCTTCCTACTTTTTCTACCCATATATTATTCCTACTTTTCCTCTTATCTTCAGTCACATTCCTTTATAGTTGGGAAAATGGCCAACATGATCACGAGTCCTCGATGTGGATAGAGATTCTTTAAACCCTAACCAAACTAGAACTCAAACTCAATCCTTTACAAATGCAATTTAACTAAGGTTAACTAAAACCCAGTTACTTGCATTTCAGAGGCGAAAGGTCCTTATCTTCAATCTATATTAACTCTGCCTCTTATGGCTTGAGAAATCCGGTCGAGGATCAGCGAAAAGGCTGGAGCCCAGTAGGGTGCCTTAAAGGCCCGTCTGAGCAGGATGAGGCGGAGTGCTGTTTGTGATTGTATTGGGGAGGGACCTTGCTGGACCTTTAACTATGTGACAGGCTGTGATTATGCCACCATTACTCCAGGGACCACTCATGCACACATCCTGGGTAACACAGCTAAAAAATAAAGGACACTGAGCACCAGTTTGTTTGGCAGTGAAGCAGGTTTTCCTCAACTTGGAAGAAAATTTAAAGATGCTCTGCATTACATTTATCAGTTTTATAAAAACAGGCTATATTACAGATTTTAAAAAATAGCTAAACCTATATAACATATGACATAAACATATTGTTCATTTTCCTAAATACCTACATTCAGAGGTTAAATGTAATTAGAAAGCCCTAACTCACCAGTAAAATATTATGATACCAAAAAGCCAACAACACTTTTGCTAAAAGGCTGTCAGCAGCATCCATGCTAATTACTTAAAAGTCACCAAGGGAGAGGTCATCAAAGGTAATCGTACAGAAAATTTGGGATGTTGCCTCTTCATTATAACACATTGCATTTAATAGTTTAATTTTTCAGATTTATTCATGGGTGGCCAATCTTCTTTGTGAGAAAAATGTAGCAATAGTGGTATACATACACAGACAACATACACAAACAAGAAGCCAGAGAAAGAGCATTTTAAAGAGGATGATGGTTCAGGCAACTGGTCCCACCATTTGAGCTGAGATGCATTTAGCCACATACAGGCAATTTTTACTCAGGCTTGGATACAGAGCCCATATACTGTGTATACATTCAAACCCACTTTGTAAACAGATCATGACAGGTTGTTTGAGGAGAATTCCATGTGAAGTACACACAAGCACAAAAGCCTGCCTGCCTGCCTGCCTGCCTGCCCGCCCACACACACACACACATACACACACACACATGTATACTCTGCATGTAAGCATCAAAATGCACATACAAATGTGGTATAGAATGGAATATAACATGAGGCGAAGAAGCCTCGAGATACTCAGACACTGGCTGAAACACAAAACCTGTCTGAAATAATTATAACCAAAGATGCTGCATTGGTCCAGAGGTTTGTTGGTCCTCTAATTATCTCCATCACTGACACCCTCCGACTACATCTAAAGGCAATACATGTCCTGTCTGCGTATTTGTGTGTGTGTGCAGTTCTTCGAGGCATATGTAAAAATAGTGTGGAGTCAGGCAGTAGCTTAGTAGGCATAGCTAAAAGCATTTCTACGATTTTCAACTTTTTGTGTGCGTGTTGTTTCCAGCTGAAGATACGGTCACACAAAAACATGTGTACACAGTATCTTGGAGGTATTTCTTGTCCAGGCACTATGCTCTTTAAGTCACAATCACATACAGTGGAGGGCCTAGATTTAACTTGCTTAACAGATGGGAGTGACAGAAAGATAGCAAAGCATTGCATTTTATCATGTTTGTCTTATACATCTATCAGTTGTACTTTCCTTAATAATTATGATGAGTATTTTAAATTGCTGATTGCCGATTAAACTGCTCCTCCCCACAGTAACCTCTAAAAACTTTATTGACTCGTTAAGGCATAACAAAGATTCCCCAGTAGAACTGATGCTCTATTCAGTGTCCATATTAATATGAATAATAGCATGACCACCTCTGAGTTGACATTCCATTACTAGAACTGTATAAAATACTTTTCACTGGCTGCAGAAATGAGAGGGCATAATACATGGTCTTCTTTTAAAGCCGACAGAAACTGATAAAAGTCGAGTCAGTTAGGAACAGGGATTTAAACATTATTAGCCTTTCATCACATTACATTCATCCCTTCTGATGCCTGCTTTGCCTATTACCTTTTCTGATAAACAAGCTTAAAAAAGGTAAGACTGTTACTTCACTTTCAGCATTCTTCTCACAAAATTGGGTCTGACTGTTTGGGCTGAATGTCTAGGGTTAACTGAACAAAAGTACAAAATCAACAGCAGGTAAATGATTTTAAAAGGATCAGTCTGTTTAGTCTGGAATGTTAGATGCTGATTAGATTATTGTAAAAGTATTGTTAATAGGTTCATGTTAATGTGAGTTAGATCAAAGCTGGAGCTGCCCTGGATAGGCAGGATCTAATACAGCAGCAGAGAACTTTAAGCACTGTGGTCAGGTGCATTATTGAGGTCAACCTTCTTGTCAGACATTTATCTGCATCTTGAGCAGCTAATGGAGCTAACACCTTTAAGTGCTGTTAAATGCGGCTGGATATAATAAAAATAGTGTAACACAGTTACTGTTCACTACAACATGGGCAGGAACTTACAGTATATCAGACAGTGAGAGGGAATGACATAGATGCATATAGTACACAGGATGGCAATACAGACCTTTATAATAACTTCTGCCCATGTGTAAGGAACACAGAGGTGAGCCCTAAGTCTCAGGGTCTTTACAAAGAATAAATCACAGATCTGACATGTTTGTACTGGTGATAACAATGGAAAAGTATATTTGTTTTGACCACTCACTTAATGCGGAATCACACGTGACCTTAAGGGATTTCACCTTATCACAACAACAGAACAGAACAAAATAGGACAGGGTCAGTGTAGAATACAGTAGAACACAACACAAGTGAAGACAGTAAGCCTGCTCAACTGTGAAATGTAGACAACTGGAGTTTCTCCTGTCACCGTGAAAAACATTATGTTATAAAAATGCTGGTATGCCGTAAATGGAGACAATAAATCTAATCAAATGTAACCAAAGGAAATCAATACAGTAAACAGAGCAGACGATATGATTCTTTTGAAAATAAAACATAACAGTCCATCACCTCTCACCTCGCTCAACAAAATACCATCTTTGGCTGCAGAGGACAGAGAAGTACAGTGGAAGTTTGCTGATGTATGGGCCAGCTCTGGCTCAACACATCAAGATGCCTAGAACCTAGCTATACTCTCTATAACTCCTCTCTGTGTATGCCTTTTTCCCCTCTGTGTCTGTACGTCTGTCTCTCTCTCCCTCTGACTATTTTTGTGTCTGTGTGTACGCCAAAATGTAGGCTAATGCCCTGCGGAATTGACAGATTAAATGCCAATCCCTGGGTTGTACCAAAACCAGCCCCAGGCATCAAGCTGTGTGTCTGTCTGCCTGTGTACATGTATGTGTGTGTGTGTGGGGTCGCATGTGTGTGTGTGTGTCCAGCCAGCCTGTGTGTCTGCCAGACTGGGTGAACACAGACATAAAACAACTGCCCTTAGTAAACAACTCAAAAGGTCACTGCAGATTTCTCAGATTGTTTTATACAACATGTATACAATTGAAAGGAAACATTTCTAGCGCCTTAATGTCAGTCACTTTCTGTGTGTCAGTTTCATTTAAAAACAACATATATAAGGCCAAATAAATAGCTCCATATAAGTACTGTAAAAGAAAACACTTCACTTCACCACAGAGCAGACTTTTGACTGATTCCTAAAAGAACAAACTAGAGACAAAATACAGGCACATGAGACTGTGAGACGAGTGGTGTTGCTGGTTTCCTGAGTCAGTCTCAATCTAACCCAATGGAGCAGTTCAGGTAGAGGAGAGGATTGTTAATGCGATAGCGCTGTTGAAAGATTTCAGCCTGTGGAATACCATGTAATTTTGTTTCAGGGTGGATTTCACCTTAATGGTTTTGTTGCCCAATCACTGACCTGTACACTCTAACGGTAAATATGTGGTCAGGAATCAATGACATAAAATCACTTGCCTTGTCAGTGGACATCTTACCAGTTAACACATACTGCACGGCTGTGCTACTATAATGTATTATGTTAGAACACACCCTGGGCCAGTGTGTTCAAAGCTTTATAAAGTTATACCAAAAATTTGTCATTCAAAATAACTCTTTACATTAAAAGTTCTTCAAGAGCCTTTAGAAGGCCATGAAAAAATGTAATAAACCAGTAAAAAATAGTTTTGAACTTGAGATTGCCTAGAATTTAGTTTTGTCTCACAATATATTCTTCACAAAATATTGCATCATTTTAATCTGTTCGACAAAACTATTTGAGCTATAGTAACAACAATGTACTGAAACAAAGAAACATGCTTTTTAGATATTATCAAAATATTAGTATGCAACCATTACTAAGACCCAATGTCAATTTTTCTAGTAATATCAAAATTTTATCTTGAGACACCCAATTATAGCCTACCTCTGTGTAATCAACAGCTAACTTTATGTTTTCACTAGTTTTGGCAGCATGGGTCTATCATCCAATAGCCTAAATTTGCCGAAAACTACTGCCAAGACAACACTATGAGCACACAATAAGACTGTCCTGTAACTTGGGGGCATAATGCATATTCACCACAGTCTACACATCTCTGTTATAAATACAGTATAAGCACAGTACATGAAATTTGGACTTTATCAACAGTTGTTCTGTGTGCTGTGTCCCTTGTTAGCATTAATGATTTTTCTTTCTTATGGTTGGTTCATGAATATTAAAACTGTATTGAAATAGATATAAATATAATGTAGGAATTGGCGTATTTTCAAAACAGACATACAGAACTCCAAAGTTGGGTTCTGAAGTCGTTAGCACACATTCCTTGATCATACAAATTACACAGCCAAGTGAAAAAATCGAAACAAACACACACACACACACACACACACACACACACAGTATCGCACCCACACACAGAGCGGTTTAATTACATGCTGTTGAGCAACTGTTTCTTTAATGCATTCCAGCGTTCATTGATTTGGGGGTTGTGCTAGATACGCTGGTTATTTCAAACACACACATGCATGCCCAAATATCATACTAATTGACTTTTTAGCATTCAGAAGCAATGTGATTGACTCTTAGTGAGTTCCTGATGTAGAGGAGATCCTGCTGGCGGAGTGAACAGCAAGACAGAATATCTATACTCTAAAAAGAGGCTAGAAAGAGTCCCATCTCCCAAACCCGTCGACTCACCCCTGCATGTAATGAAATCTGCAAAGCAGCTTCAATTCAAAATGCAACTGTTAAGAGAAGCACTTCAAGCATAACTAAAGGAATTACTGAGTTAACAAAATTAATGTACTGGTTTTGATATCATCTTAATAAGCCTGAATTACATCAGCCTCAAAACCAATCTGAATTTAGCTTAAGTGTCCTTCAGCAAGACACATAAATTGTAGACTCACTATAGTTTAACCAAAACCTTTCAAGTCATTACTTGGTTCTTAGGTACTCACCTAAGGACAGGGACATGCCATATATGCACACAGACATACACATAACTCTCCACACACAATATCTCCACACAAGCTGCCTGGCATCATCACAGCACCCCATACACACACACTAAGCGCAACTCCTGTTCCCACACGTTTTGGCATGATGCCAACTAAGCCCCCAATCCTCCAGAAGTAATAAACCATCTTTTACTGTGACCGACCATGATGAAGACTGCTGACCCTGTGGCCCATCTCAAACCCTCAGCATATTTACTTGGACACAGTGATTACTTCTGTAACCATACGTTTTGTGTGTGTTGGTACATAATGTCACACGCAGCCATGAGGGGACGGTGTGTTTACACTAATGCTTTGGCTTTACACACACCAATGTCTGAGGACAGGATGACAGTAGCGTGTTTTTATAGAGTAGTTAGTTGTAAGCTAAGCTAAGGAAATGGTAAAACAGTCTGAATTCCCACACATTTGTGAATTCACTGGTCGGTCCTCAAGCTTTGAATCTAAAATAATAATAGCGGTAATCTAGACCCCAGACCCACAGGTATAGAGTGGTCATAAACTGTCATTTAAGGCAGATGCTCTAACTGGAAATTATAAAAGGTTAATGCTCACCCTCACAAGCGGATTATTATAAAAAATAAAAATAAAAAAATCATCCTTCAACATTAACTCTGAGCTGTGTGAAGCCCTAACAACATATTTAATAATATGTGTCTTAACACATGGAAGTGTGTTCCAGAGACAGCAAGCTGAGCACCACAGCGTGCTTACAGTTTGTTATTTAACATGCCATGCATTGGCACAACCACCTCTCAGTCAGAGTCAGAAAACAGACCTTTATACAAACACAAGCAAATTGTTCAGGTTACATGATGTACCCGCAACAGAAAACCAAAGTAGCGGTAAACAAAACTCTTCTGTTTTCTGTGAAGCACTTGACCAGGAACTGAAGACTAAGTTAAAACCTAGTATATGGTCCTGCCTCGTCCTGAGGACGTGGTTTCCAGCACTTATCTGTTTTCTCTCCCTGGTTCCTGTGCTCCCATTTACAGTATTATAATATAACGTAAACCATGACCAGCTCTAGTATATTTTATTTGTCAGACAAGAGATCACGTGTGAAGAGACAAGTATGGCCCGAAGTAAGACTACATGTTAACCAGCAGTCACTTCCACAGACATTTTCAGCTGCTAACATCAGATGTCATCTCATTACCACAAACATGGTTAAAGACAATGGCTTTTGTGATTTCAGTTTGTTACTAGTAAAATGATCGCACTCGAGATAAAGTTGAAGCTCATTCACCTCTATGTCGGCAGCTGTGCTTTGTCCATAAAAGTAGCTAGATTTGTCATTAGGCACTTGTTTGAAAAAGATGCACTAAAGAAGTCTGAAAAATCAGTACATTTAGCGACAAAGGAGCTAAGTTGGCAACATTACCTATAAACGTCTCCCTGATAAAGTAACAGAATTTTTTTGCACCAATTCAATTTGGATGGGCAACAGCCAATGAGGAAATTCCAACACCGGGCCAACCAATGGTCCTGGATATTCACATTTTTAAGGCTGACCTTGCTGTCGTTATAAAAAAGTAATAAAACCCAGAAGATAAGCTCCACAATGTCTCATCACCAACATTATACCAATACTAACTCTAGAGTTGGCTATAACTGTGGGAGAGAACCCACACAGGCACAGGGAGAACATGCAAACTATACACAGAAAGCCCCGGAAACTTCTTGCCGTGAGGCAATAGTGCTAACCGCTGCACCACTGTGCAGCCCAAGTATATCAATGCAAATTTTAAATGAGATATGAAAACGTCTGCTGCATGTCAAACTTTTTCATCAACCTAAACATTAACTGTTACTCTCTTCAAACAAGGGGCCTAAGACTTATACATTTGAGATTCAGCTTTAAGATTTTAAGGCACTGAATTCAAAAAGAATAACTGAATAGATTTTAAAGCATTTTTAGGGCCACCAGACATGATGCCTCAACATGTGCATATGTGTGTGTGTGTATTATGAGTGTGTGTGCTTGTGGTATCAGGAGGTGCAGGCCCAACGGCCAGAGTGTGACTGAGTGCAAGGCAGCTAGTGTGCCTGCCTCCTTCTCTCTCTTTTTTTTTTTTCCTTTCTGTCGCTCATATGAAGAGAAGCCAAGGGAAAAATGAAGGCATGGAAAAAAAAGAGTAACTTAAGTGGGCATTTGGATTCTGACTGATCCCGTACCCCCTCATTTTTGTGTCTCCATCATGAGAGCACCGAGTGATGAAAGGCAAAAACTTTTTTTTTAATTCCTCCTGCGTGTGCGTGTGTGTGTGTGTCCTTCCCAGTGAATAGAGCATTAATTGCATTAGCATTACAGCTGGGTGATTTCCAGTGAAAGAAAAACTCTGGCATCAACAAGAAAGACATTTTCAAAGTCTCGAAATGTGTTATTATTTTGTGCTTTTCAATTGAAAAAATCTTTGCATAAAAATTGGCATGACAGAAAAAGTGAAAGAGAAAGCAAGTATGAGGAGACAGCTGAAGCAAAAGACAGGAAGATTGCACTGATCAAGTCAAATCAAAATTGTTCACCCTTGAGACTGTAATATTGCCTTATGATAAGTTACTCTATTCTGATGATTCAGATATCTAAAATGTAAAATGTGACAGATGATAAATAGCTTCTTTTTGCATTTAGCCTAAAATGCAAAATGTCTTTAAGAGCCAACCAACTAAAAAGCCTCCAATTTGTCCATTCAAACATGTCATACAACTGTCCTGTAGCAGCAATGAGGTCACAGAGAGAAGCAGCTTTTTCAGGTGTCCAAATGCACACAAAACTCTTCAGAGCTCCGACCATGGAACTGAATGCTTCATTCTCTGTTTTGTTACTGCTTCAATCAGCCTAAGCAACGTGTAGTCTCCGCCCATTCACTGAGGAATTAAATTAAACTGAATTAACTTGCTTGTTTTGTGTGACCAACAGTCCAGAACCCAAACATATTCAATATATTATCATAAAAGACAAAGAAAAACATAATTTTTGAGAAGTTAGAACAATTAAAATATGCATTTTATAACTGAAAATGATATCTAGACTCAGCTGACTGAGTAATCAAAATAAAGATAGTAAAGTGAAAAATGGAAGATCACGTAAAGAAGCACCATGCAGTTATTTTTAAATTGTTGCAGGGGTCAACTTGGATGTATTAATGCAATGGTTATAATTTGATTTTGATTAGAGTTACATCATTTATATCATGTTGGATTCATGCAGTAACCGGTGTACAAGTCCACTGACATGTAGTTCCTCTAATGGCCATTAGAGACAGGTTCAAGTAAAATATCTGGATTTGATGACTCCAAGGGATGTTACTGCAAATTTTACAAGAAAATGAATGTTTTCTTGGTCATGCTGGTGTGGAGAGTTTAAAATTGTATCTGTTAATAGTAGATATATTAACAGTCATTATGTTCACAATATCCACACACTGAAGTAAAGCTTAAAACTATCCTTCATAACGAAATCCTGATTTTTACACACAGAATCACCTAGTGCTTCAACCTCTCTTGTTCTCTCTCACTACCACAAAAGCACACGCCCGCCAGGTGTGTGTGTGTGTGTGTCCCCTGATGGAGGGAAATTAATCAAAATGCAAAACAGTATCTAGCTTAATTTCTCTGTGTTTATGCAAATTTCTGTGCGTTTCCCTCTCTGCATGTATTTCAACAGTGCAGCAAGAGATCGGTGGAACAGTGAGTAGGTGGAAACTGACATGGGGCATCGGGCTGGAAAGATGTAACATGCATGTACAAACACATACACACACATATGCATAAGAAAATGCACTTAGTATAGACAGACCTGAATGAAAACAGCCTAAATGTTAAAAAGCATATTAATTACTTTTTTGGTTACGCTATATGTTGGTGTAGAGAAAGAACATCTTGAAATAATGAAAGATATTCCAGGATCTAAGTCATATTACTCAAATTATCTCATATTTTGCATCTTTATTTGTTGATGGGTAATGATAATCTGGCAGGCTATTTGCTGTCTTGATGTTTCAAGACAAAAAATATATAATTCTGACTGAATCATATTATCTCATACAAAAGGACATAAAACCTACTCATTAACTTGTTATGCACATGATCTTGATGGCTTACAGTCTTGCAGCAGACACACTATGTTGGATTATTCTATATCTATATATAGTTCTTGTTCCAGCCTCCAATCAAACCAGTCCTGATTGATTTTTTTTCTACTTTTTTCCCATCCAATTCCTATGAAACACCTAAAATTCTACAAACAGAGGTCAAAGTGTGTATTTAGTGTTTGTCAGTACTTGATTGAGTTTCTGAAGTGGTCCTCTGCAGGGTTTTTCACAGTACAGCTGTTGAGCAACCACAGGTCTGCTTCTGTTGGGTCATCTAAAGAAAGAGAGACAAAGGCCACTTATTTTTATAGAACATAATCACAAGCACAGAAAGAAAGAAAGAAAGAAAGAAAGAAAGCCTAGATCTAACCAATCAACACATTATCACAAAACAAATCATATAATAGAGATTGAATATAGCACAGGGGAAAAAAGCAGAAATTCTTAATTGGTCTCTGGCACAGTTCCTTTATGTCTGAAGCACGTAGTGGGTCAGCATGTACTCTAAAAGTCACACCCTAATGATGCCTTGTTCCATTAATTTTCAACCAGTTTCTAAAATGTCACTTCTATTCTATTGTGAAAAAAACATGTCTCCTTCACAAAGAATACTTTTTTAAGATCATTATGGGTTTTTTAAAGGTGAATTCATATTTAGGTGGACACACTTCATATTCTCAGATTTAGAAAAAGTTCAGCATGTTATCATCTCATTTAGTTCATTTAATGTGCACATGTGTTTGTATGTGTCACTTGTTTTACTCTGGCTTGCCTGCAGCTAATTCAGAATGCTGAAGTTAGGTTTCTGACTGACAGAAGAAAAGGGACCAGATTTCTTCTGCAATGGCTTCTTTTATTGGGTCACAGTAAGCAGAGCTGATTCAAAAGTTTTATTGTCTGTTTGTTGCTAAAGCTTTGAATGGTTTGGCACTTTCCTATGCTTCAGATTTCCTTTGCCTAAACTCAAATAATCCAAATCTTTTAATTATTTTGATTTATTTTGTTTTTAACTCGAAAATGTAGAACATTATAACTATGCCAGCTGTATTTTAAAGTGCTTTCCAAATAAGGTGAAGTATAGAGGCCTTAAAGTTCCCAAAAGGATCCCATCCAGCTCCTGAACCAGCTCTTGTACAATAAGGCCTACGTGCTGGATTATAAAACAACTCACTTTAACTTAGCATTTGAACATGTTTAATCAACATGCACACACACACACACACACACACTTTGCACATTTGTCTCTCTATAGTTGTGAGGACAGTCACTGACACAATGCATTCCCGTAGTCCCTTACCCTAACCTTAACCATCACACGAAGTGCCTAATCCTAACCCTTATCCTAAACCTAACTCAATCCTAATTCTAACCTTAATACCAAGTCTTAACCCTAACACAGCCTTTAAAAGGTGTGAAGACCAGCCAAAATGTCTTCACTTCAATGGTTTCAAACTAAAATTCATGCACACAAACACAGAAAGATATGCACACACATACACACTGCTGTGTATTGCTCCTTGTGATGTTAAACTCTACTGCTACTCAAGGCAATGGTGGCAGGCATTGCATGGCACTGCCAGGAGAGCTGTCACACACAAAGACACACATACTCAGGGGGATATGGCACAGCAGTGGTGGAGAGCTAGAGGCTTGCTACTTTACGCTACATTGAACCAGATATTTCACTTAGAATCCACTTCCCAGCTGCAGTCAAGCATACACACACACACACACACACACACAAAGAGTATTTCCTGCATTAGTTAGTATGATACACGCCCACAGCACTTTTCACATAGCAGTCCCAGGATGCAGAGAAAGTGGAGATTACCAGCCACACCACACCTTGCCTTTGGTAAACTGCTTCCCAAGCCCTCACTCTCAACAAAAGACACACACACACACACACACACACACACACACACACACACACACACACACACACACACACACACACACACACACACACACACACACACACACACGGGACTAGTGGGAGTGGTCTCAGCTGTGTGGTTGCTGTCTCCTCTCTATCCCGAGGGAGGTTTTCCAGACCAACAATAACAACCTCTCCATCAATTTAACATACACACACACACACACACAAACACTCAAGACAGATACAGCACAAACATCTGTGAAACAATCCTATCTACAGAGTCAGCACAACTTACCAGTAAACAGAAAATAACTACACAGAAAAAGAGAAGTACAGCAAACAGCAAAACAAAAACATGTTAGGGTTACACTGCAAGGATATTTCAGTTTTAAAGCTTCAGTTTCTGAATCAGCTAGATCAAATAGGATTGCAACTGACTATTATATATATATTAATCCACTAATTACTTTCAATTGATTATAGTCTGTAAAATGTCACTATGAAGTTTCCAAGTAGAAACTTCATAATCAAATTACAAGCTAATCTTTGCATCTAAATCTTTGGTATTTTTACACTAATGACTAATTTTCTGGTATTTGTGGCTTTAAACCTCTTGAGGCCCCTACAGTCTAGGAGGTGACAACGGCAGCAGCTGTTCTTGATCCAGCATCAGTCTCAGCAGATATACACAGCAGCAAGTACAACAGTACATCTGTGTCCAGTAGCAAATGGTTGAGACAGTCAAACTTAAGAGGCAGAAAACCAGAAGATCTGTGCCAGTTCCTTTGATTATACTCACTTGTACGGTGTAAAATATTATCAAGCTGCATCACTTTGCCTCCATGAATGTGGACATTGCTGCAAACCACTCTTTCTCTAAAAAAAAAAAACTATGATGATGATTGCAAGCCTGTGGGTTTTCTGAAACACTGAAAACTGCAAGAAACTCCTGATTGTAGTACCAGTACCTTGTAGCTGAAAATAATCACATGAGGTCACATTTTTAATGAGGTGCAGACTCTGGTGTGACATCACTGGATATTTGAGATACAAAAGCTTTATGCTGAGGTGAATTAGACGCCAATTGGGAAAGGAAAGATTGACACTGACGTCCAGAAATGACATGAGAAATCATTCATTTTCACAGTTGCCACCACAATTTACTGCCTGGTGACATTCTTATTCCTCCATGACAATCAGTTAGAGGAATAATACTACAGTCTGTGGATTGCACTGACAATGGCTGTCACATTCTCCCTGACAGTTGCTTCTGCTGAGCGAACTTTATCTAATTTGAAATTTATCAAGACATAACTGCTATCATCTGTGTCACAAAAATGCATTGTCTTGGCTGTCATTAGCAGCAACTCAGGCTTGGCACCGTAATGGTAATAATGATTTTAATCCAGACATGCATACATTTACATGCTACATAAGGCAGTCAACAGCATATTAGAATGGCCTACAGAAATATGAAAGTAAAAACAGTTCAATTTAAATGCTATCTATGTTACTTTCTAGAAAATAAGGTTATTTGATGATCAGCGAATGGTTATCACTAATTTCTATGTGTTATCGTTTCTCAACCACAGATAAAAAAGCGAAGTACAAACATAGTTTTTATTTTACTATTTTATGATATGAACTGCACAAACAGTGTGAAGTCAGATTACTTGTCTTTACTGACTCATAGTTCACCGTGACATCAACATTCTCCACAGTCAGACTCCTTAACTCTTAAGAGGAAAACATTAAACCACGCAGAGCACTGTATGTTGACAGTGGGGAGTAGACTTACTTTTGAGGAAAATGTTATCAATTCGTGGGCCCCAACATGTGTGTGTGTTTGTTTTACTGTTCATCTTTGAATCAGTGTGAGAACACAGGCAGAGGTAACCTTCAATGACTCAGCATTTAAGTGTCCATAAATTCCTACTACACAAAGAAATGCTACTATTGGGAAATCTCTGGAAAGTTAAATTTGCATATGATTTGCATATGTATAGTGGTGCAGCCAATGGCAGAGGTGTCATTTGTTTAATTTTGCATATCATGGCCGTCAGGCAATTATGTGATTGGTTGTTAGGACAGAATGTGCACAGACTGTTGATTTATCTTTTATCTGATAAAGAAATGATGAGACAAACATCCGAGTATGTGTGCAAGTGTGGACGTGTGTATCCATATGTGTGAGAGTTCAGAGGTATGATGTGTGTGTGAAGAAGAGGCAGAGAACATTTTTAAACTAAGATCGGTTTAAGCAAAACAATAATTTTAGTTGCTGTTACTTATTTCCATACTCTGCCATATGCAGATATAATGTACCCACAAAAAAGGTAAATAAATGAAATGTAAAAATAAAACAGAATTAAGTATAAACCTAAGCCAAATATGGTAAAGTAGTTGTTCATAATTGTTCTCTTGAACTGCCTGGGTTTTATTCACCTACTACAGGTCAATTAGAGAACAGTATAAATGGAGATTTTACTAGCTCTCCTCATGTGTGATCAATACCTAAATGGCAACTGTTTACACTTACTGCCCTGGTGCTATTGCGAGACTTTAAAAATACACTGCTGATTTTGTGACAAACCAAAAATAGCTTATGAAAAACTTCAAATGAAACCTTTATCCAAGCTTTTGGAATCATCAAACAATTTAATAAAGCTCTCTAAGAGCTTTAATAAAGTATTTAGATTGAGTAGTAGTAGTAGTAGTAGTAGTAGTAGTAGTAGTAGTAGTAGGAGGAGGAGGAGGAGGAGTGGAGGAGGAGGAGGGTAGGAGGAGGAGGAGGAGGAGAATATTGAGGGTACCTCACCTAATCTGTTTCTTTCCCTATCCCCCTTATCCCCCCCACTCATCTCTCTCTCTCTCTCTCTCTCTCTCTCTCTCTCTCAGTGTAATAATGGTGCTATTTCACTTAGTCATCAGCCCACAGATGAAAAGTCTGTTTTATATTTTATCCAATATATGAAATATATTCCATCTGACCACAACAGCTGACCCCAGATAAATTGTTTCTTGTTGTTTTTTTGTTGACCCCACTATACATGAAAGGAAAATGACCTCAGTGTGGGGTGTGGGGATGTGTGCACATGCAATGTAATTTATTTGCATGTGTATAGACGTATACTATGTGTGTAGGGAGGTGTGCCTTAACTCATTCTCTCCACTGACTGAACCAAATCACTAAATGTAATCCATGAGGCTATTCCTGTGTGTGCCTCTGTGTGAGCCTGCATGTTTGTGATGTTCACCCTAAATTCACCCAAAACCAAATCATTCAAGACACTAGGATGTTGGAAAGGTAGCACCTGGGTTCTCCTCAGCTCTATGTCATACATAGACCATAGACTCTATGTCATACATAGAGATGAGGAGAAAGGTTTGTGGGAGCAGGTGCATTTACCAAATAAGTATGGATGGAGAGATGGACAAAAGAAAGAGTAAGGGCAAGGATCAGATGGCTGCTACTGCATATGAAAAGAAAGAAAGAAAAAAGGGATTAAAGGGATAGGTAGGGCAGACAGAAATGGAAGAGGGTCATCCTGAGGGAGGAATAAACAGAGAGGAATGAGTGTGAAGTGGTGGCTGGTGACAGTCAACACCCAAAGAGGATTTTAAGGATAACCAGGAACGTAAGCAACAATGAGTCAAAAGAAACAGTGCCTGAGAGACAAAACAAAAGTTGTGAAAAGAGGGGGGAGGAGAAAAAAAAAAGGAGCTGCAGAGAGAAACAGGTGAGAACCCCAGTCTGAACTATAACAAAACGTTTAATAAACATAACAAAAGAAACATATTTTATGGCTAACGTATTTAAGTGCACGTCAGGCCTGTGTGTTTTCAGCATCGAAATTATACAAACATTTTGTTTGTAACACTATAAATTACGTATTCTGCTGTGTTTGCACATTATGTCTATTGTCAATTTACCCACAGGTGTGAGCAGCACCCCACAGAGAAACAGGGATGAGGCTCAGCTGCACGGTCAGAAAGCAGAGAAACACACAAACAATAACAGGCAAAATGGGAATAAGGTGATTTCCCTGAACTCCCACGTATGCACTGTATGCAGATGTGCCAATTCACAAATGAAAACTGTAAACTGTAAATTCCACTCAGTTGTTGACTGTAAATAGACAAATAGCTTACCATCACACTAAAAGGAAATAATGTGAATAAAATGTTACACAAACATGTTATTTTACTTGATTCTTCACTTCCTCCAGCTGTGATTCAACAGCATGTATTGAATTTTTTTCATAATATTTTTATAATGCTGGGAATGTGGGTCTCAAAATTAATCTAAAAAGGTTTGCAAGCATGGAGCGCTTAGCAAGAAGTGCTATCAGGTGTGTAAGGCCAAGGACTACTTTTATTTCTGAACAGCTGAATTTCCCCTTGTCCATAGTGACACAAGACCACAGAGGGAAAGTGCTATTGCTTAACAAAAAGACGTCAAGAAGTCAGAGGTCAATGTTTTTCAACAGCAATGACGCTGGAAAACAAGACAATGGTGTATTTGGCCTTCATTGCTTCCACTGGTGGGTGTTTACACAAAAAAATAACACTTTAATACAGTGTGGGGAGCACTGTGGTGCAGTGGTTAACACTGTCACCTGGGGATATTCCTTGGCCCCTTATGAGTCTGCACAGAATACGCAGGTAAATCATGGACAGTTGGGTCCTGAGATGTGTCATACAGCACTAGTGTGTTTACAAGAAGAGGAATGAAGCAATGTGTTTAAATCACCTTACTGCCAGCGTCACACACCTACATCTGATCTCTGAAGTTTCATAATTTGAACAAGACCACATGTAAATGTGAAATACACCATAACAACAAGTGATTAAAACTGCTCAGAACACATCATCGGTGCCCGTCGATCGAGCATCAGCGAGATCGGTGAGGTGAGGTGCCAGTGCAAAGACCAAAGGATACTAAAAGACAATACCTGCCCCAGCCACAGCCTGTTCACCCTGCTGCTATACCATCAGACTGTTGGAGCAGGTTCTTTCCTCAGTCTGTGAGACTTCTGAATTTATACTCTAAAATAATTCTCTCTTTATGACTTGATTATTTATTCATTTATTTATATAATTTAATATAACACATTTTGTTAGACAATTCCGTGTTGAATAAACAAGGAAAGATAGGAAGCAAAACTTCTCTGGAATAAGTAAACACACCACCATATACTGCCACTTTAGACTGCAAGCAACACAAAAATAGATCATACTGGTATCAATATTAAATCAATGGCCATAGGCACTGTTGTAATAATATTACTAGCTAACTTCATTCTGTCTAGTTGAATAGCTATAAGATACAGCCCATGAATGAATTCATACACAAAAACGAGCCCTTCTATTGTCTTTGCATGCTGTTAAAATCCTGTCAGGAGCACTTTCCAGGAATTACAGTAGTGGCGTTATATGGGAAAGTTTGCAAAATACTAAGTAATATTTAAGGCTAAACTGTCTAAATGTCTAAATACAAGGCACGGAAATGCTACAGGGGGATTCGCAGAGTCAATCGGGGACTGAATGGAATTTTTCTCTGAAAGCGAATAAAATAAGTTTCAAAAGATGTTTCAAAGAAAAACATCTTTTCAGAGTTGTTTCAAATAACTGCATTTTACTGGAGACACCAGAGTGTGAAACTACAAGCCACAGACACAGTGGGGGAGTAAGAAGAGATGGCTGCTCTTACAGCATTGCTAAGCTTCTATCAGCATGCATATACCTGATATTTTACCATAATATCCTAAAACCACCATCGCTCTTTTACTCCCTCTGTCCCCCAAGTAACTTTTCTTTAATCTCTTCTCCCTTTCATTTTCCCCACATTACCCAAAGTCTACATTCTCCCTCCTCCATTTATCCACCATATATTACATCCACTCACTTTTTCTCCTTTCCTCCCTCTTCCTTATGTCATTTATAAAGCCCTAGTTGTCACCACTTTCTCTTCTTTCCCAATTTTCTCCAAATATCAAAATGTCTTATTCTCTTTTTCCTCTGCTCCTGTTTTCTTCAATTTCTACTGCACCATCCAACCCCAATATTAACCTCAGACCTTTCTCCCTTTCCATTTATCTCACTCCATCTTAAAATGACAGTGTCCTCAGCTGATTTAAAAAGGCAATTTTGCAGTCTTTCATTTTTTCTTGAAGTGAAAAGCGACATGGTACAAATATTGTCAAACATCCTAAAGACAGATGTTCTGTGGTGGAACACATAAAACTTGTGTTTTCCTGGAAAACTTTCATATGCCCAAATTATCCTAAGTTATGGGTGTTGGTTATATTTTAAGGTTAAAGTGATAAATGTCCCTCCTGAGGCAAACAACTAGTCTCATTATTTATCAGTGTGGCATTTAAAAGAACAGTACAATGTGTCTACTTGTAATGCATCAAAGGAATTAAAAAGTAAAGCATGGCTAATTAATGACTTTCACTGACAAACCTATCCACAATAATTACTTTATTAACTTTTTTTAAAAACAGTTCTCGTATGGACAATTAGGGAATGCCACTTTGACTTCTGTGCTGTAATAAGGCTATGTAAACAGACACTGCTCTTAAATAGAAGGTTAATTCACACAGCATTACAGAGACACATTTGGTAAATGGCACTGTCATCTAAATAATTAAAGAATTTTGTGTTGATATGACTGCAATCTAAAATGAAACAGCAATCTTACTTCTAGCACTGTGGAGCTCCCATGGTGATCGCTCTGGAAACAGATTTGTTTTGTCCCTGCCAGGAGAGTACTTAGCATTTTTAGTTCTCACTGATTATCAAGCATCCTGCTCGGGTTTGTCGGGCGGTTCAGGAAGTTCACTGCAGTCAGATCTTGTATATTTATGTAGGAAAAAGAGCTCTGGAGACTCTCTGCTTTCCAAGCGCTATAAACATTTAATACAGACTCCTTTAATTCTCTCTTGACGATAGATATATATCATACATAGCCCCACTTTCACGGCTATCATGGTGGCTAGAGTATCATATTTTCCATTTCAGACAGAACTACTTAACAAGCTTCCAAACTTTCTCTGTCATTCCCTTGCCAGCTATACATACACTGTGTTAGTCATACCTGTCCCTAGTGGAGACAAATTTAACTGTCCTGAGGAACAAGGCAACAAGAGTGAATGTAATGGTTGTTTATACTTGCTGTCTTTGCAGAACACTGGTTCTCAATCAACTTTGGATTAGATTCCCCATACTATTTGGTTGCACTCTAGGAGTCCATTCAGTCACTTCCCAGGATTATATGAACTAAAATAAAGTATCTGAGCGATTGAGATGCGCAGATTTTCCAGAGCACCAAAACAGATCCATGGTGTCTCTGATTCACCTCTGGTCTTCAGCCATAGTGGATGATATACGAGGGCGAGGGCAAAGGCAAAGACGTCTGGGTGCGTGCGTGCGTGTGTGTGTGTGTGTGTGTGTGTGTTAGTAAGTAAGAGAGAAGAAGCAGACAGAAGCCCTAGGGGTCAATACGGTGCTCCTGGTGTTTCACACACAGACCACACCATGACCCACTTTCCACCCCATCCCACACACACTTATACTTCCCTCCCTTGTTATTTCTGCCTTCTCCCCTCCATCCATTCCACTATCTATCTCAAACACATCATCTTTCCTCCTCCACTGCCCCCCGTCTCATCACACACACACGCGCACACACACACACACACACTCACAGGACATGCCGACCTTGGGATACAGTGCAGTGGTGGTTTAAAGGGGGTAAGCATTCTTGGGCAAAGGGGTAGCTTTGGGGTGAATAGATACACTTGACTGAGCTAACAAGCCCTCTATGGCCATACTGGCTGATTGGCTGACCGGACAGCTGGATACCAGGCTGAATGGCTGGGAGGACAGGTGGACTGGAGGCCAGGGTGGGGTACTGACCCACTCCACAGTGTTGTATATCACAATCAAGTCAGATATAGAGATCACTGTCATGAAAGTTATATATAATTATGTGTAGACATAATATGATCTAACAAAATTACTTTCTGCTATGCAAGACTGAAAATAAGGATTACTCTCTGTCTTAAGTTCAGTGACAAAAGTGGCTAGTTAATGCTAACAGCAGCAGCATCATACAACAATGGTACGGACTAGGTAAACTGGAACATAATTTGGAAGATGAGGTGTCCTCACCAAGGTGTTTGTGACAGTATATATATATATATATATATATATATATGTATGTGTGTGTGTGTGTGTGTGTGTGTGTGTGTGCGTGCGTGCGTGCATGCGTGTGTAAAATCAAAGATTTTCTGTCGACTCTGAATTGTTTTTAGTCAGTTGTTACACCTATTATTTAGGACAATATCCATCTGTGTGCATGACTGAGATGTGGATCAATACATCAACTGAGGCAATGACAGCATTTAAGCAATAGGAGTGCAATTTGAGAATTTATTACACATAGCAAGGTCTCTATTATGATGAGTCATAAAGGGTGTTGATGAACTGGCCTGACTGTAAGAGCTACACGCGCATGCGCACACAAACACACACAGTAATACTACCATAGCATGAGATGTGTGTGAACAGTGACAAGTTGGGCATGTCTGATTGGGACAACAAGACAGACTCCCAGCTGACAACACGTCTTTCTAAAAGGTTCCCTCTCCTGAGTGTTTGTGCATGTGTGTAGGGGTTTGTGCAAATATGTGTGTATCTGAATGTTTGCCTCACTGACGTGGCAAATTGTGAATGGGCCTTAGAGGACTTACGAGTTTCAACTCCAATGACATTTTACAAGCAAGCCCTCACAAAGGCACGCAGTCACATACACACAAAGACTCAGTCAGACACATACACACTTATGTACACACACAGAGGGGCCTTGGGGTTTTGGCGGTTGGTCTATCTGTTGAGCAGGGTGAGCAACCACTCAGCCGTGGATGATAATGCAATCAACTGTCATTAAGGGGATGCTGACTGTGGCCACACACACACACACACACATACACACACATTGCAGAGCTACCCACAAAACACTAACACCTGTCAGTCATAAATGAAAAACTGCAGACATTGCCATAGTATATCATGGTATTAGCATATTTTCACTAAGTACATGACAAACTCCTCATATTTAAACCTTACAAGGCAAGAAGCAGATGAACAATATATTGTTAGAGTTGAAACAATTAATGGATTTATCAGTTAGTCAATCAGCAGACAAATGCTGCTATTTTGATAATCAATTAATCATACAATGGGTAGTCAACAAAAATAGCAAAAAATGAATCATCATAGGTTTTTGTTGTCATAAATTAAAGATTAATTTAAAAAATTATCAGAAGATTAATCAATAATGAAAATAATGAGTTGCTGCCCTAAACATAGTAATGTGAATATCTAGTTACAGCAAAAAAAACAGAGACATACTGTCACGAATATACATTTTCCAAATAGCCAAAATACTACACAAACACAGAAAAAGCACACAAAAGCGCAACCCACATCTTTTATTCTCACCGGCAGTTAATCTTCAGTGCAACTACAGGCAACACCGATGCAGAACTGGAACTGAATGCTTCAGGCGACCCGAGTATTTTCTGGGTTGGTGCAACAGTTGTCTGTCTTATCCTGCTCTCCTGCTATTTTTATTTCCTTTATTTATAGAAACCAGGCGGAAATTCTGATGGCATAGAGTAGACTTGAGATGGTCATCAGACCTGATGTCATGCACCCTAAACTGGCTGGTATGAACTGTTTAGGAGGATTTTGTTTCTTTTAAATCCTTTTCTCTGTTGTCAGAGAAAATGCTGTAATTAAAATGATGGAAACACTCCAGTGTGTATTCACATTTTGTCCACTCTGGACAAGTCTTTTTTAAAAGCTTAGTTGTCATGAGTGAAAATGCCAACAATCTGGGATATAAGTCCAAAATAGAAATTATACCAGGATATTATCTCTGCATTAGTGTGGACATCATCTAAGCTGTCATTTTTACAGTTCCTTCTTCTCTCTCCCTTTCTCTCACACACATACACCAAATATACCAGACAGCAGTCCTCTCAGACTCACTGGGGGCCTTGACAGCATCTCTCCCATATCAGCTTAGTTAAGTGGCAGAAATTCATGGCAATGATTTGTGTAGTATGCGCATCAACTACTCTCTCTTCTTGGAGACAGATATGGCTGTATGTGTGTGTGTGAGCGTGACTGTCTCTGTGTGTCAGTGTGTACTAAGAAGCCGGGAGTGTATGCCAAGTTAGGCACAGCAGGGGCCCACCATAGCACTCACACCAACAGTCTGACAACAACTTAGAAACGTCTATTCACTCGGGATTTCTCTTCTGTCCTTAACAACTTTACTGTTGGAGAGGCAGAGTCAGCCTGACAGATAGAGGCAGAGAGAGGAACAGAAAGAAAGGGGATGGAGGACTAGGGGAGAGGGGCAATCAAGTGAAAAAAATTAAAGAAGATGGAGGTGGAGCCATGGGTGGATGCAAAAAAGATTCAGAAGACAGAAGATGGGATAATGAGAAAAGAGGTGGGAGCTGCACGCAGGGGCAGAGTTTGTGGAGAGAGAGGAATAGAAACCGACAGAGACGTGGAAGAAAATGATAAAATGCAGAGGATCAGACAGAAGAGAACAAAATAAGGGTGCGCAAAGCAGAGACCTAATTAGAAGATTAGGTAGGGTATCTCAGTGAAAATAGCAGGCAAGCTCGGCTGAAAGTGGGCAGGAATGAATGCTGTGAGACAATCCAACTAATTTGGATAGCGAAGTTTGGCCTACAGGGCAAGAGGCTGGAGTCAATCTGTCTCTCTTACATCTGATCATAGAGACACAGTGGGTGCACCTGGGTCGAACAAGGGCCCCCTACTAAAAAAACTAAAAATAGTAAAACGCTACTGAATCGAAACTGATTCAAAAAGCCAAATACATGTTGCCCACATGAGCAACATTGGCACATTTCTCATGTTTAATACCAGAGGCAGTGGCGGTTCTGTAATTAAGATGTCGGAAGAATGTGTGCGCGTGTCAGCCTCTGTGAACTGGAGAAATTAATATGTTTTGTGCTATTAAGTTCACAAAATCACAACCACTGCTAAGATGATAAGAGGTTTGTAGGGCATACATTGGTTGTATATGGAAAAAAATGTACAATGAAGTAATGATAAACATCTGGCAGTGGATACTCTGTGATTTTAATGAACACTAAAGCGTGATTTATTGAGGTGCATACTGGCAGGGATGGAAACCAGGCCTAAATAGATTTTGCCGTGCATCTCACCTTGCATAGATAGGATGATTTGAGCCTCCAGGTTCAAGCAGTAATTGGGGCCAATCACTAGTCTGCAGCTCGGACAGAAAACCATTATGATCATCAGATGCAGGCATGAACAGATATTTCCACCACGGCCAGAGAGAGGTTAGTAAGTCAAGGGCACAAAGTCAGTGTGTCTGGAAGAAAGAAGGGCCTGGAAGGGTTACTGACCCCAGCAGAGTAATGGTGATTACACTTTTGCACTACACACCTCAGGTGAAACATGACACACACTTTCACTTTCTAGATGGAGGCTAGTATAATTTACTTCTCATTAACACAGTTTGAAATATAAGTTACTATTTAGTCCTGAGGTTTGGGGATAGAGGCAAAGTCAGAGACGACAAGCTACTGACACATTCACAGTAACAAACTATGCAATTTTTGTCTTACAGTTTAGCTCCTCTGCTTTTAAAGAAGAGTGGTAGCCCACAGTCCAGGTTTGTGTGACAAGGGTTAAACAGAAGAACCAAACTATAATAATGAAGATTGGAGCTCTCAGGCACTTAAAACAGAAAGTTGTTATTCAACGAGCCTTGGCATCAGAATAAATACAGAGGACTACTGACTGTACCACACATTCCTCAGTGATGTTATGCGTCACGTTTGATAATGCCACTCATGTCATCGTTGTCTTTGATAGCAACACTCTTTTCATTCAGTGTGTATGGTTTTTAAATAAATCCTCTACACAAACACACCGATAACAGTTTTGTAACTGGTCTGTTTCTATGTTTCTCACCATTTTCATAAGCGAAAACAAAAATGTTCTTCTTACATTGTTAACAAAGCTATATCCATGTTTATTAAACCAAAACATGCTGGTAGTGTTTGTCACATTCATTAATTCTTCAACTGAGGAAAGGAGAGTTTGTCTCATGTAAACTTGTGACAAAATGTTTTATGACTTCCCCTCATACAACCAGATAACTAATAACATGAAAACATTGTTGTATATTAACATTTGCATAAAGATGGAAGATTTGCAAATCTGGTAATTATCTGATTTCTGGCCCAGCTAATTGGTTCATACATTGCTCTCTTATTCTCCCGATACATCCACACAATCATTTTAACTACATGAGGGATTACTCAAAATTATTTTACTTTAGAAATAATACAATTGCAAAATATCAAATCAAAATGTCATTAAAAACTGCTTTCAACCTGCAAGTGGCAATAGTGTGTGTGTCTTTCTGTGCCTCAAATGTCAAAATCATGCACATAGTAACACAGTCAGTTCCCATTCACAACAATAACAAGACTAAGGCAGAAATATTGTACTATTTCTCTGACATTACAAATGTGATTATATTTGCTGTTTGCCCTAGGAAGGCAACAGTTTATATTCAATAGGGTGTGTGTCCCTCTATGTGGCAGGTGGGTGGGTGTGCGTGTGTACATGTTAATTTAAGTTCAAAAATAGGCCATGGGAAGAACATGCATCAATTTGGTGTGTACACAGAAAATGTGTTTGTGACTGTGAGGGAATCTGAAAAGAGTAATGAGTGCGTGCGTATGTTTTCATTCTATTTCTCCGCCTGTCACCTGGAAGAACCTGCAAAGAAAGAAAAGAAAAAGGAAGCCGGTAAAGTAAAATCCACCTGTATGTAAACTCACCTGTCCTGGGAAAAAAAACATAAATGAATGTGAACTGTAAAGGGAAGTGAACTTGAACTTAAATAAAGTGAATATTAGCTAAGAGGGCTGCAGTCTGTGGTCATTAAAGAGATCACAGAAAGCAGATGTGATGGGATAAACACAGCAACCTCCACTGTGCTGTTCTGTGTGCTGATTTCATCACGTAGTCTGATTTGGGTCACAGTTCAGATATATTCTAAAGGAATGAACACAGTGTCTCAGTGCTGTAAGCTCTGGCTCAAGCTCCTCTAGCTCTTAGAATCTATACTTAAATTTCAGTACAGTTCAGATTCACTTATTCCTTAATCTATTAATCCTGATTAGAAGAGAAATTGTTCATATCATTGGTTTTAACACTTACCATCTTCCAAATATTTCAAAGCCTGTTGACTATATGCTGCAAATCCAGGCAGCAAGTTCTACCATTTGGTTGCTGTGCATGACTTTTTAAGCTTGTTCATGTGCAAAAGAAGTGCCACATAGCTTCTCTCAAATCTCATCTGTGGGCACCTGTTCATTATCAGTTTGTTTATCAGCTGAAGGAAAAGGAAATCCAGTTCTTGTGCAATGGAAAGCATCAACCTGGTTCAAGTGTTTGATGTGGACAAAAGGATGTAACTGCATGTTTAACAGAGAATTACAGTGTCTGTTAAGTCTTTTCATATCTGAGCAAAATAAATGAATAACAATAAAAGCTTGACAAATTCCAGAAATATGGGAAAATACTGGTTAAATGCTGCAGATGAGTGTTGTGTCCTATATACATAGCACAGTCAGTCTATCCAATGCCTTATGAAAGTTTATAGACTAATGCAATGCTAATTAGCTTCTATAATTAATTAGGTCAGTTAAGGGATATCTACCTATCTAAAGTTGTTTCCCGCGCGCAAAATAGAAAGCCTACTGAAAACAAAGAACATTTGATCAATACCATTGGCAGAGAGTGATGATGCAATGTGGGTAATCTAGCCAACTGCTCAACCTCAAGACACACAACCAACAAGCAGACACACTATTTTATCATCTCAGCACGCCATTAGTTTGGAAAGGTGGGATGCCTCAACACTATTGCAGCTAATAACCCTTTCATATATTCGCGCTCACGTAAGCGTCCTAATTAGATTAATAAACAATAATTAGACCTTCCTCTGCTTTTTTATTTCTGGATGGAATTGAAACAATTTAGGTCATCTGGCCCCTTATTCCCAGGTCAAGCTATAAGGGGACATACCAATCAGATACAAATACCGAAAACTGAAAACTAGTTATAGGCCCCGGTAATAAATACTGAATTTAGCCTCTTGGCATTCCAAAAGAGAAACAGCCAGTTGGGGTTCATATGCAAATAGTATGCAAATAGCCCAGATGCAAGGGCTTTTTATTTTCTGATACAGGAACATAGGGGTTTCCTGGTGGCTTATTAGGCAAGGCACATAACATGTCATATGATGTTGTGGGTTTGAAGCCAGCTCATGTTGCTATCCCCTGACTCTTGTGCTTTTATATTCACTCCAACTATCACACACCTGGAAGAAGGGTAGAGAGAAGAAGAGAGAAGGAGACATGAGAGAAAAGAAGACACACAAGACATTAAAGAGGAGAGTAAGACAAGAGGATAAGATAGAGACAAGGAGAATGGAGGCATGGCATGCTAATTTCAAAAAGTAAACCCCAGATACTGTCCACTGTTGATTAGAGGATCCAGTGTCAAGATGAAGGCAGAGGAAGAAACAAAAAATGCAGGAGATGCAATTTGGATGTGGGAAGGCGATCAAATAAAAATACAGAGTGGTTTGACATGAGACAAAAAAGAATAATGATGAAGAAGTAGACTTGGAGACAGACACAAGCAAAGAACACAAATGTAGGAAAGACATCAGAGAGAGTCAGTGTGACAGACTAAGAGAGACAAAGCTACATAGATGGCCATGGACAAAGATACAAGAGACAGACAGGGATACTTGAAAAAAGTGCCTTTGAAAGTGTTAAGACAAAACGAGAAAAAAAGCAGCATATGTACTGTAAAACTGGGACACACACACAGTTTTTCTGATCTAACTTGTTCACAAAAGGGGAAAGGTTAGATGTAGTAGAATTAATCGGAGGAAACACATTGTGCACACACTGTACACTTGATAAAGCAGTGGACCACCTTGTTCTATTGGCAATGTCTCCTCAAATTATATGCATCATAGCATGTACACACACACGCGCATGCGCGCGCACCACCACACACACACACACACACACACACACACATAAATACATACATACATACATACATACACATACACACACATACATACACGCTACACACAACCATGCTACATCTCCACTGCTGTTCCTATGTGGAACTGTAACTATAATGCTCTTAGCAGAACCCAGTGTTTGCCGTACACACATCATCTGATCTTTACCTGCAATGTCACCACGTTCAAAGAACAATACCTTGTGTTGATGTGCTTAGCACTGAGCAGTTAAAGAGATGTGGATGTGAGTAGGTAGACTGATATAAAAGGCTGCTGAATTATATACACTGAGTTAGCACAGGTGACTATCAAATGTCAAGAACTGTGTAAGATAGTAGTAACAACGAATCAAGCAAAAAAAATCTCATCTGAATAAAAAGTGCAGTCAATAAACAGCCCAACTGAATAACAAAGATTATGTAAATGATTAAACTACAACCTTGTTTTTCTCTTTTGATTTTACCAGGTATATCAAGTAATTTTTATTCACCCTCTGTTTTCTTTCCTGCCACTCTGAGAGTAGTATAGTGTTCCACATAACTATTAAAGCCTCAGAACAAAATGCATATTCTCTCAATCTTGCTGTTTCCAAGCCAGCTATTTATTTAAAGGAACAAGAAATACATTCATTAAATCTGATTTATAAGAAGTTACAACAGGCATCTCAATGGATAATCTAGACAATTAAAAGCATTTTAATGGCAGAAAGCCGCCAATGGCATTTGTGTGTACATGTCTGTTTGTGCATCGTACATGCTTACATGTGTGCTCCATGCATAAATATGCAATGGCGTGAATCGTTAATGGAATTAGAGGGCAGACGCGGCTAAATCCCAGAAAGTCTGCCTCCTAATTAATAAATCATTACAAAATGGGACAATTTAAAATTATTTTCCATTGTAAATAATTGATGTCTTTGTTCATAGTCTTTGTTAATAATGGGTCTGCTTTTCCCTGGGACAAAAAAGAAAATAAAATTTAAAAAACTGAAAATAATGGGACAAAGGCAGTTAAATATGCAGCACAAACACAAATAACAAGGCTTAAAGTGGCAGGAGCAGGATGAGTTACACACAAACAGAAAAAGCACACACATTCCTCTCCCTCTAACAGATTCCATTGAAAGCAGATGGCATCAAGTTATCTGATGTCCTGTCACACCTGTCTTTTTATATGCTAATCTAGCTCCTACACACATCTGAGCCTTTTTAATCAGATATCAGGTCAGAGAAGCTAAATCAAGTTGAGACAATTGTGCTGCTAGTGCATTACAATACACTGAGACAGGTAGACAGACGATAAAGTATCAACGCACTTAACGCTATGAGACTCAGGCAATGTGTGAAGGTAACACAGATGGGTGATATTTCTTAAAGCACTTCAGGGGACTAGAAAATTGGAAAAGATGTTTCTGTGTTATAGACATGTAGAGGGCAGTGTGCATAGAGCATGGTCTGTGGTCATGCTATTTCTAACAGGAACAGCAGAAATATTGAGTATAGTGAGCTAAATGAACAGAAACAGACTTAAATATTGCTCCTCTGCTTTAAAGTTAAAAGTAAGGGCTCGATATGAGTGGGACTGATAACCCACTGATTATGTTTGACTCAAACTGACCTATTTTCAAGGCCACCCATTCTCTTCCTTCCTTTTCAATTTCCAATGTGTACAATCCAAAGACAGATCAAATAAATACTCACTTTATTTCATTTCTAAACTCAGGATATTGAAGCATGACTGATATTTGACCAAGAAACCGGCAAATCGGAGTTCAGAAGTATGGCTTGTCATAACAGTCGTAGTCAACCATTGATCAAATATCAACCAAAGTCTGATGATGACAAGAATACAGACACACTCAAACCGCAACTGTAAAATAAGTAAAACACAACAAAAGGCAGAACATTCACTCATTCACGCATTCACTCACACACACACACACACACACACACACACACACACACACACACACACACACACACACACACACACAGACAGTCAGCAGGGCTTTCTGAGGACAGATTTGTTGAGTTCATCCTTGGAAACCAAACACAGAAAGGCACACACTCTCACACACAATAATCATCAGATCACATCAGATATCAAAAGGCAGTGTCTGTCTGGAAGATTAGAAGAGCCATCTGTCTGCCATGTATAAAGCCACTGATTATCAATAAACTTCACACACTTCTGTATGTGCATGTATCTGTGTGCTTTTGTTTTGATCCAGCCACTGGGTATGGAATGTAAATGAGAGAGACAGAAACAGAAGCAAAGAATAAATAACTAATACTGACAATAAAATAAATACTTTCCTTTTGGCTGACCTCATTAGTTTTATTTTAAATAGGGCACAATAGTTGCTAGCTATTCGCTTTGCATTTACAACAAAAAATAGATGTGTGTAAATGTACAATGTATTTAGAACAAGTGTTAAAATAAAAGCATTACAAAATTAAGTCCAAACTGTCTAGGTTGAACAATGACATTGGCACAGTGACTGCTTTACCAGTCAAGTCACAAAGTAGTGAAATGTGAAACGTGAAATTTTAATTAGGCACAGTGAGTCACAACAAACAATCAGCTGCAGCTTCTCATTTTTAGCCAGTGCTGAGCATTGCTTTTGGTGATTAAATGCTTCCAAATGTCGCAGGTGGTACATCATATCAGCTGTCACTAAATAATGTTAGAAGTCTGTGAGTAACTTGCTAATCAGCTATGGATAGCATCATCCATCAAGTAAACAATTATAATTAAATAAATACGTTTGAGCAAATAATTAAAAACCTATAGTATATTTTGTATTCAAATAAATTAAATCACCTTGCTTGTTAATATCACATGTGTTCCTTCAGAAAAAAGCCATCCTAATACGATAGCAAATATACTCTTCATTCTGTCTAATCCAAAACATATTTAGCGTACTAGAAACACAGAATATTTCAGTGGTATAATTCCTCCTTACTATCAAACACTGAAACACTATAACGCAGACATTTCAAAAGCTCTAATCTTCAAAACACAAGCATGTACATCACGAACCAACCAGGAAATGACTTGTAGCCACGCCAGTAGCAATCAATACAGCTGTGATTCCTTTCCTGGCTAATCATTACCTGCATTTACTCTGTTAATTTTCCCTGTATGGAAAGTGGACTGAAGTTCTGTGCACACACAGAGACACATACCTTCATACAAATTCAAGCAATTATTTTCGTCTACACCCCTGCACTTGCAGAGTGCACAACAGAGACTATTAGGCCTATGCCCATGGATATTACACACACACACACACACACACACACACACACACACACAAATACTTAAATTCGTTACGATGTCTCCCTGGTCAAGCAAGGTCCTGCCAATGCTTCTAGTCAAGCCATCTTTGTAGCAGGCGATCAAGGTTACTTTGTCCGATAATGATTTAAAATAAACCCACTGCTCAATCATCCATGACTTTTGCTGATCACTTTATCGCTTCATGCTCTCACATGGAAATCTAGCACATAGCTGATTCATTTATATGTATGGGAGAGATCAGAGAGAGACACATGTAAATTAATTTGTACAAAAGAGACAAGTCTTGCGCACACACACTGACACACTCACACACACCACATCATAGTATTAAAATACTTATGAGGACCTCTAACTTTTAACCTAACAATTCCCCAGTAGTTTGATGAAATTTATGACTGGTCCTCCTTCACAACTCATAAATTCATACAATACCTCATACAAGCCTTATGTTTGCTCACAGGTAGCCTAGTGCTTTCATTTCAGCAGATGGCCTAAGGTGACCATCCACACACAATGATACAGGTCACCTGCTTTCTATTTCAAGCGGGTGGTCAGTGGTAATAGCACTGATGGATTTGAACATTGGACACTCAGACAGAAAGCTGGGGTTATCTTCCAAAACAACACAAAAGGGCCAAAGAAGAGAGAGAGAGAGAGAGAAAAGCCTCAGAGGGGACTTGGAATGTCTTTGCTACATGTCCTTGAATGCCTAACTTCTTTGCTTTTTATCCTTATATCACCCACACACTTTCTCACCACACCAACAGTCTGGCATGCCACGTTAATTACTAATGTCTTTAGCTTTCATTCCTCTTCATGGGGAAATTACATTTATTTTTCAACATTGAGGTCAAAGTGACAGGGAAAACAAAGAGGAAGACAAATTAAGTGAGAAAAGACTAAAAAGTCTCATTCAGCTTGTAAAACTTGAACAAGCTAATTATTCCAAAACAGAAAAAGTGACAATGAGTTGTCAAATGTCAAAAGAATATAGATTATCTTGCTTTGGTCCTTTTAGCTCTACTGCCAAGGAGTAGGCACAATATTACACTGTTTGTCATCAAGAGAAGAAAACTAAGTGTTCCCTGACATCACTCCACTGAATGAAGACACTGTAATTGTGTATAAAACAAAGATTTTTTAAATTAAGACAGTGCTATCAAGTGTGAATAAAACTCAATTTGTCCTGTGATGACCTAATTAACCCATTGTTTGCTCTGTTTTATATCTGTCACAGTAACTCTCAGTGCAACTGTAACTCTAGCTTGAGTACAGGTTAAGAAAGGGGTGATAATAAAAGGATGTTTCTCCACAATGAACTGATGCCTTGACAGATTTTTTTCCCACCATGACATCATATGCCTCATAAAAACAAAGTGGATAATAATGATAATAACTGATGATTCAACAAATCCAGTAGAAAGACCAAAACCAACAGCATTAGTCTGTGTTTGATACATTTTGATTTCTATGTTATCTGGATAAACCCATTTGAAGACACAAATCTTTGAGCTATGCATACCTTTTACACAAACACACACGCGCACGCACAAACACAGATGTTTTCAATTACTTGAGCTGATTAGACCTCTAGTCAGGTTGAAACTGTTTGGAGCTATGCTTGGTTGTAGATGCCCACACAATCCTGAGAAGAGGTCTAATCAAGAAACATGATTGAAGACACCTGTGTCAACCAGACCCGCAGGTGTCCAGTGGCTTTAAACCGTCACAAATATGTACTTGTATATAAAAAGGAAAAGTATACTGAACTCACGGTCCACGTTTATGAAAACAGTTTGATACAACTTTGCTTTGTGACTAGTTTCACTACCACACTGGAAGTAGCCATTAGGAGAGAAAGTAAATTGTGGCCATACAGGGATGCACATAGTCAGTAACAATACTCAGATAGGCTGTGGAAGTCAAACAATGATTGATTGATAGGGGCCTAAAAGGAGTGCCATGAAAACATTCCCCACACACCATCACACCACCACCAGCCTGGACTGTCGACAGGGTACACATACATTATTAGTCTGTGTGCCTCCAGCAGATATCTAGATTCATCAGACCAGGTTACGTTTCAGTCTTCAACTGTCAAGTTTTTAGAAAGAAACTGCCGCTGCGGTTTCGTTCTGTTCTTGGCCAATAGAATTGGAACCTGTCATGGTCTTCTGCCGTTGTAGCTCATCCACCCCCAGGTTCAACACATTGTACATTCTAAGTCTTTTCCCTCAATACAGTTATATGAGGGGTTATGGCAGCCTGCTATCAGCTCAATGATCTGGCCTTTCTCCAGAAATATTCAAACCAGCCCATCAGTACCTGGTACCATGACACGATCATAGTCACTGAGATCAAATTTTTTGCATTGCACTGCTGATTGGATAACTGCATGAATGAAAGCAGGTGAACCAGTGTTCTTAGCAAGTGCCCCTAAGAAAGTGTACAGTATATGACTGTGTTAGGGAGCGCATCAATCCGTCAACAAAAAGTCTGCTTTTCTGCATCACACTTGCCCAAGAACATACTCATTGTATTCATGTCAATAGGTATCGACTGGCCTAAGCATTAGGTGGGTGACATACACACAATAGGAGATTAGCAGTATATCCTTGGGCATGTCGTGTTGCCCACTGAGCAGCTCACTTTGAGACACCAGAGTTCGTGCCTTGTTAAATGACCACCTGATGCAACTTGTTGAAAAGACAGAAAGCATCTCCAGCGTGGTGTGTGGCCGTGTTGGTCTGCGATTTGAACTAAGATTTTTCACCATTAGGCCAACTGGCGTAAAGGGTAATTTCCCTGCTTTGATTTAGAATTAACCTCCTTTCCAGACAACCTCCTATCAACCTTGTTTCCAAGTCCTCCCTTTAGTCCCTCCCCCCCACTTCTCCCTCAGCCCCTGCCTTATCGCATTACTCATATCCCCTCCATGATATTCCCATTATATCCCTTCTGGGTATTCCCAATCCCTGTGGAATGCGGGCAGTATTCCTGGGATAATGGGGGCGGGCGGGCTGGCTGGCTGGCTGGCTGGCTGGTTGGCTGGTTGGCGGGCTAGATGGTTTCAGCAGGGAATAGGGAAAAGGCATCCTTCCTCTCATCTCATCCTTCCTCCTGTCCAGCTCCTCCATTCATTGATCTCTAGCTTTCTTCATCAGAGGCATGAAAGTGCGACTGAACAAATGATTGGAGAGGGAAGACTGGCATAGTGATTCTTGCTTCCATTCTTCTTCCTCTCCAACCTTTCCTGCTTCTTTGTGGTTTGCAAGGATGAGATATAACCACCCTTTGAGGAATCAATTTGTTCTGTCTTTTGTTATTTCTCAGAGGAACAAGTAGTGGTCTCTTTCAGTCGACTCTAATTCCCTGTCCTCGCTCCTAAACCTCACATACAAGAAGTGCTATTAGCAATAATCTTTCTATCCTTGGACAAATGATTGAACATTACCAGTTTACTTATTTGCTTATATAGCAATTAGTAACTTGGCTGTTAGTCTAAGTCATGTGGCAAAACATCAAGCATGACACCTATAAATCCTAAGACATATTATGTGGTCTTTGATTCTCAAGGAAATTTCTTGCTGCAATGGTTGTTCTCATCAGAATTGAAAATCGGTACTTCTTCAAATTCGCACCCTCCAAATAATCAATAAGATGAGATTAGTAAATGATCCATCTTTCCTCAAGTACCATTTACCTTCTTCTCTTCTCTCTGTAATATTTCCCTCAAGGGAATTCTAAAGCAAGGAATGGCTGGTCCCTTAATCCATGGCCTGCTGTTGACCAAAAATTTTCATGTGGGTCTGTATAGGATCACCAAAATACCTGCCGCATGCACACACACATATACATGCGGACCAGGGCTTGGGATCACTCTAATCCTGGCCTCTAAATGGTTTACTTTCGACTGCCTGGACTCCAAAGGGTCTGTTGTAGGCCAGGCAATTCAAAGCCTCAGAAAACTTGGGATGTGCGTGTTATGTTTTACAGAAATGGAGGGCTATTCCAAAACCTTCGCTCTATTAAAACCATCGTGCATTACTGGTCTGTGCACTGGCGTGCTTTCAATTCTTCAATTATTCAATAAAATCTCATTGAGTAGTTTTTTTGTTTTATGTGTGACTGCGACTTTAATAAATGTATTTTAACCCTCATGTTGCTGTACTAATATTTACATATCTATATTTACATATCAACAGCCCATCTACCTGCCAAGGTAGGGTATTATATTTAATATATTGAAGTGAACTATGTGCAGTAAACACTTAATTCCAGAAACATGCTTTTATTTATTTCACCGGGTTTCTGTATTAAGTTTTGTTTGTTTTCTAGTTGTTATTTTAGTGGTGGCACTTGATTTTATATACATTTCCACATAGCTACCATCTACATTTCCTCTGAGAAGCATTTTCCCTTCTGCCTAATCTTCAGCTCTAACATGCCTGTCTCTCATTTCTTGTCTCTTTAACTTTCCTGTCTTTCTCTACTCATTCATTTCTCCACCTATCATTCCTCTCCTGCCCATTCATGATTTGCCAGTGTCTAGTTCATTTTCCCTGGCAACGCCTGCCCTCCCTGCTCGCCTCCTTTCCAACCGTCATTTTGGCTGATTTTGGCTTCAAATTGCATCCTGTCGGCTGTATCCTTCATCCCAGCATCTTCCTCCCTTCCTTAGTGACTCTTCCTCTAGTCTATCCTTACGTTGCTTTTCTTACCACTCTTTTTCACCCCTTTCCCGTCTGACACACTCACACACGCACAGTTTGCAAGATAGTGGAAAGACAGAGCGAGCGTAGTAAGTCTTTCTCACACATGTACGCACATCAGGTGATATGTCTAATCATGCAGAGTGAAGGCTGTCGAAAACTGAACTGTCTCTCACTCACTTTCTCTGTACAATATCAATTCCCACCATGTCTGCGGCTGTGTGTGAGAGGAACAAATGTGTGTGTGAGCTGGCTGTGTGCAATAATGTGTGTGTGTCTGTGAGAGAGAGGTGGAGTCAGGCAGAACATTGTAAGTTTTCATTGGCTATAATATTGCGGCGATGTAATGTTGCGTAGCACACAGCCAGCCAATCAGAAAATCCTCACACACTCCATTTTATGAATGAGACGGCATGTATGCGAGGTACACACTCACTCAGGCGGTACTCTGATGATGTAATACAATCACACACAGAGCAGCAAGCGCTTGAAACACAGATACAGTATAGACTCAATCAAAGTGTTTGACTGTGTTTCACTATAAATTCATAAATACTATCAGTCTTAATATTATGGTATGTAGTGGAAAAAAGTAAAGAAATTGTTTGACTGCGATATCACACTTGTAAAATGCCAATATGCCTATAATAAGTTACCGCCATATGTTTTATTCAGCTGCCGTAACAGCATTAGTGGAACAGTTCAAACAGAAAAAATGAATTTGGTGGAAAAATCACAATATAAGTATTCTAATCCATCTACTGTTCCTGTTTAACCAATGATGCATTTCATAATAACCAAAAATTATTTCATGTGATTCATTCTCCGAAGATAACAAAATTACACTGGAAGTGACACCTCATTTCTATCCACAGAAACATCATAGCAATACCCATAACACAGTCAATTCGGTCATCATTTTATCCAAAACAGCTGCCCCTCTCTCTAAAACCCATATCCTCCAACCGTCTGTGTCAAACCAGGAACTGAAAACACTCATTTAGCTGACATTATTAATATAGAATAATTTTGCCTAGCCAGTATATAAGTGCTGAATAGCTGTGTTTGCAGCTGGCTGGCAGAGAAGAGATTGGGAGGGAGGCAGCCAAAACAGTAAAATATCCTGGTGTGACTTTCCATGAGAGGGTGTGTGTGTGTGTGTGTGTGTGTGTGTGTGTGTGCTGTGTGTGTGTGTGTGTGTGTGCGCGCACACCTTTCTATCAGAAGTCACAATTTGGCACATTGCTCTGCTGTTCAAATGTAGTTAATTTAGTTATGTACTATCATGGGTAAACAGTGCCCTCTTTGGTTGTACACAGGAACAACCAGCCAGGCTGAGCAAGAACCCAATGAAAAACAAGTGTTAAGGACAATGGCTTGAAGTGTCACAGGTTGTTTAGCTTCATTTAAGTAAAACAGGACAAGCGGTCTGAGACTTCTCTTCAGATTGTTCAGAATTACTAAATATTGTATATTTCATATTTTGCCTTATATCTGACTGAATAAGTGACCCGGCCGCTGTTGTCTCTCAACTACCCAATGAAGAAATATATTCAACAAGTGCAAATATAAGATAAGAACATATCCAAACAAAAGCAGCACCCGTGGTTAAACATTTGATGAAAAAAAAACAAATAAATAAATACGTCTTATTCATTTTAAAAAACTTATATGTCTTTCTTTGTGCACATGCCCAGATGCTCTCCACTGAAGAATAAGGGTAGTCCCTCTCATCAAACAAAGTCTTTTTGACCTACAGCCTCCATATTCAGCAAATCATGAGCTCTTGTATAAATGTCCACATGGTGTATTAATAAATTTAGATTAATAACAGTGTTAACAAGAACTAACTTCATTTTATTAACATAAATGATCACACAAAGATCATTGTAGCCTTCAGGACTAAGTTACAACTTACAAAACTATGAATGAGAATACGTGTGTTTTCAGAAGAATGACCTCATCCTGATACTGCAGACATGTATTCTTTCAACAAAAAGCTCCTTACATGAGCCAAGGCTGCACCTGAAGTGGTAGGAGCTGCTACTGTCACCCACACCAGGTGATGTCATAGATTAAGAAAGAAAAGAAAAGTTAGGGGTGAAAGGAACGGGAGGACAGGAGTGTGAAAGAGAAAAGGAGCAGTAAAGATGAGGAGGAGGGAGAGAGGTGATGTCATGCTGACCACACTGTCAGGCAGTGGAGCTCTGTCTTTGTCTGAACTCTCTTGTCTGCGAACCACACTGGGATCTTAACAACAGATCTACAAATTATCAGTCCAAATACTTCATATGATACCACCATTTCATACAGTTTTCTAGGATGAGGACATAACATTCTGAGCTCAAGCGCCAATCACTGAACCTACTCCAGTCTCATGTTCAATCTGGCCAAAAGACTAGACACTACATCCTTCAGGTACCCATTTCAGTCCTTCTCATTCAGATATTGCCTCTCAACAATTTCATGCCATTCAAAACAATTGCACTGCATTCATGCTATACCATTCAAAATATCACCACCTACTCTGACTGTAATCACCCCTGATTCCTGTGCATGACAGGCAATTCTCCTTCCAACAATCTCACAGTGAAAAACAATGGCGAAGATACTCACATCAAAGAGAGGCAGGAAAAACAAAAGGATGCAGGAGGAAAGAGACAGAAGAAGCAAACAAGGGGAATAGATACAGATAAAATGCAGAGGAGAATGAGACAAAGTGACTAATCCTTGAGCATGATGAGATATGAGACCCCAGCGTTTAAAAGTACTTTGAGGGAAGAGGAGATAAAGAGACAACAAGGATGATGGCATCAGGCAGAAGGAGAAGTATTTGGAAAGCTTCATCAGACGGGAACATCTTTGAGCTACAGTCGGACAAACTCCATATTAATTGGTGCAAATTACACAGAACCACACTTTGCTAAGGTGTTACCTGTTTGATATACTGTATATATAGTCACAAAACACAGAGACTGCTAATAAAACATGTGATCGTCAAGGCACTTCATCCAGTTAACATTCACACATACCCATACCTTTAACCTTTTGTCCAGTGGTGGTCATATTGTTCCTAAATGTGCTACACTACATTTATATTTTCTGTACTGTAAGATGAGTGGTGGAAGGAGTGAAATATTTTTATGACTGCAGATATTCATATTGTTATTTAGGTGTACTTCTTCTGAGCAGAAATCTAATGAGAATTAAACGTGACTGTAATATCTTCTGAGCACTTTCTGGAACCAAGGATCCCTGTCGGTTATTGCATGGATTTCTACTAAGGACAAGAAATGGACAACAAGGGAACCTAATCTGAGATTTGAAAATTCAATATCCATAAAGCAAGTTTCAAACTTACTACCCAAAATCATATTCTGTGATGGACAGATATTTCCCATTCAGAAATCCAAGTGAGATAGAAAACAACCCCATCACTACAAAAAACAGGTTTTCACCACACTCACACTTCCTGAGAGACAATTGCCACCATTCACAGAAATTATAGATCTAGGACAAGACTAGGGCAGAGCTAACTAAATTTAAGCCTTAGCAGATATGTTAACACAGGATTCTGCTAGTAAATCAAGAGGAGGGTGAGAAACAACAAAGTGAAGAGAGAGAGAGTCCGGCGATAGACAGAGATAGATGAGAGATAGAGACGGACAGAGAGAGAGAGAGAGAGAGAGAGAGAGACAGAGGGAGGAGAGGGGAGAGGAGGAGGAGGGAGAGAGAGAGAGAGAGATTATTTCAGGAGGCTCAAGGGACAGAAAACTGTGAAAACAAACAAGGTGGAAAAGAAGAGATCGGTCTTAACTACCAGATAACAGGAAAGCCGTTGGTGTGTTGTGTATGCGTGTGTGTGCGTGCGTGCGATGCATCTACATTTTAGAAAAGTATGATTAATGTCCTTGTATGGCTGTGGAGACCCCATGGTGAGAGAAAATGCCTAGGAGTTAATATTAACTCTTCCTCCATCTCTACAAAAAATCTGTAATCTTACACCCGTCAACTCTCTGATGTATTACAGCAAGGATGCAATATAATATTTTCAACTATAGTTGTAATGCTACTACTACGCTACTACTTCTAATAATAACATAACACAAAGAAGAACTCAATATTTAAAAATGGTGCCTCTTCAGTTGAATACATGTTATATACAAGTAACATGCGTTGACTGACAAAAGGAAGTTTATCTGACAGTGTGACAATCCTTCAAACAGCCATCTACTTCACAGAAGTAAAGATTTCTGACAATAACAGAAATAATATTTATATCAGTCTAAATGAACATGGAAATGATCTGTTGTATTGTATTGTATTGGTGTGCATCCCTTATTCCTTTTTCATAAATTATGACTGCCATTTACCAATTACACAGATTTTAAAACTTAACCAACCATTTGGCAGATGAAGAGCCAGCCAAATTTAAGTCATATCCTATTTAAAATGTCTAGTTGAGAAAATAAGCAATAATAGGACGGCAGTTACAGTGTTTTGTTTCCAGATGCAGCAGCTCTAAGAGCATCACTGTATCAGTGTGTCTCAACTACCACCCACATCACCAACCTACTTCAGTTAGGTTTTAGGAAGGAACACCAAGGTAAAAAGCCAGACTTCTTGGACTGGGCCTCATTAGCAGGCTTTCCTCTCAACACAGGCACAAATTCCACCTGGTATGAGAGTTGGCAGACCACAGACGCTGGTCCAAATTCTCACGTGTAATTTTAACCAAACACATTGGCTTGAACAAGCACACAGCCTGGGGAGTTCAATTCAGAGCAACATTGGTCTGCTGCTGGAATAACACACAAGGTACATTTTACTTACAAAGCAAGAGTACTTGTGTGTTTTAAAAATAGTAATTGCATCAGTTGTGTATTAGTATCAAAAGGATAAATACACCTTAAATTGGTAAAAATAAATAAAAATAATAAGCATTATTGTTTTACTGTATTTCATGACTGACTGATAGTCAATGGATTTAATACAAACTACTACAATCAAGTAATCTCTTACCAGTCATCACCTTGTCCACTGGCAGCTAGCGCCAGCCCACTCTCCATCTGAGCTGTTGTGACTGCAGCCCCATGTTTTCATCAGATCTTTTGGGTGCCAGGGATCAAACTAAAATTTGAATGAGAAATATGTCTGTTATATAAAATTGAAAATGACAAAACCAATGTTTAAATTATCATTTATTTTTACAAATCTGCCATAAAACCTGATCAAACAGTCAACTGATGAGACTTGTCAATGTGCACCTGTGTGAACCTATGTTTACCTATGTGAACACTGACAAGACTGTAAAAGTGCTTTACATTTACCCTGTTTAGTTTAAGCTGCTAAAAACCTGTCTACCAAACTCAGGTGCAGACTAAGCAAACAGGCTGAGACCACTTGGGAACAGAGGTATGCAGGTTATGTGTGCCACACCATGTAGTTTAGTACTTCGACGACAAGAAATGAGTGAAACGTGTCTCCCCTTTTTGTCCTGTTTTTACCTGTCTGTTCTTGACTTGATTCTTGACATAAGAGGCAATCTCATCTAACAATGCTGACAATTATTTATTTCTTCATGATGCTTCTGTGTCACCAAAAAAGTTAAATATAAACAAGAAGCAGTACAGTGCTGCATAACTTGCTGGCTGTCTGATTCACGCAGCACTTAAGATACAGGATGACGATCAACATAACAGTCCAATGAAAGAGTTATGTCAATCCAAATAGCCTCAAGTATATGCATCTTGGATCATTTGTAATAAGTCTGTGTGAACATGAATCAAACCAGAACTAACAGGGAACAATGTATCAATGTTTTCCTTATTCTGGACCAAGTGAGCCAAGCTGCAGTTGTAAAAGTTATTGTCCTTAATTTCCAAATAAAAACAAAATCCATGTACAACAAGCTGCAGATGGCACAATTACCAAAAAAAAACAGTTCTATAAAGCTTTACTTTGATACTTTTTAGACTATATTGACTAAAAATCCTGACACAAGCAACTTTTTTTTTTTCACATTTTATTCTGAGTTAATAAAGAAACGTTGAAATAATTACAGTAAACATATCCACCACATGTACCACAATCCATTTGGGTAACTGAAAAGCTTGAAATTAAGACAGACTGGTGCAAAATCAGCACTTACCTGAACTCTAAGACATTTTGACTTGTTACAGCAGGAAAGGCTCAGGTGAAACTAGTTTCATTAACAATGGTTCAATCCAATCAAGTACCCCAATAAACCTCACCAGAATACCAAAATACCAATACCAGTATTGTGGAACTAGGTCATCTAAATAGAGATGTTATCAATTACACCTATTATTTTGCTGGTATGACATGCCAAAATGTCACATTTTAATATTTACTCACCCATTACTGGCCTAAAACAAACTGTATACAGAAGCAATATCACAATAAATTACTATCCACTATCACTTACCGCACCACTGTATCAAACTGCTGACCTACCTGTCAGCTTGGAGCTCCTCATTGCACATCAGCTCTTTTTTCTTCCTGGACCTTGGTATGATACTCTTTCTAGCAGACTGTCTCTCCTGAGGAGTGGGGTCACTAAAAGACACCATGTCTTCAATGTCTTCAATGAGCGAGTCACAGGTAGACGCCATGATGGTCTGAAAATCAGACAAAGCCTTGGTCAGCACAGTATTACTCTCTTTTGAGAGTATTAGTCTCTTAAAAATGACTTTCAACAGCCACTTAGTCTTTCTCCTTTCTCCTGCTCATAATAAGCACAGTAATGTAATAAAATTATCTAATGACACAACTGACATTGATTCCATAAAAAATATCTACAGTACATTGATTATCACCTCTTTTATGTCAAACCTCTGGACAGTAAGATAAGATAGTATGATAGGGTTATTGAATCTCTGAATGCAATCAACTAAACAATAATCATTACTGCTCCATGTTAGAGAACAGTGCAAACCACAGAGGAATTTAAAAGTGCATTGGTATGTCTATTTTTATCAAAAGGGGAATCATTTTACATGTTTCAAGTACCTCACACTGAAAAAACCATGATGCAACATGATACTTTTCTCTGTGTTAATGCAGTAGAGGAAACTCTACTTACTGTAACAGTAAGGAAGCCGAGTAAGATGAGTTTCCTCAGTGATTTGTCAGTGTCAATGTATCAGCTTAATAAGCAGCTAAAAGCCTGATACCCTCGGATAACACAGATGTTTGGATCTGGATTTGGAAAAATACTGTTTATGGTGGTGACATCAGAATAATTAATTCTAATAAAGACATGTTAACTTCATGAGATTACATTTTTTGAACCCTAGCCTAACTGCAGATAATATATTAATCAAACATCATAATGCTGTGCACCTGTGTCTACTAACACACCTGTACTAATTAGGCCATGCCACGTACAGAGGAAACTTAACTTGACACAAAAAAAAACACTAAAACAGACACACAAGTCTACTAAGCAAAAACACTTATGTTTAGTAGACTTGCATACACACTAAAAATATTTATTTCACTTTCTAATTAATTAAATAAAGTACATCATCATGGCTGAACTGCTGCCGCTGACATCAGCTACATTAATGTTCACAGCATATTTACAGAAGAAACCTGCGTTAAATTTACATAACTGTTAAATACATTTAGACTGACGTTAACTAGCTATGTTAAAGTGATATCAACATACCCAGCTGATGTTTTCAGTATTTCCACACGACTTTCACCTAAAACCTTACTGCGTACAACTGTGATTTGCATAAGCTAACGCTGACCGATAAAAACTAGAAACACCTGAAATTGATTAATATGACTAATATCTATTAACCTGGAGTTTACATTTGTTGGCTAACATGGCCAAGCTAGCTCTTAGCTTGGCTAGCCTCACTGGCTAGCTGCTACCCACGTGCCCCTTATTTTGGACAGGTGGACCCCTTAGCATAATGTAAAGGTACCTTACCGTGGTCGGAATGTAGTTATATTTTAAGATAAATGTGAATTCCAAGGACAGTATGTTTAGAAAATGGAGAAAATATTAGTTATACCATCAAAACATAGCTGCCACAACTCTCAGACCGCCATGCTTGTACGTAGTTACGGAAGGTAAAGAGGGACAAACTAAACACGTGTGCACGGCAGGGGTGATGATGAATAATTTTTGACCATATAATTTGAAGCATGTCACAAAACTGGGCGATATACGGATACGTGTCTGTTTAAATTATGCTTTTAATATTGTTGAGTTTATCTTCCAGTAGTAAAGTCAATCACCATGTTATCAAGCCATACAGTCTATGTATTCAAGGCAGTGGTGGTTCTAGCTTGTATGCCACCCTAGGTGAACCCCTCACCCCCCTGAATGACCCAAGTATTAAAAACCTGAAGATATTCAATTATAAATCACATAAAACAGAAAAGGTTTGGTATTTTTGACAAAAAAAATCTTCCAAAAATAGCTACTTTGAAATTGAATTTTGTTTGATTAATTGACCAGTTGTATCAGCTCTAAACTATTAACTACATGCATAGTTAAGACTACACACATTAATTTTTCACATTTATATTCCTGAAAAAGATATCTTGGTACAGTGGTTAGCACTGTCACCTCACAGCAAGCAGGTTCTGGATTTGAATCCCAGTTCACCCGTGGAGTTTGCATGCATGTTCTCCCAGTGCCTTTGTGGGTTCTCTTCAGGCACTCCAGCTCCCTCCCACAGTCTAAACACATACAGGTTAGGTTAATTGGTGACTCTAAACTGTCCGTGGGTGTGAATGTGCATGAAAATGGTTGTTTGTCTCTACATGTCAGCTCTGTGATAGACGAGCAATCTGTCCAGAGCATATCCTGCCTCCCTCCCAATGTCTAACCCAACTGCAATCCTTAAGGATAAAAGGTACAGGTAATGGATGGATGGATGTTCCTGAAAATACACTTTGACCTTTAGTGCAGCATGACCTTTAATTTATACAAACTAAAATGATCAATTAATATGAAATCTAAAGGTCATGTTCTGTAGTAAACTGTAGGCAAAAATTTGAGTGAATGAGTAATTTACATGTATGTTGAGAGAAGCCATGGGAGACCTTCCAAGTGGTGGCGGTAATGCACCAATAAGTTGGATGAACCGTAAAACAAAAAGAAGACCTGTAGCCTGCCTGCCTAACTCACAAACTAAGGTGCCCACTCTGGCAAGGACCAGGTTAACTGATCCAAACAGTGACATGAAATCATTGACTTGTGTGATACAGAAAACTGGTCATGGCACCCTGTGCCACCACAGGAAAGATGTCAGCCTGGGCAGCTGCCCGTGTCACCCATACTTAAATCTGCTGCTTCTCTGATGATTTTCTCAGTTTTTTTACTTGTGCTAAATTTACAAAGTAATCACTAAAAACAAACGATAAACATGATTTTAAAAAAATTCCTTATTTATATTGTCTTTATTCAAATTTTCAATTACAAACGCCCAGAGTACAAAAACAAATCCATTTGCCCTCCCCTCCCCCCAAACAAATACAACTCAAATTCCTCATTTAACAGATGTTAAACAGTTTATATAACTGAATGACACACATGAAAAAAACATCAAATTAGTTTACCTTACACATTCAACAGCACACCAATACTTTCACCCATGCGTTCAAATTGCAAAAAAGGTAATGTGATATTACAGCTCTTTTTTCCCTCTGTAATTGGTGGAAACAGGCATCAATATCATAATTTTACAGTCAATTCTTTCCCATCAAATAGTTAACTTTTCACATAACCATTACAGAATATTATGGATCAGTACATTGTATTTGGTAACAGCTTACGAATAACCATAGGAAAATAGCAGGAAAAACAGTGCTGTTTCAATCTTGACTATAGTTAACACCACATTTAGCCTAATGATAACTTTCTGCAAGGTCTAATCACACATCAGAATCACACATTAGAAATGAAGGAGCTGTAATTTTAAGAGTCACCCATAACACATTTACAGACTCACTGGCTAACTAGCATTAGCAGTGCATTACAATCTTTAACATTCCATTAGAAACCCATGGAAAGGTACAATCTTTCCAAAATTCATGTTTCCATCACATAAAAGTGGATAAAATATTGTGACCAGATTCTGGTCGCTTGTAATAGATGGATGAAAATGTAATTATCTATGTAAATGGACTTAGAAAATACCACAACTGTGGTTAGTGAACCAAAATGGGGAAAAAATTGAGCTGGACTTTTCCATAAATACATATAAAACACACTGATATAAATATGCCTATAGTGAAATTGTGTTTTGTGAATCAGGACATTACTGTGCGTGAGTCAAATTTCATTCACTTATGACAGTGGCGCAAATTAAACAAAGCTTTGCTGACTTTGAAAGTGTTTTATCCTCAACTGAATGGGTGAGGTTCAGGTTAACGATCCCAAACTACAATAGTGTCGCAGAAGCAAAGCTCAGCTCCCCACACACTTCAGCAGAGAACAACCAAGTCACTGACCCTGGTTCAGTGGCACATACAGACATTCAGGCAATATCTCTTAATGACTAGTAAAGGGATGATAGGCTATCTTTGAATGAATGCCTGCATGCATGCATGATTGAATGTATACTATTTTGGGGTCTAAGAGGTGCTCTGCATATTACCAAAAAAAAAAAAAAAAAAAAAAAAACTCATGGAAGAACTAAATAACTTATGGAAAATACCCAAAAAAAACTAAACCGAAAAAACATTCCAATATATTTGTCCACTTAACTATCCATCAAATGTGCACCCCAGTATTGAAATTTAAGATGTGACAGCATGAGACTGTAAGAGCAAAGGCATTCTCATTATTATAACACGGTATGAGTGGAATCTCGCTCACCTCAACAGACAAAAGTGCGATGTAATATCCAATATCACATCTAAATAATGTAAGGGTAATTTCTATGACAAAGGGGAATTCAAAGACTCATACACACTATGGCATTTACCTCTACGCCCTATTACTATTGTCAAACATTGAGTGAGAGGTAGCCTACAGTACCTTGTGCACTGAAAAATTTAGAAAACTGTACATCATATTACACATGGCAGGCTTACTCTTTAGCAAGCTTGATCTTTGACATTAACTCACACATGCTGCACACGCAATTACTCAAGCGCACATCAATCAGGTCGGGGAGAAGTTAACACTAACAGCAGCAATATTTCCTGCAGCCGCAGGTTTCTCTAGTTTAAAAGCTAGGTTTTCAGACAGGATGTTTGCTGTCCATTATTGTCAGGGATGTAATCAAACACAAGAAGCTATTTCAAGTGAACAGCAACAGTGTTCCAAATATTTAGAGAAAAAAACATCCCTACAGCTCTTACTGCACCAAGTCCACAAGCTTTTCTTGATCACTGTTTAAAGAGTCAGTGGCCATTGACAACCAAGTGACACCAAGACTTGGGTGCACAACAGGTCTTTTTTTTAAATCATTTTTTCAATATCCTATTACAGCGAAAAATAAGCCTGTCATACATGCTGCAGCCTCAATCAGTGGCTATCTGGTCCTTTGTTTCCTAGGTGACCATGACATTAGTTATTTCTACAGTATTAAAATCCATTAAAATTCAACACTTATTAAACCTAAAAAGACTAATACTCACCTATCCTGTCTCCTACACTGCTTTCAGTACACACTAAGTAAGCAGTGTGCATTGAGTGGTTCAAAGTCAAATTCTTCTGATAAGCTCAAACCACAGTATAATTTCACAGCTCACAGTCTAACTGAGGAGGCATTAGGGGAAGTCTGGTTATGACAGTGTCTAGTGATGACGACGGAAGAGACGGGTGAGAAGCAGCAAGAAATATGGAGTTTCTGTCCTGAATTCACAAATATCAATGAGTTCGGGTGAGAGATGATTTTGCAGTGTGTATCCTAACAGGCCAGATTTATACAGGTACATCAGATGTTTTTGCTTAACCCCACATTAACCACGGGTGATGGCTTTTCTGGGCTCTGTTAGCAACAGAACAAAAGTTTCTGGGTAATTCAAGGTTTTTTTATGTTGAATAATTTTGCATTTGTCATTGCACTCTACAAAATATGAGTGTCCCTAATTGATCAGAAGATGACAAGGTGATGAGGTTGACAAGTAAATAAGACTAAGAGCATTTAGATAACACACTCCCATTATCTTCCATTGTCATAAAAAAAATTTACTTGGGGGGCATACCAAAAACAGTCATTCATGGCACTCTCTATAAGTCTAAATCGTGCTTAAATGTACCAAATATGCATACCCTTGGTAACTTTATAGTTACAGTAAATAAACTTACAGGTGTCTGAGTAGGAACAGACACAAGATAGGTGACCAAAGCCTCAACCTGCTTCAAATAACCATAACTTAACTGTAGCCATGAATACATGAAAAAATTGCCCTGTTTTCACTTTGTATTTATTTTAATTTTCTAAAATGAAAAAATCCTACTAAACAGTCAGCAGTATGAGCATTCAGTCACAGATCACTGGTGTAATAGAATGCAATCATTAAGAATTCTTCAGTATCTCCTCTGCACCAACACACTTGGCATTAACACGTCTTAAACTGGTGAATATGTCTAAGGATGAATTACCTGGATGAATTTGGACAACTGACAAGGCAGTGGGAACAACCTCTTCTCTGCTTGCCAAAACAGATTTAAAGACCTGTCAAATCCTCATAATTGTGGCATCCTTCCAAGATTAAACAGTAAACACAGTTTTCCTCTTCCCTGCTCTTGAGGTCAATGGATGATGGACTGAGGGTTTCGGATCTGTGCACCTCAGGTGCATTTACAAATGAATTTATGTTAAACCCAATCATCCAGGATGTGTGTTAATGCCAGATGATGTGAACCTTGCGTCACACACAGAGGTGGATATCCCTCCCCTCACCATTTATGATCAACCAGACAGACAGCAAAGGTTTTCAGATGTCCTCCAACGCTCAGCTACACTGAAGGCCTTACATAGCCTGAGACAAGGAGTAATAGATATGTCTGCATACTGACCAGTTGTGTCTTTGTGTGTGTGAAAGCATTCAAGGCCATTCATCTCTCACACCATGACAGAACATGGCATTTAGTCCCACTGGGACTGAAAAAGCCCTAAATGTTTCCCCTGCAACTATTTAAAATTGGTTTCCACTAACTACATAGTCAGACACAGGCATCAAACCCCCCACTGATTCTCTATCTCTCTCCCATGCACTAAATATGAATTTCTGTTAGCTAATGCTAGCTGCACAGGAGGTCATCCAGGCAGGAGGGCATTTTATCAAAGTCATAGGCTTCAAACAAATCGCTGATTCCCTGATCATCTCCCAAACCTAAAAGGTAGTCATCTTGGTCCAGAAGAGGAGGCCCAAGGTTTAAGAAAGGCCCCAATGATGAAGGGATCTGGTCTTCTGTCTGCTGGAGGAGACTGGTGTAAGGAGACGAAATGGGGGAGAGGGTGGTAACAGAGACAGCCGAGGAGGAGGAAGGTGCAGCCAGGGAGGTGCTGGGAGAGGCCGTTGTGCAGCCAGGATCTGTGAAAGAAAAAGGAGTCAACTACTTATTATCTATACACGGTTATGTTAACCAGTCTTATGGCGCTTATCGCACTGGAGGACATACTTCAAATTTGATCAAAAACACCCTTCTGGGTCTACTCACAGATGGTTTGTTTCCTGTGACTGTACCGTTGAATTAGGGATTTGAACCAACAGTAGCATGGACACAAGCAAGTTGTTTATTTACCAGTCTGGGTTAACTGTTCAACAGCCAAGTTAGTTATTTTGGCACTGAAAACGGGAGCTTAGCCAAGCACTTGACACTTGTCCATACTAGTTAAGAACAAATGCCGGTCACCACAACTGTGGTTTTCATTCACTTCAGCTTTGTTTATGCTAGCCTGTGTTACAAGCACAGAAAACTGTCCCAACATTGTAGATATTCATGTTTGTACTAGGGTTAAAAAATAATTAATGTACCATTACAGCAACAGTAATGGTTGCTGTTAATAAATTTGGTACAGATCAGATAATGACATCTAATGACTTTGTCAATCCCCAACTTTTCACTTGGCCCCACCAGCAGGTAAAATTTTCCACATATCAAGTCTTCAGTAATCACTAAATAATGATTAAATATCCTAACCCTAACCTGTTCTTCAAGCTAACCATAAGTGTGTTAAAATTACAGTATACATCTCATCAGAAAGCGAGCGGCTGAAAAACAGAGCAGGAAATTCTGCTCAGGAGCTTAGATGCTTTACAACCCGTCACCAACTACCTTGCTTAAGAATAAATGAAAACAGATAAGCACACCTATGCTTATCTGGTACAAACCTTGAAGGACTTTGAGGAAAGGAGAGTTCCCATTGATGTCTGTGCTGCCATTTTTTACAGGACTCCTGGGGTCATTCTCCTCATCTGGGCACAGCAATACTTCTATAGGACCTTTGGTGCTGGTCAGATGGATGGACAAACTCTGAAGAAGAGAAAATGGAGCTCAGATTAGAACACTGACAGAACTGCACTTGATAAGATGACTAGATGGACTCCAAGCAAAAAAAACTGCAAACTTTCCTTTCAGCCTTACCTTGTTTATGTTCCACCACGGTATATACACAAAATACTGAAACTAAATTGATGCAAAAAAATCTTTTCACAGCTTTAGTTACAGAGATGTCATTCCCAAATGTCTGGTAAAACCAATCAGCAACACCAACTCTAGCAGGGTGAATTTATCTATCTGCAACCTCCAAACCCAGTGCACTAAAACATTTGAGCCCCTTGTACACAGAGACTGTGCTATATTGACTGTTAATAAGACCCTTTATTATGCTACCTTTGCTTGTTTACACTGAACCAAAAAAAGCTGGTGCAACACCACCCCAGTGTGTGATTTTAGGCAGAATGGCAGCATTGCGGAATCAGAGGCATGACGCGTCTCTGCGTCAGTCAGTGTCTGTCCTGCCGTGCCGGGTCTCTTACACAGATGTCAATTTGGCTCTGTGACTACCTCCACTGTGGACTTAAAGGCAAAGCAACAATGTACCCCCATTCCACGTTCAATCCTTATATAAAGAATGGCAAAGTGGAAAAAAGGCACAACATTCCAACTTTAAACAGTATTGCTTAGTGTAAAGACTGGATGCAGGGAGAAGCAATTGCCTCACTTTGTTATAAACACCATTCAGACTACCCTATTCCAGACTAGCATGTCCCAAATGCATCACAACACTTTATTTAATGTTGAAACTCACACTACTGTGCTCTTTTTAAAGAGGGTCAAAAGTTAATTTTCCCAAAGGTCCAACTGTTTCTTTAAATGAAACACAAGTCATTGGTCGGATGACCAGTGAGCAAGAAACAGAAGTTTCATCAAAACAACCATGACAAATCCAGTCTATATTGGTTATGTGTCCGTGCATGTATACATACCTCATCAGGGTCTGGAACTTCTAGTTTTGTGTCTGTGGGCGCTTTGACAACAATAACAGTCTGGTCTCTGAGGTTTCCCAGCTGTTTGATGTCTTGGTATGTTACATAGGCATATGTGAAGAAGAGAAGGTTAAAGAAATAGCATCACAACGTCAGTACACGTTCATACAAAAAGTTCTTTACGTGATGACAAACTGCTGAAGTGATTGCAGTACTATGACTCTGCAGATGCCGGTGTTGAAAGCTAGATTAGTTAACATTTTAGACACCATAATGTATAAAGATTTGCTTTATGTGGCATATGTGGAGTTGGAAGATGAAGCCTTGCACATCTGTTTAGGATCTAGTAAGTTTTTTAACTGATTTTGACATTTTAAAACACTCAGTTCAGTAGATCACTGTTGAGGTATTAAAATGAACTTACTGTGAGCTAGGAATAAGCCTGAGCACACAAACAAGTTTACACTGACATTCATTTGGTGAGTTTACCTGCAGAGTTATGAGAACATGGTTACAGCACGTTTTAACACTGAAGTGAGGTCACTAAGAATAATTTTAAGTTTTGGATGACATGTCAACTAACAACAAAAGGATATTTCTGGTTGCTTGGCAACTCGCTCATGTGTCTCACATCCAGGCTGCATCTCTGGATAAGTTGTTCAAGCCTCTGCTCTTCTTCTCCCAGCGCAGAAACTTCCGCTGTCAGCCTTTGTCTCTGGCTCAATGCTCCTTCTACTTCCAACAGGCTACAGCCCCTGTGTGAGAGAGAGTGAGAGAGAGAGGGTTGAAAAGAGTGCAAACAGATTTAATCCTGTCTTACTTGTGGTGTCAAGTATTTTGTACAATAGCCTCAACAGTGCAGAAAAAGTTTCTCATCTAGGTTTTCCTTTGATTGTCCTTAATGCTGGAACTGGTATACCACAGATTTATGTTAAATACTTGTGATATCCACAAAAAAAAGCTTGTACTTCATTTTCACCAGGCAAACATATTCCTAGGTTCCCCTTGCAATGTAAATATTTCCTGTAAGAAATATTTGGACAACAATTCTGTAATGAAAATAAGTGCAATCTAAAAATATTTTGACTTAGAAATGCTTTCATATTTCGCAGTCATTCAATACTATTACTTATCTGTGAACATCTCCAAGTTAAGTGACCGATACAGACTGAATTTATTTTTAAACTTAAGCCAACCACATCATACCCAGTAAAGGAAAAATCAACACTGGGCCTTAACTGAAAGAAAACACATACAACATATCCTCATAAAAACACCATGAAAACATTCAAGGCTCTAGTTCACTGAATGTATTCATGGGCCTAAAGTTGTAAGCACATGTACTTTAAAGGCCTATTCCTAAACTGCATGTGCTCTTGGTTATAAATGAACACTTTACAATTATGTAAATAGAAATTTACAGAGCAGAGTGTAGCATAGTCAGGTATCCTCAGACTCTGATGTGGCAACAGCTTGCATGCAGCCACCTGCCTTCCTGTGCTGCACAGGCCAAAGAACACTATGAACCTTTTTCTAGCCAAAACCATTCACAACACTTTTGCTACACCAACCCAATATAAACTCACAGATTTTTTGAGACTTTAAAAAGCTTTACACTGCAAAAACCAATGCATATACACAACTCTGCTCAATGTTTTTATGACAGAAATTATGCTTTGTTATTTGTAAAGCACTTTGCTCAAACTATCAGTATTTGTCTGGATTTGTGTCTGGGGATACAGCTTGTGTCTGGGAAATAAAATCACAAAATCTGGAAAAAGAGCAGGAGAAAAAGACTGACCTGACAAATAGGAAGGAGATATAGAATGAAACACAAGAGAGGAACAAAGGTGGAAGAGGAAGAACCATGGGGTAACGTAAAAAGTATTTACATGATTGTGTGAGAGAGAATGACCACTTACATCCACTGAATGTTGTTCTTTGATTTCTTCTTGATGAGGTGAATGCCCTCTAGTACATTGGTGATATCATACAGCCGCCTTTTCTGCACCTGAAATTAGACAATGCGGGTCCTTAGATGTAACCATGTAAATCGCCAACCACAAAAAATCCTGACAGCGTTCATTTTCTTTTACGATGCACTTAAGAGAAACAGTCAGAGATAAAAGTACCTGTAAGGTTTCAGCGGCGAGGTTGAGGTCTAAAACGCCATCAGAGGACTGAGCCAGAAGGTCCACAAACTTCTTTGTTAACAGGCCCAGAGAGGTGTCATACCGTGTCTTCTCTGGTGGAGATTTGGGTGCTGTGGTGAAGGGAAAGTATCATTCATGGTCATAATCAGCTGGGGGAGGTGTGATTTATATCAAGAGGAGATCAAAGGCTACACTACAGGTCAAGCAATGGGTTGAAGTTAAAATTTTAGAGAGGATCACAGAGGTCACATTAGCCCCCTGCCTCACTCTCCAAGACATCCTGTGGATCAAGTCAACAGTACATTACACTGCTGCAGCATAGTGGCTTCCCATTAAACATGAAGACAACAACTCATGTACAAGTTTGTTTCTCTTATAAGTTCCAATTATTTTCTACTTCAATAAACCATGCCGGACACAGAGAGTAAAAACAAAATTAAGGAACACCTGAGAGGATATCTTTTCTTGTTTGTTTGTTTTTCTACTGATTAAAACCAGTAATATAAGTGGAATTACTTAAGCAGCAGTTCGGAGGGTTTTATATTGTGGAAACTCTTTGTTCATGCAGACAGAGAATAAATCAACTTTTTTCATGTTTTTTGAATGTGTGTGTGATCCCCATTTCAACTCCAACATTTTTTCTGATGGAAACTTCCTTCTTCAGAGAAATTCAAGGGATTACAATTAAAATTGTTATATCTTGTGATATGGTATGTCATTTAGGCACCATGGCTTAATTTTTCACTGATGACTTCAGCAAACAGAAACTAGAAAACTAAGTGTTACTACAAAGACGTACACATTGCTACGGTATATAGGTGAATTTAGCTGCTGTGTTTAATGGAAAAGAATTAATAATATAAGTACTTTTGATTGATTCTGAATCAACGTTGACGGCCTATTGTTCTCACATATAAACTGTGGCATGACTCTGGTAAAGGGCTGGGTTTAATTCTGCTCCATTTAAGAGTAGGAATTAAGTGGTTCTTTAACCCCTGACAATTATGTCTATAGCATCACACTGTATGATGTGTTCAATCTGTTTTCCCTGATTACTGTATTAAGTAGCCATTATTGAGGCTGCTCTGTGCATGAAACCCATTTCCCACACAGGATGACCCTTAATTGTTGTGCTGTAAAATTCTGGATTGAATATACTGAATGCACTGAATGGATGCCCCTTATAGCCTTCCACTTCTTACTTCTGGGTGTCTTTAACCGTGCCCCATTGGTCGCTGCGGCCCCTCCTCTGCCTCTTGGAGTTCTGGCTGGTTCTGATTGGTACTGGTGGTCTGAATCATCAAGCGCCAATCGCCTTTTTGCCTAGAAGGTCAAAAAGATACTGTTAAAAGCAGATATTGGTGACATTTGGGTTGTTTGGCAGGCATCAGTCATCTCTGAAGCTACTTCACAAGCAGTGAAGAATGATGCCGTGATGCAGCATAACCCTGATTCTCTCTTCAGTCTCTAAAGCAGAGGTGCAACAAAAATCTAACAAAAAAATAATACAAATAAAACATCCAAAGAAAACATTATCTGTTTGCAGCACACTCGCTGCAACACACTTTGATCACCAAACCAGAGAAGACGTTGTTCTTCGCAGCCTTTTCCATTTCAGTTTTGATAAGGACAGCCTATTATACTTCAGAATTTCTAAAGTAGAGTAGTAAGGATATGGGATGGCTGTCATCGAGATTCCATGTATTGTGGAGAAATTGTGTCAGTTTAATATTTTGCCTTGCATCTGATGATGTGTCACAAAACCAGACGTTGATTTCTTCCTTTCCGGCATAGCCCAGGAGTGAGTCAGACTTATGGGTCTGATCACAGTGCCAATGTAAGTATTCTAACAAGAGTGTACAAGAGACCACATTACGGCGTGACTAAAGGAGAATGGTCAAGTCATTCTCCTGTCACACCAAGGCACTTCAAAAATTGCTTAAAGGAAATCCCAACATATTGTGCAAGAGTGTCATTTTATTTTCTGTACCCCATTTACCCATTAATCAAATCCAAACAAGAATGTTATTGTTACCTATGCAAGCTCAACAGCCATTTGCAAGCTTATTGTATGTTTGATGCCCAATGTTCATGTTAACCTCAAAGCTATAAGTCAGCAGTGCTTAACCTGTCACAATTTCTGGGAAACCATTAAAAGTGTACCTGTGCCAGGTTAGTAGTTTAGCTTGACATGGGCAAAGTATGTTCATCACCTTATTTCAGTAGTAGTGTACACTTCTGAATCTGCATTATGACCACTATTGCATGTAACGCCATGTTTAAGCCCATTTAAACAATGTGTTCAACATCCCCTAAGCCTTTATACTGCTAATGGTGAACCCACCTTACATAGGCATTTCTGAACCAACCTTTGCTATTTTTTCTATTGCAAGTCTGAACTGGTATTCTACTCATCATCACTATCACATGGCATGGTGGTTTGGTGAACTCTTAAATTTCTGTGTTGGAAAGAATCCAACCTGTTTTAGTGTCTTTGAGCAACACCCTAGTACCAGAGTGCTGTCTACTGAATTTCCCTCTAAAACCCCAGTAGGGAGGTAGTCAGTTTACCTCTAGTAAATGTAAACCGTATTAAATCATAGTTAAACCCATCTCTAATACTTAATCCTACTTGACCTAGCCTTTGCATGAGGAAAAAATAATATGCCCTCTGTTGATGTCAGCCATTTTATATCAGCAAGCAGCTCCCCTCACCCCCCTGCCTGGTCATGGCTTCAGCCTGAGATACAGACTGGTTTAGTTCATGAAAGATGAATAGCCAGGAACAAACCAACACCCTGAATGCTGCTGAAACTAATTTGTGTGGTTTGTGCATGTTGAAAATACAGGAAACGTGCATCAGCACTAAAGCAACAAACTCAAGTTTCACTTTACTTGGCATGAAAGGCACCATAACGTTACACTTTATTTGCAAAAGAGGGATATAAGACATTTGTGTAAAATTAAGGTCAAGGCCGACGAGTAATGTTGTTCTCTAGTAATCAATACTGCTACTAGCATAGAAAGCTAACACATTTTCAAGCTTTATCCAAGTTGGCTTGCATCTTCAGAGACGACTGGGAGAAATATCTACCGAGTAGTTTCAAAGCTGAAGTAAACCTTTCGCCATGCATAAGTCCATGTCTTTGCAGGTTTAGTCACTCGCGTCTTATTAGAAAGCGAAAAATGAGCTAACTAAGAGCCAAGCTGCCCAACAAATCCCCCCAACCCCCAAATTAAGACACTAACAGCAGCCACTAGGCCACCGCTAACGTTACTCATCTCTTACCAATATTTCCATCTGCCTGCGAGGGTGAAGCGGACTCAAAAGCACCATGAAGTTAGCATAGCACGCTATTAGGTGACAGGTCTGCGTTTCTGTACACGTAAAACTAACTTAAACTCGTCGTTTGTTTCACTACCGTCAACAAAACACTTAACCACCCCACTTGGGTAACTTAGCTAGCGGTAGTTAGTTAGCCACCTCGCTAGGTTGAGTCGTGGGAATGCCCAGGCTAAGTAGCTAGCGTTAGCTGCCCGAACAACAAGCTCGGCTAACCTAGCAGGCTAACATTTAGTCGTGTTTGCGGCTAGTTGTAGCAAGCCAAATGAGATAAAACGAGCTGTGTAGATTATTACCGGCGGTCTTCCCAGAGCGGGTCGTTGTCCTGCTCCGTTTGCTGCAGCTTGTTGTGGAGTTGTGTAAATGTTGTTTATCTGAGGCTCGGATAAACACACATTTGATGTCTGTGTAACGTTGCAAGGCGGTGAGGTGGTTATTATTTGGATATACGTAGCGTTGGATTGTCCGGGGTTTAAACGATCCGAAAGAGCTGTTAAAATGATATTATTGTCCAGAGGAGAGCCCCCAACCCCCGCTAAAATCACTTTGTCCGGAGCCGAGGAGATCCCTCTTCTCATCTTGCGTATTCGGGGTAACCCCTTTCTTGTCTCTGTACTTTCAAGCCCGTATGGTTGCTAATCCGCGGCAATAGTTACAAAAATAATCAGACCGAAGTAAAGATGAAAGTCTGATTCATCGACTTTTGTAAAGTATTTTTCTTTATGAAAGTGCATTTAGGCAGATGCAACGGATTAAAAAGTAGCGCAACTCTCGTTTCTCCCGTCTAGAAATGGCTTCAGGAAACGGCCTGATGAATGAAGGGATACGGTTTACGCGCTCAAGAGCCCTCCCGCGAAACTCAGATTTCCCGGGAAATTTTCAAACGGAATTTACATGCCAGACGCTATTGGTTCCTCAGAAAATAGCCCCCACCCACTTTACTGTCGTATTGACCAATGATAGCGCAAGAGTCGGTGCGCCACGTGTTCATTGGCAGTTGTAAACAGGCGACGTCACCTGTCACGCCTTGCGTGTTCCCTGACAGGACGCTAAGTGGCGCAAGTGACCAACTGTGCTGACAAGACTGGGTGAATTAGTAATGTAGGCAACCCTTCAACCACAGACTGCACAACAAAAGAGAGGACACGACCATGTACTTATAAAACGCGGCAAGCTGAGATCTAGTCGCCATATATTTTACATTAGTATGATATTATTTGGTATATTTACAATTTTTCCTCTGATGCAGTAAATTAAAGCAAGATTTCAAGATTTGATCTGAAGTTTACAGAGAGAGCAGCATTATAATAGAAGGGGATTAGGGAACAGGGACAGGAGATCATAGCATAACATAAATTCCATGTAAAGATGTAAAGAGTAATGACAATTAAAATAGTAATTGCAAAAGTAGCAGTAATACAAGAAGCAGTACCAATAATATCTAAATATAACAGCAGGTGTTGAGTGGGGTTGTAGGAGCAGCAGGAGGCTTGTCATCACAGATCAGACTCTACAGCTCCAGAGGCAGACGTACCTGCAGAAAGTGACAGAAGAAGAGAGCGAGAGACAAAAGAGCACAAAACTATGGGAAAGGGGAGATATCGAGTTAGTAATATGTAATAAGATAAGATTAGATAATCCTGTATTAGTCCCACAATGGGGAAATTTACAATGTAACATGTAATATGGGATATGAATCCATACTGATGGACAGTGAGAGAGAGAGAGAGAGAGAAGCTCAGTGCATCATGGGAAATCTCCCGGCAGTCTAGGCCTATTGCAATATAACTAAGGGATGGTTCAAGCCTGAGCCAAACCTGACTATAAGCTTTATCAAAAAGGAAAGTTTTAAAAACCTACTCTTAAAAGTGCAGAGGGTGTCTGCCTCCCAGACCGAAACTGGAAGAAGGTTCCACAGTAGAGGAGCCTGATAACTGAAGGCTCTGCCTCCCATTCTACTCTTGGAAACTCTGGGAACCACCAGTAAACCAGCATTCTAGGAGCACAGTGTCCGAGTGGGATCATAGGGGACTATAAGATCTTTAAGATAGGATGGTGCCTGACCATTAACGGCTTTGTATGTGAGGAGGAGGATTTTAAATTCTAGTGTACAGAAGCTAACACAGGAGAAATATGATCTCTTTTTCTAGTTCCTGTCAGTAATTGTGCTGCAGAATTTTGGATCAATTGGGGCAGCCTGATAATAATGAATTACAGTGGTCCAGCCTGGGAGTAACAAATGCATGGACTAGTGGTGACAATACTAAAGATTAATTAAAAGGTAAAATTGATAAAATACCAAATGTAAAAGATGGTTTTCTGCACAGAGCTTTGGAACCCCAGAAAGCTTTCCTGCCTTTCATAACATATGCAGATTTATCTATTGTGTGCTTCTTTGTCTCTGGTTAGTGCTTCTAATTTTCAAAAGATATCACCATGTTGGACTCAAAGAACACCTTACCAGCATGAAGTTGACAAGTAGAAATGACCTCAATGCTCAGAAAAACAGTGAAGCCCTGATGGACATTGTGTTTTATTCCAAATATACATATAATTTACTGTAGAACAGACTCAGAAAGTAACAATATACAAAAACATTTGCATTTTCTTTTATTAAAAGCTGAATATTTGCCAAAAATTTTATTTTTGCTCATACATGTCACCGGTGACAATAAGATTTCAACTAGAGGACTCTACTAATGAAGTGTATTTTGCATTGTGGCATTTTTACTTTTACTTCAGTAAATGATTTTACTACTTCTACTATTTATAATACAGAGTTGACACTTTTCTCAGGCCATATAACATTGTGTGTTGCTATCATAGTAACCTACATTACAAAAATGTCTATTTTCTGTAATTGCGGTGGCATTATGGCATAAAAAAGGTAAGGAGACAGCTCTTTGGCTTGCAGGTTGTTATGCTCAAAAATAGACCTTCAGTCTGAAAGAAATTGAACTGTCCTTAAAAGAGATGTCACTACGAGGCTGCTAATTTGCAGCCGATCCCGAACTTTGACCTCCATGCTGAGGGGCACAACAATTATTCTCCCACTGAGATGCATTAAATGTCACATTATTTGTTTATTCTAAGGAAAAGCTAGCAGTCTAAGCTGCATTCATAGGTGCCTCACTTTAAATGCCATCCTTGGACCCACCGACAAAACCTGACATTAATGATGACTCACAGCAATAACTGTACAATAATGAATACATATTCATTCCCATATGTCTCTCAGCTCAGCAAGCTATGCTATGGTCTCAGAGAAGAGTATTCATCTGTTACCAGATGGCCTTTCTTAGCACCTTCTGCAATACTCACAAACTAATTTTGAAATAAGATTTGGGCTACTTCACACACCTAAACTTTAACAGTGCTGGACATGTCCAATCATCCATTTTAACTTAAAGTCACAGTCACTTCTCACAGGCCATGAGGACACCTGTGGTAATCACCTTTACACACCTCACCACAGAGAATCTTGCTTCAGTCTCAACAACTTATCCAAACAAATGTTTATATTTTCTTAATTTATTTACTGAGAAATTTGTTAAGACTCACTGACAAAAACCCCTCATTTTCAACAGAAACAGCCACTAGTCCCCACCTTGACAATTTATGTTGCGTCGAGCCTCAAAGACAGCCTGAACGACACCGGAAGTAATGTGAAGTAGCTTTCATATATTTAAAAAAAAAAAAAAAAAAACATCCCAGTCAACTGTGCTAGATATTATACACTCAAAATTATCTTTAAATATAATGTTCACCCACTTCACCCAAACACAAGACACACTCGGTTACTTTTGACAAGAAGTAGTCCATTACCCACAATCAAAAATTGTTTGAGAATTACTATATTATTATTATTATTATTATTATTATTAAAACTTATTAAGTCTGCGAAAACACTGCGGAGAATACAAGCTTGTAGAAATGTTCTCTCCTGACAGGCGTTTGCTTTCTGTTCAAACAGTAAGGTACTATTTTGCTTTTAAGTTCGTCAACCCGGCTTTTATTTTTGAAGCAATGACCGGAAAACCCATTAATTTTCTCTCTGTCTTAGTCAGATTTGACTGGTTCACTGAGACGGAGGAGGAGGAGAGGGCACAGCTGGGAGTGTCATGCCTGCTCTATCAAACTGTGGACTGGTTTGACCTGTCACGGAGCCTCTCCTTTCGGGCAAACAATGTATTTCAGTCACAGAAAACAGTAAGTAGTTCGCTTTGGGGGGGGGGAAACAAGGAGAAGGGAATAGACAACCGGGAACACCGACGCGTCGCGAAACAGCAACTGCGCAGGATGGGCGAGCGGGCGGACACGACGTTTAAAACCACTGGATCCAAGTGGCTGCTGCCTGTCAGTGAACACTTGGGCTTTCCTCTTGATCAGGTAGGATTGCCTGCCCACGAATCAGAACCCAGCGTGGATATTTCGGAGGAATTATAGAGCATTTTCCCCAAGATACGCTGTCTTCTCTAGCACCCAGTGTCATGAATGAATGGTCTGTTAAGTAGTGTTGTGTCACTTGTTGGACAGCCACCGACGCCCACAATTCAATTCGTGAGTGTGATGGTATAGATAAGAGGCTTTTGATGTTATTTTCCTCTACAAAATGACACGAGAAAGTGAAGACATGCCAAAGTTAAAAAATTAGGCTACTTAACATTAATAGTTATGTGGTAGTCTGCTTCACTAATATCACAACAAAGCTATACATCCTTTTAGAATTGATATGATATCACTGTGGATGATGAAGCCATGCCATGCTGTCACAGGAAGTGCTTATAGAGGTATCAGGGGGTGATTTTGTCTTTAACAAAAAACACATGGTTTGACATGTTGGCAGATTTGGAGCAGCTCTAAGCTCAGATCCTAATCTTTCCCACACAGGTGAATTTTTTGGCGTGCCAGCTGTTTGCCCTGGCTGCTGCCTTCTGGTTTCGTCTCTACCTCAGTCCCAGTCATGCCAATCCCCTGGTCAGACATGCTGTGGCAACTCTCCTCGGCATCGCCTTTCTCATCTTCTGCTTCGGATGGTACTGCGTGATGCTGCCCCGCACAATACTCCATTCATTTTCTCTCATATGATGCTACACCCATTCATATTTTCTATTCCTAGCCAATACCATGATTTGATTGCCAACATGTGATGAGTGAAAATATGTGACAGTTAACTCTCTGTAGTAGGTTTACCACTGAGCATATCTCAGCTATCATGTGTCTACCTTCCAGACAAATAGAGAGGCCTGATGGTCAATGCACCAGGGCCACAGGTTTATAATTATAGGAGGACAATGAGGCTGTAGACAATAAGAATGCACAGAGAGGAGAGACACAGGAGAAATGTGGTGGCATTTGATCCATGAGTTACAGGTTTCGCACACACTGTATCATATCACTGACTTACAGCATAATGTCCCACTTGTCACACTATGTGTTATTCAGATAACAGTGACAATACACATTTTCTCATAGTGTGCATCCTTTTCTACAGGTACTCAGCTCACATCCTGACAGTGGTGGTTGCAAGCTACCTGATCATCATCAAAGCTGACATCAACAGTGTACACAGGTCAGTCTCTGTCCTCATACTTCTGGGATATGATCGCGTTACGGAGAAAAAATGTCAGATTATAAAATGTTGAAGCGCTGAAATTAGTTGAAATTCATGACACTGAAACATATCAACTATTAAGTAATTAAATACATGCTTTAATGCTCTGTGAAATCAATCATTGCCCTTTTTGCCACACCTTGAAAGTGTGAATTTTTACTATATAGTTCTGCCATTTGTAACCGTCTGGTCGTCTGGTGGTTGGTTATATATAAACAAAATCCTGCTGTGCACATAATCAATAAGTTAGTACATGTGTTGTTTCTAGACCAGACTGGCTAGTCTGTCTGTCATCATGACAACAGGTGAATGACAGACCTGCTACAGCAGCAGCATCTCATTTTCATGACAGTGGTGCAATTCTAGTTACTGCTGACTTTAGGTAAAACTTGTCAGACAAGATCAGCCCAGAAACTATTTACGTCACAAGTGTGTGAGTGTACAGATGGCTCAGTCTAGATAATGTCACTTATATTGGAAATGTATTTGTTGTGGTAATACAGCTTTTGACATTTCGATCTTTGAAAAAGTTTTTGTCGTTGCTCATTCCCTTGAACTTTCCCGTTCATTCACTCCCTCCCACACATTCCAACACAAACTTCAGTGCAATGCACCCCACCTAATTATCCTCCTGTTAAATTAAGGCCTGAACTAAAATACTGTTGTTGAAGGCATGAAACTAATGCAAAGCACGTCCGGTGGAAAGCAACCTGGTATGCCAGCCAGACCAGTCTGTTGCATCAAGACAGCCAGACTGTGTGTGTGTGTTTCTTTTTCTTTCATACTGTAGTTGTGTAGCTTTGTGACTGTACATACATTTTTCTTCATATTCTGGTGTGTGTGTGTGTGTATTAAGAACTTGGCTCAAGTGTATCATGGTAGTTTTTTCTCTTTATGAATTGAGCAGCATAAATGAGGTATGCTTAGGTATTTATGTTTAAAAGGATTACCTGCAGGGAGAGGAAGATAAAAACCGGTATTGTTCCCTGCTTGTGTAAACTTTGTTCCAGGCTGTTTCAGGTTAAACATATGTACCACATTACGCACATCTTTATCACAGTAACTGAGTGAATCAAGACAATCTCAGCTCACTGCAGAGCATGCCCACAAAATGAGTCATCATTCCTCGATTTTACAATGTCAGTGGTTCTTACTTCTAGGAATTTGCTGAGATCCTGGTGTTAAGCATTTCTCTGACACACTATACTGTGACCATTCTTTTTGATGACTTTGTAAAATATATTTCAGATAGTAAATGTCCTAACTGACCAAACACACTTATAAGCATAAAAGACACAACATAGGACATTTTTGAATGTACTAAACAAGTGGTGGCAGCCCTGCTATGTCATATTCATAGGTATCTTATCTCAGTTGTCTCTGGTCTGATTTAGTTCTATTCATTTCACCATATACAGGTATTCCATGGTGACAGCTATGGGCTATCTGACAGTGTGCCAAGTGAGCCGAGTCTTCATCTTTAACTATGGAATACTGTCCACTGACTTCTCTGGGTAAGGAAAAGCTTAATCAGCCAGTTGCCTCATCTCCTCTCTGCTCTGTTTGCCACACCTACTCTGTGACAGCGTATTAATCACTTCAGCTTCAGAACAGTTCTTACATTATCAGTTAACGTTTCCAAACTGTGTGATACCTACTTACACAGTCGCCAGTGCCACGGCCCTGTGTAAATACAACACCACTGATTAAAAAGCACTGTTGACATTGTCCAGCCAGGTAGAGTTAAGGTACTCACTGCCTCTTGGCAACTGTAACTTTGTTGTGTTAGAAACAAGCCCGCTTTTAAAGGAGTGGACAGTTTGTTTTTTAGTATGCTTCTCTTTATATGGAATGTTTCTCCTCATTGAAATATTACATTTCCCCTTTTGGACTCCATAAGGATCATAAAGAAGAGCTCAAAGGAGAACTTAGAAAAGTGGGAGGGGATTTCCCATAACAGAAAATGGGCAGTGACTCCTCTGTCATTACTCATTATTTCCTAAGTGAAAGATTGCATACTCAGAAATTACACTATTACACAAAACTGTCAGGTGTTAACTGCAACTGCATTCCACAGCTACTCTCACACTGGTTTGATGCAGTCGCTTCGATAAAGAGGGTTGTAATTTTGTTAACATGCTGCTTATCTCATTGTGGAACACCTCTTATAGGAAGAGCACGGCCTCCTAGGATTCACAAATAACAGACTAAACATGGAGCTGCCAATAAACATGCTCTGTCAGAATAATCCCAGAGGTGGTACCTGTGATTTTACTAGAAAATCAGATAAAGTGGATAATAGCGTTTCTGTGTGTAGTTGTGCTTTTAAAGGTGACAGCTGACTTTGCTGGCTCCTGTATTCAGCAATTTCCTTTGCCCAGTTCCCGTGTGGATGAATTTGCTGGCAGCCTCACTTGCACTCCACATGACTTTGATGATGAGCAGCCAGGCCTGTGAGTCAGCTTTTTGGTATGATCATATATTTAACTGAGATCCAGTTCCTTCAGGCTCTGAGATTGGACAGATAAATGGCTGTGGATCACAGAGATGGTGTCCATATGTGTAACTACTTACCTACTATGAAATGATCAGGCCAAGCAAAGGTTTTATGACTCACTTTTCTCTGGCATAACAGCAACCCTTTATGTCGGGGATTGCCTGGTTTTATGCTTTTGTGGTGGTTCTGCTTATCACCCTTGTATCTTGTGTGTGGGAAGATGTCAAACACAGTTAATCTAGAGCTTGTGTTTAAATTCTGTGTGCTAAATTCTCCTGTTTGTCTATGAGCATTTCCATAAGCTAATCATTTCTGCATTTGCAGCAGAACAGAAATTGAACTGGGTCAAAATCTTGTGTACTGTGCCAACAATATGGTCTACATGGAAAAACAGAGTCTGTGGGCTACAGTGGTGCAGTGTTGCACATACCGGCTGGCACCCTGAAAATGTTTCTCTAAAGCCAACTGCCAGCTCTGCCAACTAGCGCTGCCAGCCGCACGGCCAGCCCCTCTCTGCCTCAGCTTTCCATGCTGCGCACACAATGCGGCCCCCTCACACACTGGTTCCTGTGTGTGAGTGTGTAGGAGAAAGAGAGAGAGATGGAGAGCTGCAGTTAAATGTGCGTTTGTGTGCCTTTGTGCACATACACACTCACATTCTTGGGACAGAGAGGTCTCTATCTGTGAATGAAACCAGGAGAGGGGGTGTGAAACTGGTCTGTTCAGACATACTGTACAGGACCTTAACGCCCTCCACTGTTATCTCACTTCCAGCACTTTTTGATAGCTATAAATGGCTAACCTACTGAAACACACGAAACCAATGAGTGGTGTAAAAGAAACAAAATAAAGATCCAGCTGTCCTAGTTTCATAGGGAGATGGTGATTAAGAGAAAATTTGGATATTGGAATGAATTGCATTGGAGTAATAAGTGACCTGACATGACATGACTGGAAAAGAATGCAGTGATTTAAGAGGGAAAATACATTCTGTACCCTCAGACAGAGGCTCAGAAGGCAGTGGCTTTGGGTGTGCTTTGTTTTAAGTCAGTTGTATAGTAGATGACCATAACATTAAAAACATTAATGTTTTACAAAGGGTATTTATTCTTAGGTACATATATGTATCTCCCCACCTCAGAATCCACTAAGTCAGCTCAGCAGCAGATATCAACTTTTTTTCCTCTACATTTTTACAGTTGAATTAAACGATAAAATCATTTATCTGCCTTTTCTGCACAGGCCTCTGATGATTGTAACTCAGAAGATCACCACACTAGCATTCCAGCTCCATGATGGTAAGAGAGAGTAGAGGATACGCTCTAACACACACACACGCACATACACACTCAAATGCACATTAACATTTAACCAACAGCTTTTTCACCACCAATTTTGTGACCTGTTGTAACAGGAAAATCACAGATGTTGCTAATAACAATAATGATGGCTCCCTTCTATTGGAAGCCATGACAGTGTGTCGGTGAGTGATTGTGCACAAAATCATGGCACTGAAGCAGCTAAATGAAACTCAGCCATCACAGATTTTATTACCAACACCTGTGCTGTTCCTACTGTGAACTGACAAAGTGTGTTCCATGACAAAGGCCTATACGAATGAAATTGAAAGGGAGGAAAAGAAAAAGATTAAATGGAGTGATGACAGATTAGGGAAAGATGAAAAGTGGCCAAATTAATGTTTCCAAACAGGCTTACTGATGACTCCATCCCTTGTTTTTTTTTTAGGTATGTGTAAGAAATCAGAACAGCTGACCCCGGAGCAGAAGCTTCTAGCAATAAAGTAAGTTTTTACTAAAACACACTCAGGACTTTTTATGTGTTGCTGTGTGAAACATCAGGGGATAAACATGTTGGAGACCAGACAGAGCACTGTGCTCTGCCTGTGAATAATGATGAAGTGGAGGTCTCTCATGTGATTCCTCTTTTATCTCCCCCTTCTGCCCTGAACTGATTTTCTTTTAAACCCGACCTTTGAGGTGCATAGAGTTTACACTGTAGGGTTAATATGTATCTGGCTCCAGTGTCCCTGTCAAAGCATTTGTGCACAGAAAAAGAAGAAGATTAACATCTCATTTAAAGAATAAATAACTCTTTCTTTTCCTTTAGCCACGAAGGACAATGACAAGGAGATGCAATCATGGTGAATAGATTATTCATGTAAAAAGCATGCTGGAAACTTAGATAAGAGGCATCATTTTGCATGGAATATACATTTTTATGCATGTGAATCGATAAAACCACATTCATCAGTGTGCCATGCATGCCATTTTAAAACAAAATGAAAAACATATCAACAAATGATCATAACGTAGTGTTGTCCTTGTGTGATGGTGCTGCGAATTTGGTGATTGTCTCATGTTCGTGACCATACTTTAAGATTCCTGTTCTCCCTATACAGCTGGGTATCAGTTATATTTTACTGATTCGGATTCTGATTTTATTTATCAATTCTGGTTGTACTGTAACATGATATATAGGGCTTTAATGCATCCATAACCAGCAATTTAGACAGAGGTCAGAAGGTCAAAATGTTGCTATTAGAAATCAATGAACTGAAAAACAGATTTCTTTATGTTTTGCTGGTTTCTCAGTATCTGTAACTGGTTACAAGTCAAAACCAGTTCTCAGTACTGAACCGTGGGTCCCTTAAAGGCTACGTAACTGTTATTATCAGAGGGCTGAAGAAAGCAAAACATAATTTCTAATGTTTTGATTGTCTCTGTGTGAAATTTTTAAAAGTGAAATTTTGTCATTCACAGAATGTAACTTAGGCTGCCGAACAACAATAAAGTTTACCACCTTTTAATTGTTAATTTGTTATTTAGAAATAAATAGCATGCTTTTCTCACATTTCCACCCAACTTAAATGTAAATATATAGTACCACTGTTAAATTTCACTTGAAGTGATCACTGTTTTTGTACTGAAAATACAGGGATGCCCTGTTTTGTTTGTGATTTCTTTGAATGTTCTCTCTGCAGTGTGAGGCCTTCTCTCATTGAGTACCTGAGTTATAATCTGAACTTCCTGAGTGTCTTGGTGGGACCGTGCAGTAACTATATGGACTACATCGACTTCATAGAGGGCAGACACATCAGCCAGAGGCTCAGGCAGCACTCTGGGACGTGTAACGGACAGAATGGCTATGATAAGACACCGAACCCGTCACCTCGGGTAAGTTCATGAATGCACGTGTTTGTCGCTCCCTCTTCTGATTTTACTCTGTGACACAGCACAGCCTGGGACTATAGTCAAGGGTGGGTTTAAATCTGTCGCTCTATTCTAGACCACTTCTTTTGCATTTCTCTCCTAATTTCTGAATTCACTAGAAGGTATATCAGGCACAGAGCACAATGTCACAGTTTTGTTCTTCTGTAATTTCTGGAAATGTCACCAGAATGATGTTAAATTCTTTATGCTACCTGATATCCACTGAAGTCCACTGGTCTTCATGTACATTCATCACTGCTCAGAAATGGTCTGTTTTCTCTGCAGAACGCTGTCTGTAAAAAGCTGCTGGTCTGCAGTGGCTGTATGCTGTTCTTCTTAGTTGTGACTCGGTCCTTGCCGATAACTTACAACGTGGACCCCGACTTTGTCAGCCACGCCCCCTTCCTCACCAGGCTCATCTATGCTTTCTTCTCCATACAAGCAGCCAGGCCCAAATTCTACTTTGCCTGGACACTAGGTGAGCACAGCGTGTGTTTGAGTTAGGTGATTGGCCAATCACATTGTCAGATGTTAATATGAGGGGGACATACACTATAATTTTTGTTGCCATGGAAGTCACGATTTTCTTTTTGCAGCCGATGCTGTGAACAACGCTGCAGGTTTTGGTTTCTTGGGGATGGATGAAAATGGAAAGCCATCGTGGGATCTAATTTGCAACCTCAACATCTTGGGGATCGAGGTAACGCTAAGTGTTGCGCATGATTACACAAAAAAAGACCAAACTGTCCTGGTGCTGTCTTAGAAATTAATGCAGGTCAAAGTCCATCATTGAATCAAGGATTGGAGTACACACTTATTGCTTTTCACTGATAAATAACTTTTTTTTTTTTTCAGACCGCAACAAGCTTCAAGACATTTATAGACAACTGGAATATTCAAACAGGAATTTGGCTTAAAACGTAAGTGCTGCTAATATGAACCACAGTCAGAAAGCATTTACTTGGCTTTCCATTTCACAAACACTCTTTTAATATATTCAATTCCTTCCAATTCATCTCCTCAGTGTGTGTTATGACCGAGCACCCAAGCACCGGTTGGCGTTGACCTTTATCCTGTCTGCCCTGTGGCATGGTGTTTATCCAGGGTACTATTTTACCTTCATCACAGCCATCCCCATCACCATGGCAGCACGAGCAGTGAGTACATTACCTCCTCTGGAAATTCTAATTAATAGTCGAGCGTACAACTGAAAGGAGAATGAACAGTGTACAGATAGGACAGTCAATATTTTGGCCAATTGAAATTTTGCAACTTTGATAGCCTCATTAACTTCCCAGACTTTCCAAAAAACATTACATTTCTTATTGTAACTGCAAACAAGCACTTCTTGATAGTATTTAAGTGGTTGTAGAAATGTGTATTTGTCAGAAAAGACTTGTACCTGTGTAGGAAGGACTTGAATTGACCTTTTACTTCAGGTCTGTGGTCTGGCTGTTTATCTCTTTCCTGTGTGTGAGGTGCGGCTGGTCGAGCAGCTTGATCCGAGTTTTTTTTATTACACCTGTGGAAGAAAGTAGATGTTATACCACAGCAAAACATAATGTACAGAAACAGTGTAGCTTTAAAAGTCTGAATTCATACAATCTGAAGAAAAATGTTAAAGGAAGGTAAAACAAATGGGGAGGGGAGGGGATTCTTGTCATCAATTCATCTTCCACTCTCCACCAGATACGGAGGTCTGTTCGTCACTACTTCCTGGGCTCCAGAGGCTTGAAGCTGGGTTATGACATCTTGACGTGGGCAGCCACCCAGCTAGCAATCTGCTACACTGTCATGCCTTTTCTACTTCTTGCAGTAGAGCCCACTTTGGTGTATTACAGGTAAGTCCCACCTGGTGTTAATTATCTCATTCTCTCCTGCCCAGTTTAAGCTAGTGTGGCTGCATGGGTTTGGGTGATGTAAGTTTTGTCAGATATCTGCCCATGTCTGTGAAGGTCAGTGTGGACTCCTGTGCAGACATCTGTGTTGTGACTGTGCAGACTGTTCGCACGTGTACGCCAAATGCTGGTGATGCTTTTCCCTGTCGACACTCTAATGTCTTGCCCCAGTGTACTGAATTCCTCACCTGAGGTCTTATTTTCATTCAGTGGTTACACACGCCATTTTTTTTGTTTCTCCTTGTTGCTCAGCTAAAATACAACAAACAAAGGATCTCGTCTTCTTGCTGTTTTGAGATCGCTATCTTATTGTCCAATGTATGTGAAGAATGTGTCTGTGTATGCAAACCTGTGATTGTATGTATAGACACGCATGCACAGCAGTGTTATGAGAGAGTATCTCTGTTATGGCTATCTCTAAGCCAGTTTTTGGTACTACTTTTATTCAGTCACATTTGTAATAATTGGTGTGCTTGTAAGTCTGATTCTGGAACATTTCGGCAGAGTGTACATAGCATATTACCACAAATTTGTGTTCAGTGTTCAGTCTAAGGAGGTATTTCAGAAGGTCTAAAAAATGTCAGAAAATTAACTTAACTAATTCCCAAGGTCCAAGTTCCTTGTTTAAACCCTAAAGTCTTGTTTAAACCCTAAAGTCTAAAACCCAAAGATAATCAGTTTACTATCATAGAAGACTAAGGAAACAAGAAAATATACACATTTGAGAAGCTGCAACCAGAATCATTTCTTTAAAAAGGCCTCAAACAATTAATTGATGATCAAAATAGTTGTAAATCATTGCAGCTCTAGCTAATGTATGTGCATGCCTGCTGATGATGTTTGATAAGGTTTTACCTATTTTTTAAAAACACATTTCAGTATTCCACCTTTTAGTTTTTAACATGATATTTTGTGGCCTGGTCTATTTTGTCATGTCACATTTTCCAAATGATCAACATTTCTTCCTGCAGTACATTAGTGACAAAGTTACAAAAGCTCCACTCGGTTTTTTCCTCCTTTCTCTCTCAGGTCTATGTACTTCCACGTGCACATCATCAGCATTCTGGCTGCGATCGCCCTGCATCGGAAACACAAACCCAGGGACCCCTCTGCAACCACTAAAACACTTTCCTCCGCCTCCTCGTCTTCGTGCTCAGCCCAGTGCCAGCCTGTTCACTCCAACAACAATGACAAAGTAGACTGAAAATTCCCCTCTCCATGTTCTTTTACCAGGCTCTCAGTCCAAGTGAATATCCCTAAAGGGCATTCAGCCAACTTAAAATGGGAAACCATGGTGTTATTTATTTTTCGAGACACAATGCAGGATTTGAACCTTTGGCACTGGACGTACACGGGAAGAGCTTTTCTGCCATATTGTAAGATTGAGACAATACATCAAACATAAGCTCAGCAGGCAGCGTGGAAAGAGAAACATTAGCTGAAGGAACATCACTGGTACCACCACCACCACAACAACCTGGCCTCCCTGCACTTTCCCCAACTACCACCCCTCTACGTGCCCATCTCGACACCAGCCTGCCCGCTCCAACAACAATGCAACAGTGTGAAGAGAGAAAGGAGGCTCACCTTCCTCCCTGTCCTCTATCTGCACTGTCCTACCCAGTGGTGGGACGTAAGCCATCACAGTGGGAGAACAGCTCATAAACAGGGCATAAATACCAGGACACACACACACACACACACACACACAAACTCACGCATAAACAGACACTAGGAAACAAATATGCACATACTCTCTCATAGGCACGCTCGTACTTGGTCACACTCTGATGGCACACAAAGGCTGGCCTTGTGTGGCCACAACAAAAGAGCATGCCAAGGGGATAGAGAGCCCGTGCACCCGCTGCACCGCTGTGCCCAGAGGATATATATGTGTGTGCACGCGTGTGTGGGAGTGTGTATGATCGTTTTGCCCTCTGTTATATCTCAGTGTGTGTGTATGTGTGTGGACCTTGTCATGAAAAAACTGTGGACTGTGTTGGTATTCCTCCTACTGGGAAAGCCACTTGAAATACCAATTAGACCACGGAGCTTTCAAACTATCCACTGAAACCATTACTATTGACTTTTTTTTTTCTTTTTTAGACGAGACAGCTCCTCCAGGTGAGGAGGTTTGACTATTCTCTAGAACAAGGTAACTCTTTGTTATAGTTTCTATAATCCTTCTCTTTACCTACACCCCTGTTAACACAAAGGAAAGGCTAACAGATATTTAAATAAGTCATTCAACATTAAACAGTCTGCCAACAAGCTTTTGCTCATGTCACTGAATTGTAATAATAATGAAATAGCGCCATATGAGCACAAATTGAAGCTAACCATGAATAACAAAAGCCTTCCTATAATTTAAGAATTTTATTTCCCCCAACTAATATTGTTTTGTGTTGAGGGAATGTAATAGTCACACAACTCTTAATGTGTTAGTACTTACCATGTGACCGGGGCTGGAAACCTGCTATCATGGAATAGAGTAATTGAACAAAAAGCTGTGGCAAAACTGACAGGAAATACATCTGAAGTTTCCCCCTTTGGGAGGTTACTATTGCACACTTAAAGAATGGAAAATATGACCAGAAATTGGAATTTACAGATTACATGTATTTCTCTGTCAGTGGGAGTTTGCTGCTGTGTTCATTTTCTGTGGTTCTTTCTGAGAAAGAGCACATTTAAAACCGTAGATTTACCAGAGCTTATCAGCAGCGGCAGGTTGAGTTAACAGAGACATCTGCTGGTTGTTTGTACTGTCTGAACTCTGCTGAATTAAGTGATGAAGGTAAGCCATGTGGGACTGACTAAAACTGCCACACTGCAGCATCTCCCAACGCGGCTTCATACCGACCATGAGCTGAACTGATGGTACAATTTCTTAGCAAATATTCACAATTCCTTCACTTCACTAGCTTTTACTGTTGCACAATCAGAAGCTGATGTTTGTGATTAGAGATGAGCTAAACATGGTGAAAACAAAAGCACCTTCACATTTTTAAAATCATGAATTATTATTCAGTTGTTTTTTGTTATGAAAAGGTTATCACTCATGAGAGGTTTGGGAGCGTTGGGAGTTTTGAAAGCAGCACAGTGGATTGTTTACTACTGGTGCTAACTGCTGCGGGCTAGCATGTTAGTTTTTCAACTATATAATCTATTATTAGTTGGTTAGAATGAGGTTTGCTAACAATGCTAACAAGTCGCAATGCAAGATTTTTTTTTTTTTTTTTTTGTGATGTAACTGCTTGGTGAAAAAAACACTTGACAATGTCAGATTGTCCCTTTAAATGCATTACATGGGTTGCCTTTCTTTGGGTATAGTATGTTAACAAACTGTTAGAGACACTATTTTAATTTTAATGCATTTTATTACCTGCTTTGAAATTGTAATCTCAACTTTGAGTACAAAAATGTATATTTTGGACTCACCTGTTTTAGCTCAGTTTACATATTGACTCAGCCCTCTAACTCTAAATATGAAAGCCCTCAGAGTAGAGCTCGTTCATACAAGAAAAAAAAATCAAAGACCCTGCACAGATATTTTGTATTTTTCTATCAGGAGATAATATCTGTGTCACATAAAAATCGCACTTCACTTTGCTGTGACAAGGACCCCATTCACAGACAAGTGTTGATCTGAGGGTGAGGGGTAAGGGGTGGGGTGGTAATAACACTAATTATTAAATAAATACCACTGTGGAATTACTCAAAATTTTAGGGTATACAAGAAAAGGGGGGGAATGTGCAAATGAGCCTATTATTAGTCTCCCTTGGCTAATTAGAACAGATCTTTCTGACATTTGTTTTAATCTCGTGGGTCATTTTGAGTAAAGATGGTCATATTTAATTTTTGTTCATTATTTTAATGTTTAGCTGCACATGAGTACCTCTCTTGGAGTTAATGAAGTGTCAGTAGTGAATGGTCTAGGGACCTGTAGCCGTTTCTGTACAAGAGGCTTTTTTGCAATTATAACACTGTTGAACACTGACTGTACCTAGACTCCTCACGAGGTGTGTGTGTGTGTGTGTGTGTGTGTGTGTGTGTGTGTGTGCTAAAAAGTGAAAATACTCTTCCCATGTATGGCTTCTACATAACTTGAAATTGCTTATGTGAAACAAAGCCCTATTAACTGATACCAGCTGTAACCTTTCTGTTTTCATTCTCACAACATGTTCATGGCAAGTATGTCTGCATGTGTTTAGTGCAGGGAAATGAGCAATGAGTGGCCATATGTATGAATGCATTGTCAGAATGAGCAGCTATTTGAATGACTTAATACTGATTATGAAGATATTTTGTATGTGTTTGCAGATGCATGTGAGATCAAATATACTGACTGTGAGAGTGTGTGTATGTGTGATATTTTCTTATCACCCCATTGTTCCATTTTATATTGTTAGTATGGAGGAAAGAGTGAGTGGTATAGAAACATTTTGAGTAACAAATAAAGCTTCAGTGAAACAAATGTTTCAGTTTTTATTCATCAAATTTTGAATTGTCTGATTTAGAATTTTAAGCTTGTATGTTATTAATAATAATGAGGAATTATGTTAAAAACATTTTTGTAGTAAATGCAAAATTACATCTTTTAGGAACAAGTAAAACTTGTTTAATAACTCCAGGTGGTGTGTATTCATTTGTTTTTAATTGTTTTTAACATACTTGACTCTTCCCTCTCAGTTACAGCATCAAGTCAACCCTTCCTCTATGCGACGCCTGTCCCAAGCTGTTAAATCCCTGATGATATTCTCCTGTGTCACCTGTCTGTTCCCTCTGACACAGGAGGGCGTGGTGTGTATGTGTGTGTATGCATGTGCTATGTTTGATCCAGCTTTAGCTCACAGACAACCAATGAACCGTGGAAAGAAAATGACTAAGACGATAACAAAACAACAACAAAACATACAGACGTGGCTGAATGTGGTTTGTATAGAATAAAACAACAGTAGATTGTAGTGATATTTGGAATTTAGAAACAAATGTAGTGTTAACACTTATATAAGCATATTTTCAAAAAATGCCTAAAACCATTCTGTTTCTATCAATATAACATAAGTTATTATTCATGATGATTAACGAGAGCCTACACAATGCATTTCCAATACCTCACTATGCATTTTATATGAAGATATAATGACCGTCTAGGGATTGACTGTGTGCCTGTATACAACCTCACAGGGCATTTGAAAACTGAACTTGGTCTTACAGACTTTGTAGACCTGAAGAAGACCCTGAAAGCTAATTCATGATAGTGGAAGCACATCACCCATGGCACATCCCCTGCATGGCACAATCTACCACCGTCTGACTGTGAGAGAGACTGGGCTTGCTTTGACTCTCCTGTTGCACCTGTTAAGATGGGACAGGTTATACATTTATCTTATTGGTACGTGGAGTTGGGTGACCTCACGAACTCACAGCAACATCCAGCCAGTTTCAGTCTGAGCAGAGGCTCTAATCAAGCAGAAGACAGCACAGACCTGATTTCCAAATCTCCTGTGGCAGGGAGGATGAGATCCAACTGTACGCAATACGCTAAGTTAAGGACACACAGTGTTGAGTACAGATGTTGAAATTCTCACCCACTCAGTCTGTATAATAATTAGTTCTTCAAACAGGTCTCTAAACGTATATGTTAATAGATAAGCAAGCACATTAAACAAATCCACGCTTAGTTTACAAATGAATACTGTAATCATGAATGTAAAAAGTAAAGTCCACATCAGCCAGATGTTTGCAATAGGTAATAACTGTTTAATCAAACAGATAAAGTCATCACAGAAACAAACTCTTGTTTGCTAATTCATTTTTTCCATCTACATTTATCGTAAGTAATCATTTGAATTTCTCTCCTCTTTTACATATGTAATAGACCATACACTCAGTTTATACCAAATATATATGTATATATTAGCAAAGCACTGACAGAAAGTACAGGGATTATGTCAAAGTAAAGTCATCCTCCCAGAAACACACCGTGCTCTGTCTTCATTGCTAAACAGAGACAGAACTGTTCGTTCAGAATTTTGTGTTGCACAAGAGAGAGATCAAGATTCATATAATTGGTAAGAGTTTTTATGACTTTTATGTTTTAACTGGAGAACTGTGCCTCATCTCCATGATGATTGAGTTAAATCCAAAGCCTTATTTCTTCCCCTGGAAAGTTGAAGTTTCAGAGGTTTTGATGCAACAGCAGCCACCATTGCTCATTGCACAACATTACAGCAGTTCTACCATGGCAAAAAAAAAGTTAATACCATTCTTCACCGGCTATGTTTCAAGAGATCTTAACATGCAACTCCCCAGATGTTTGGTTTTTATTGTATTTTAATCTTTAGTACTTTGTGCTCTACAAATATCGGACCATGTCCTGTAAGCTGTAGGACAGCACCACATTAATTGAAATGTCTCTTTGCCAAATGACCTTGTCTTCCAAATCTCCAACTAGTCAAGCTTTCTACATCTTTTGACATAAGACATGTCTATGCAAACACTGAAAGCAAAAAAGAACTTCAAAATGATTCTTTCATCACCTGCATTTATATTAACTGAATTAATATAGACTGCCATCTTACTGATACAAAAATGTTGAGGAGGCGGAGCAGGTATAAAATATGGTCCTTAAGTACATTCATGCACCAAGTAGATATAGTACTTAACACACCAATGAGGCAAATCTTCAAGAATAGTTTAATGTACTTTTCAGTCATCTTTGATCAAACATTTCACCTCTTTTATCAGATAAAACAGAATAAACAATTCAAGAGAATATATAACTTGAGCTCTGAGTTGTAGATGTTTTTGCTTTCTTCTCAATAACGAAACAGGTTTAGTGAGGCAGTGTAACAGTGAATCTAAGAAAAAGGTTATAGTCCCTAAAACTTTCGTAGTATTTTGACACTGAGATTATATTTTCTTACCATGACTGACTACGCACTAAAAATAGTCTTAAAGCACTGAGACAGGCACGAATAGATGCAATGCAAGGAGGTAAATTGTTACTGTTATTGGAAACCATTACTGTCCTCACATTTTGCCCACTGAACAGTCGCCTTTTCAGAACATTCTGCTCCTTGTAGGATTCATCCCAAACACCGTCTAAATTCCACAGAGAGCGGGTTACACAGCAACACAAAAACAAACTCCTTATTTTGTCACTGGCTGTCTAAAAAGGGAAACACATGATTCCTTGTGCTTTGTAACTGTTTAGACAGCCATTAAAGTATATATGAATCAAAAATCTGATCTGTTGCATGTTAATCCAGCCTGAGTTACTCGTACTTCATCGTCTCCAGTAATTCATATCCTGTTGCAGTGCATAATTTTAGAGCATATTTGAAATTATTCTTAAAAAGTAAACACATACATTAGGGTTTTTTTTATTAGTAGTGCATGCATGGTGGAAATCAAGCAATCAGATCAAAAATCCTAACTACATAAATATGTTCCATTCTTTGTACATTTTCTTCATTTTAATCACTGTTTAGGATCACTGTTACCCACATTATAAATAATTAGAACAATCTTATACAGGGTAAGTCTCAAGTTTTTAGCGCATGTTTAGTGAGTTTAGTAATGGACTGTATCATGGAGTGATCAGTTGCAAAGTCCTTCCTGTTAAGAGAACGCCGTTGGAAATATACTCACTGTTTTTGTGCTGACAAACATGTTCTTTTTCTTAACATCATCCTTTGAGATAAAGAGACTATACAGCGAGAACATACATGAACACCAGTCTGAATATTCTAACAAAAATAAATAATATGTAATACAAATAACTGAGAGGAAACTCTATTCAGGGACACATGGCTGCTTCCTTTCATTTAGCTTCTAAACAGATTCAGTACCATAAACAACAGTCTTCGGTTCTGCTGCTGAGATGAGTGACCATTGCCAGACAGGTGACAGGAAAACTTTAAAAGATAAACTAGGAAATCAGTGACAACTGAATTAAGACTTGGAGTGATGGACACATCCTTCCTGTCACAGCTGGCAGATGCTGCAGATGACATAGTTTGCATATCCAAATAAGAACAATGATTAAAAAGCCAGAATTATAGAGTGCTAAAGTGATTTGTTGAAAAGCAAACAGGTGATGAATTATACCTATTTGTGTGGTAAAAGTTCTACCAAACTGAGACAACTGCCTCTTTTAAATATCAACCAGCAGAGGGCAGTAGAGCAAAGACATTATAATCAAGGTACAGGAAAAACATGTAGTTGTGCGTATTAAAAAGCAGTAACAGCTTTTTCACAGAATGAAAACTGGGTAACAATCATCTCTTGTGGTGTAATAGAAACTGGATGAGAGGCCTGGTGCTATCTCACCTTTGGAAGAGGGGTGTGTAGTTTGGCTGCAGGTCTGCTGGTGCAGAGCAGGAGGAGATAAATCATACAGTATTGGAGCCAGAGGGTCAGTGCAAAAGGGACCGAGGTCTCAGGTGGTTCAGTGTCAGGATTCCTTATCTTTCTGCCACAGCTACTCCTCCTCCCTCCACCTCTCTTTTTCTCTCCCTCCTGCTCAACTCTTCTGGAGGAAGTAACAAACTGTTCTGTAAAATATTTAGTAGAGAACTGCAGCCTACGGTACACATGAGAGGTATTTTCTTCATGTCACTGCTGTGGGTGATATCACAAAGCAAATAAGCGTATAAAAGAAGAGACTAAAAATTCCAGAGAAGCAGGTAGCAGCTGTTTATGTATTTAACCACCTGCGGTCTCACTGCATGTAGCTGACTGGTTGTGATGGGGCGTGGAGGAGACAAAGTAGCATGACTTTTTAAGACTGAAAAAATATTTACTTGATCTAATCTTAACATGCAAATGTGACCCTCTTCCGTTGACTCATCATGCTCAAAAGTTGATTAGGAAACACACAGGAAAGGTCTGTAACATGGATTTTAACACTGCTCTGAAAACATACAAAAAACCTTCAACGTCAAAATGTCAGGTAAGAAGCTTTGCAGATTTTTTCTGAATTAGCTCTGATAGTGTTTTGTCTCCTTACACCGATTCCAAAGGGCCCTAACTTTCAATTAATCTACCTGCCATCTATCCGTCTATCTCAAGTCAAAGGTTTATATTTGTTCCATTCATCAGACTCAGGGCGGAGGAGAGAAAGAGGCCACTGCACTGTGTTAGATAAATGAGTTTCAGCCTGTGTCAGTCAGTCAAAACAACAGTGAGGTTACAGGTGCAATAGTTGAAGTAGCAGCAGTCCAATGAATCAACGGTCTCATGTCTCTTCAAGAGACGGTCAGGTCCCTGTGCTTAAGTTAAAAGTCTACAATCAAATAATATCTAAAATCCTCTTCAGAATACCTTTGATAGTTTTGATTCAGCCTCTGCAAAGTTAAGTGCCCGGTGATTAGACTGTATGGGGTTCAGTGACATTTCCATACACTCCAGTCCACCAGGCGAGGCCAGTCAGTCCCACTTTAAAGTATTCTAGTGGATTCCAAATAGTATTTGTCCCTGGAAAGTTGACAGTTTCAGTTTTTGCTGCTCTCTGTTGGAGCAGGTGGCGACTGCGTTTTCTCCTTCGCCTCCGTCCGGCCTTGGTCTTCTTTCTTCTCATCATCGTCCTTGAAGAAGAGGAGAGGGAACATGCCCAGGATGCAGCCGATGCCAACGCCAATGGCTTTACCCTAAGAGAATGAAAGCAGGAAAATTATATTGAAACACATTTTAAGAGCAAATGTTTTAAATCATCCACACTTAAACAAATTTCAGCCTTACATCCCTGTCATTCTCAGTAAATAATCGACTTAGAAGTAACTTTTTTCACCAAAGTGACCTGACTCTCTTTATTTCATTATACTTTACTTTGTTTTGCTTTAGCATTTAATCCAGTTTGGTCTAAAGCCACTGATGCACAAGGGAGCTTTATTATCATTTTATCAGACTGAATCTTTTCATGCAGCACCTGGCCTACTTACTGTAAGACTGAACAGGCAAAGGCTGCAAGGAAAGATTACCAAGCCTAAAAACAATTACTCTAACAGTCCACAGCTGATTTTCCATTACACTTTGACGTCTCCTCTATGTGTTTGTGCAAGAAAATAAAACATGTATTTCCCAACATGCCTGAACCATTGCCATGAACTTTTGCAAACCAACCAGGAACCTTTTAGTGCAAGACTAATCACTGAAGCTAATTGAAGCTAATAACATTACACACTTCAGCAGTCACTGCATATTAAAAATCATTCAGGCCTAATTTCCTTGCAGAATGACTGAGTGACCAAAAGGGCGCATCACAGGAGACTTTCGTTTCTGCTGTGACTGTACAAAGACCTGACCTGGTTTGATGTTTACGATGCATTGCACAACAAATAGAACCCATCAAGATGCTCTCTGCAGCAGGTTCATTAATATCTACTCTGACTGGGTTCATGTTGAGTGTTTATTTGTCTCAGTCGAGGCAGACAGACAAGGCAGTTAGAGAGCAGAGAGGGGGTTAAGGGTTGTGCGCTCCAGTGAGGAATCATGGTACAAACCGTGTGAGAGCTGACTCTGGTCTGCCACATGTCAGCCTGTTTTGGGCTCAGGTCGGGAATCTGCATCCCCAGCCGAGACGCCAAGGCCTCCACGTAACCTGCCAGTCTGAAGAGAGGGAGCGACAGACAGGAACAAGAAGTACAGAAAGAAAAGTCAAACTTAAACTGTATATATGTGATAAATTATCCTTTCTTTTTTTCAAAAGAACATCCTTCCTTCATTGTGACAAATGTGGTACACACTGTGTTGACACTGTGTTTGTTAAGGCTTCAGGCTAATTCTGTAATTATTTCTTATGCACATTCACTTTCTTGCAGTTTGACATAATAGTTTGATGTTTTTCTGCATTACATGTTATGACCTGCAGAATGGTACTTTCCCTCTCAGGGAAAAGTCATCAAAGTTAACGACCAAAGTAATCGATAACAACGGCAAACAAAATAAATCAGCAAATTCATGTTCCAATCTGCTCCTTGTTGCTGCTGCATGTCATAAACCCAGCAGGATGTCAAAATATCATCTCTAATAACTGAAAGAGAGGGAGAGAGATGGAGAGCCTCCAGTGTGAATAAATCAAATTATTTCCAGCACTCTTTAGCATTTCACATGATGACAGAATAAAGACAGACTGCAGAGGATGGACAGATAGAACAGTGTTCACTGAGTAATGCAGTAACATTTGAAACTCATCAATCATCCAAAGATTTTTTTTTCTCATTTCAATTCTGAAGATTTCTGTGCTAAATCATCTGAATAAAATCACTTATTCTACATTTGAATGTAGAGACACTTCTGTTGCCTCCGTCTATAAAGGTTGTGAGCAAGATAACAATAAGATAAAAACAGTATTACTCCTGGCCATAATCATAGTGAAATTTGCCACTATAATAACAAGAATTAAATCATTACGTCTTTTGCAAAATCAGAATGCTGCAACAACTAAAAAGGATTCAGAACATAGGGGGCGCCCTCATAGCCGAATGGTTAGGGCGCGTACCATGTGGGCCCTAGTCCGGCCGGACCTTTACTGCATGTCATTCCCCCACTCTCTCCCTGTTTCCTGTCTCTCTCTCACTGTCCTATAAATAAAGGCAAAAAAGCCCAAAAAAATACATTAAAAAAAAAGAAAAGGATTCAGAACATAATATATGTACACAGACACACACACACACACATATATATATATATATATATATGAACATATATGAAAACATATCACCACGCAAAGATTTTATCCTCCAGCAGCTGATGACACGAGTCTCATTTTGGGTATTGTGCTGCAAGCTGCAGTGCCTTTCAATTATTTCTGACCAGACCAGTGAAGAGCACTGGTAAGGGTGCTAATATACACACTCAACAAACAGTAACAGCATTATAACCAAAATAATAACTGAACGTTATGATTTAATACGGAGAGCTGCTGTTATTTACTGGCACATGACACATCATGTGTCCACTCTGACGCTGCTGAAACACATAAATATAGTGCATCTCTTGCAATTCCAGTGTGAGGAAAAAAATTTCAAGTCAATATATAGACCCAGGCCTGGTTCAGTCACCGGCACTAATGGATCCTCAGTTCACTGCACACACAAATAAGCTGCAGCCGGAGCTGTCGAGTCAGGGGAGTGATAAGTGGCAAGTAGTATATTTTTAAAGAAAGATAAGGAGACAAGGAGAGGAGGCCAGGGTGTGTGCGGTGAGAGGTGTGTGTGTCTGTGTGTGAGAAGTTCACAGACTTTCATCATAGTAGAGCGGAAATAGTAGAAATAGAAACTTTCTGATGAATGAGTTGCATATAATCAGGACAGACAATCTTGTTAAACTCTGTGATGGCAACAGGGGGCAGAATTGAGTCTCTAGTGTCACAGCCGGGGAAATATACTGCATGTGTTCCATTTCTATTCTGCTTGTAAAGTGCCTGCTGTGTTCATACAAAGCTTCTCATTTGCCCATTACCTGTCGCACAATAACGCAGACGCTCAAATTCAGCCCAAATATTTCACACACTTGCAACAGCAGAAAGCAAAAGAAACCAGATTTGCGTCAGAAAATAAAATATAGCAGCGTTCAAAAAAAAAAAGAGAAAAATGATGAAATTTACTGAAAGTATAATCATTTAAGGCCTGGTATCATGTTCTGTTTCTAGAACAACAGCTCTGTTGGCATTACCAAAGCATTGTGTTGGGAGTCAGCTGCTCTCATATTAGCGGGTGATATCTGGGAAACAGTTTGATGCAAAGAGCAGTGGTTCCTTTGGCAGGGATGTGCAACAAAGTCAGCACAGAGGATTTCAAAGTGGGTAGTTGATTGTTGGAGTGCCATTAGAGAGATCATCCTTCAACATGATAAACTTAGATTAAGCCAGAATTTGAACAAGCATCCGTCCTACTGAGATACCCTCAAGCTAAACACTGACTTTCCTCTGGTCTGTAACAGATACTGACTATAAACCTGTATTAGAGGAAGGTGAGCAAAATTAGATTTTCCGTGAGGGGATCAATGAAGTATCACACTATATGTTAATCCTGACAAAAAAGAAATGTAACTATTAATCATCCATTCCTTCATTGCCTTTATCCGCTTTTTAGGATACAAGGATCATGGGATATTCTACAATTTATCCCAGGATGCAAATGGTGCAAGGCAGAGACATCACACACGAAGAAGAGGCTGGGAATCAAATTTGGGTCCCCACTTTTTCTTCCCTGGAGCCCAGTAATGCATCTCCTCTAAGTTTCCATCCCGTTTTTCTCTAACTGCGCCTAATGCATTAATGCTTTTCAGGCCCCCCTCTTGTCTGCCCCAGAAAGCCACTGATGTGTCCATAAGAAACAAAAAATAGCAGTTTGAGACCAAGCTGGGCAGGAGCATCAGTAACGTCTGCTCTGAACGGTCAGAGTGACTCATGAGCGAAATTCTGGACATCAGCAAGATTCAGCTGGTTTGCTAAACACACACATGCATGCAGGAAAATCTTACAAATTCACCCAAGCATGAACCCACACACATGAAAAACACATACAGTAATTGCACAGATTTCTCACCACAGGCAACAACGCACACACAAAACAAACACACACACACACACGCACACACACACACACACACACACACACATACATATGGGAAATTCTATACAAGAGCAGAGAGACAGAGCAGCAGAGCTCTGTCAGTGTCTCTTAAATGAGGAAAACAGACATTGAGTGGGAGGATTTACAAACAGAGAAATCACTACAATATCGACCCAAAAAAGACTCTAGAGGTAGAGGAACACGCTGTGGTGACAGCTGCATCTATTTGTGCTGTTCAATTACACGACTGAGGAAGCACGCTTTTGTAGACAGGCAGGTGTCTACAACTCTCACTGGGAATTCTGGTGGATCAGCAGGTTCACGGTCACATAAACTGAGGTTTGAGTCTGTTTTACAGCTTCATCATTTTTCATGTCTTTTTCAGTTTGCCAGGCTCTCACCTCTGTGTTTCCACTGTCTCTCCATCAACTGTAGAAATACAGTTTGAATTTATATTTGATTTAATAAAGAAAATATGGATGATTTATAGTATAGCGCTGTCCTCAGACTACAGATTTATAGAATTAGGAGAAACAAATTAGTTGTAGTGAGTCTGCAAAATAAAATGTGTGTAAATAAGTGTCCAGAAAAGGTTTTATGTTGAAGGCCACCTACTGAAAGAGTAGAAAAGGTACACCTGCATGTCAACCAAACAACTCAAATGGTATAGTAGATATTTCTGAAAAGCATCTTTCTCCACCCTAACCAGGGAGATCTAAAGTTACAAAACTTTTTTGAGGCTGTCCAGCAAATGGAATCTAGAGGAAGCCAAGGTTCACACTAAGCATATTAGCAATATTTTAATCAATCCCTTGAGCTTTTAACTTTTAACTTGGCTCATTTAGGCAGTTCTAACTGCATGAGCCAAGTTCTAACTACACATCCAGACCACCTGAGGGGGATATTGATCTTATTCCATGTGAACAGCAGAGCTGTTTGTTGTAATCTAAGCCAATTACAGGAACAACATAAAAAATATGCTAATTTATGGGTACGAGAACAGGTATTTCATGTTAACAAGTCATTTCAGGTCATTTCTTGTAGACAGTAAATACAGAAAGTATTTGTAGACAGTAAATACAGAATGCAGAAAAAATCATCTGCAACAATTTTATTCATTTATTTATCATTAATGTAATTTTGTTTCAGCATAAAGGCCAAGAAGTAAGTGGTGCCACCTATTTTGGAGTGTTGTTAAGACGAAGCTGTTTAAAGACGTTACCTCTGGGCTTTGGGAAATTATGATTTGATGTAAGTTTTTCACCATTTTCTGACATTTTATCAATTGAGAAGGCAGAAAATTATAGTTAGTTGCAACCTTAGTACATAGTCAGTGTAATAGTAATAAGTCAGTCATGCAAAACTTCAAGGCACAGAATTAGATTTGTTATTTTACTCTGACATGCCTCCAACTATCTCTAACCTGGTGGAATAAAAGCTACTTTAAAAAGCATATTCACTTGCAACTGACAGTGTGGATCTAAACCAACTAAATTCCTACACAGTTTGCAGTTAAGAGGCATCTGGGGTCTCCTCATCTGTCAGCTTCTGATCAAACTTTACCAACAATCTCAGCAAGAAGTCTACCGAGCTTCTTTCTCAACACATGACTCACCCCCTCAACTGCCACTGATTCCCAGAGTTATCCAAAGCACAGGGTTTATATGTTTACACGCAAGCCTTTTGTCTTTGAAATGAACAGAAGCTGTGATGCAAATGTTGCAGTGAAGGACGCCTGCAGACTCCTGTGTAGCAGTCAAACAGCCTTCACACTCACTGCTGTAAATCTATCAAAAAAACAAAAAACTCTCCCCTGTCTGCTGTAATCCAGTCTCACCTTGACAAACTGGCCACAGGGGCTCTACTTTCCGATTATGATTGAGTAGGAAATTCAGACGCACACACACAGAAGCAGAATTGAGTGTGTCTAGTGAGAGCGTTTACAGAGACCACAATAACTTAGCTGATCAATCACACTGAAACGGTGCGAACAGCAGAGTCTCTATGGTGTCTGACTATTTACTGACTCTCTCTGTATTTAAACGAGCAATAATCTGTTACCTTACTAATGATCACTGAAATACAACCAATAGATTGTTGATGGTGCATGGTTGAAGGCTCTTTCTAGCACTCTAAGTATTACAGTTGGTTAAGTCTTAGAAGCAGGTTAAGAAGCTGATTATGGTCCCTGTGGCCACTGGGAGGCTCTGAAGTGGATAATAGTTATGATCAGCTGGTTGAACCTTAGGAGGCAGGCAATCATGTAGAGGATCAAAGACACATCACTGTGGCAGAGAAAATAATCGACTTCCAGTTTTCATGGAACCTGTTCTGCTTTTATTGATGAAACCTGAGCACATGCTGTACACGACTGTGATGGGCTGCTGGGATCAGACCTAGTAGCTGTTGTTTTGATTCCTTTTTGATTCATTTTTACAGCCTAATTTTGGAGGAACAAACATGGTTTTGTTTTTACTTTGTTTCTGTCAGTGGAAACAAAATAAAAAATGAAGAAAGCCAGAGGAAAACAGAGATCAAAACAATGCTTGAATCCTGGCTCAATAATTAAGTACTTTTAGTGAGGTTGGATCTTTTTTTTTTAACATCTTGTGAAATTGGAGTTTTATTATGTCAGTAATAAGACATGCTGTACAGTCCATGTTACAAGAGAGCATAATATTGGTACTGGAACAAGGATAATGGATACCTATGTCCACACACAAAATGTACCTCTATACTACAAAAACCCTTAGATTAGTATTACAGTCTGATTAAGTAAATGAGGAAACCAGAAAAATTGTATATACATTATTTCTTAAGTGATTTAACATTTAAATTATTTGTATCTTTTATGATAGCTTTTAAATGAATCGAGCTTAAGTAAGTGTTTGTATTTTAAATAATCAATGAATCACGCCAACAGATGCAAAATTAGGTGGGATGGACAACATGATGATTATCTTCTACATTTATTAATAACTACTTTAACATTAGTTTAATATTTAGTTATACAAGGTTTTTTTTTTTCCTTTATAGCTGTAAAACAACCTGATCAGCTCAGAAATGGTTGGCTAAAGCAGGCTGCATTCTCTTTTCCTCATTTATACACACCTCGTTCAGACTGTCTCGATTTAAGTTTAAATTATTAGGCTTCTCTTATTCAAGGAAGTATCCCTTTATGCTTTGTGCAGCCACAGTCTTCTTTCCTCTGGGACACAAACCTCTGGTGGCTGTATTTCATTTTCTCCCTTGCTGCTAGAGCTTATCTTCCTCTGAGCTAAATTCAATAATTACCTTTTTATACTAAACAATTTAATGATGTAGCCTTTACCAAAGGGAGTAGAGTGGGATGGCAAACCTCTCTTTTCATTAAAAAGTCATTAAAATAAGGACTCTTTATATTATTAAAAAAAGAACACTGTATTGCTGTGATATCAGTGTAGTAAAAGAAGGTACTGATACTAAATTCCACTGTCCTCCCACAACCTGCCATGATTCGCAGAAACGGTAATAGCCGCCCGTGTTTGCGTGTAACTATGTGTGTTTTGGTGTGTGTATGTGTGAAATTCTTACCCTAGTCCTGCCAGATCAGACACCAGGTTGCCAAGGGCAGCAGCTGCAGAAAATGTGAGAAGAGACAGAGACATGATTACAAAATGAGTTAGGAAATTGAGGACAGCCAAAAGGTACCAGACACAGTGTGTTTGGCTGGAAACTGAATTTTTCATCATGTGAAAGAAAAAAATATGACACACTTTTTTGTCTGCCTTTTATGCCTTTTGTCTGCAGATACTGTGGCATCCTTCACATCAACAGGTTGCTAAATTTAGTTCCTTCAATAACAGCACATGTAGGGTATAATACCTGAAGAGATCTAAGTTTCACAGACGGACAATCTGACTCAAAATGGGATAATAGGCCTAATTATCTGTGTCTGCCTTTATGATACAGTATGTCAGTAATACCTGAAGAGTGGGATCAACTGTTCTGGCAGATATAATTTATTCTGTGCATCATGACATTAGGACAAAAGATGTACTGAATCAGCTACACAAGATGTGCAAATACTGGGGGACAGTGTGGGTGTAGTGCAGTTACAGCATGAGAAATACTGAGTCCTTTTTGGACTATATAGCCATGGTTTTATTAAAGCATGTATCTACAACTGCAGGTGAGGTGTTGGCCACGAGCTGGAGAGAGACAAGCACTTCAATTATCTTCACACGCCTTCCTCTACTTCCCTTTGGTACTTGATGATATTACTCCATATGTCTCCTGAGTGGCTACTTGCATTGCAGAGGAGCGGAGGAAGAGGCAAGAAGCAGCACATTTGAACCAGTAATGACAATATTTAGCCTATAAATATTACAAAGCCTAATAATCATCTCTGAATATAAAAACACTTTTCTTTTACAATAACCACACACTGCTTATTTTTACCATGTTGGTTTTTGCACAGGATATGATGGACAACTACAGTTCATACTGGGCTCCTTAATGAGGCAGATGCACCACTGAAGCCCATATCGCTGCTCCCTCAGCCTAATAACTTCACATGAATATGTAATGTGAGCAGCAGAGCAGCACTTCACAAAGTGCTCAAGGAGAAGAGGATGAAGGTATGTCATGATGATTAATGAAACAGGACCAAAGAACAGACCTAAGTGTCATCTCTGAACAGTTGTGGAGAGTAGAGGACTGGGAATCTGCTTGTTGTGTTCCTTGTATGTTACTGTAGTAGCCACTGCTTAAAGAGAGAATAAAGTCTGTGCTTTGCTCGTATTCCCTCTGAGTTCAGACTATGGCTGCAGCGGCACAGAAACCCTCAGGGGAGTTGAAACAAAGAAACAGTGCCATCTCTGCTGAGGCACAATCAGGAGGTCTTCAGTGCTTCAGTCTGATCTGTAGCAGGTTTAAAACAGCAAATGATGTATCCAAACAAGCATTCACTGGGTGCAGTCGCTTTCTGTTAGCTGACACTCTGCAGTCGCACATCTGAAAGTATCCACAGGACCTGCACTCACATTAGTCAGCACAGAGGAATTCAGGTAAGACTGAAAACAGTCGCAGTCTAATTAGGGAGATCAGTGTTGTTTACTGTGCCTCAGCAGGTCTATGACCCTGACCTCGCTGAGGAGAGACTCGCCTGCCCGCTGCAACAAAGCATCAATGTTAATAGGTTGCGGGTAAGTCGTATTTGGCTCTAATCAAAGATGTTAGCTTGTTGCACCATGAGAAACTCTTTGGATGACTTTATCACAACTTCAGAGTGGAAAGAGAGAGGCATGGCAACAAGTTTCTACTTCTTGGCAAATCAGTTGGTGCCAAAACACACACAGTACATTTGTGCTAAATGAGGAGATCCTCCTGGTATTTTCAACTGATAAAAAAGTTTGCACTTGGCAGGATCCTAGTCTGACTGAATAAAATGGTCTCCATGAGGAGAAGAGAATTGATTGTTATGTGATAACATGGCTACAGTGCATTAAGTACATTTTCCTTCAGTTTTTCTGGATGGATGGTTAAAAAAAACTTGAGCTGTGCTTTACACAGGGAACACTTGTAGCAGATTTGGTTCTCTCTTTGCACACAGTTACATAAGTTAGTTTTACACATCTCTGCAACTGACCTACTTAGTTTCTAGAGTTAGGTTAGTTAAGTTAGAGTTATGTTATCAAAACAGAAATGATGATGTAGTGATAAAATATCCTGCAGTTGTTCTATCACATCTCTGTACAAGCCCCTGAGGAGGCAGATGTAATGGAGATCCCATCAGGCTTGATTATGTGGTTGAGATGCTCAAATGCAATTACAAGCCAAGGTCAGCTGTCTGCCTTTAACTCACTGCTCTCTCTGCATCTCACCGTGCTTTGCATCAGATTCAGTCCACATCCACAGTATAATTCTGGCCCTGGATTCAAAAGAAAGAAATGTAATAATAATAATTATGATAATAATTCATAAACTATACTTGCAAATGCAAACTCATCAGTGCTTACCCCATATTTTTTTAAAATCTATTTTTATTACATTTTCTATAGCCAAAAGGAGATTTCAGTCGGCCTCACAGATCCAGATCAGCAACAGGTGCCCAGCACAAGCTGTCTAAAGAGACAAGGAAGAACTCCCCATGAACCCTGAGGCAATTCAAAGAGAGATCCTCTCTCCTCAGAGGACATTTTGGCCTCACCTCCTTTGTGTGTAATCAAGTCTGAATCCTCAAACAGCCCTTCTGAAAATGCTGTTTGGAGGTTAAGAATGCTTCAACTGATTAATCCTCACAAGCATACATATATAAATGTGTATGTGTGTTTATATATGTGTGTTTATGTTCTTTTTCTTTTTGCTTATCATGGAATTCTGGAGCCTGAGCATTAGAGGAATTTTCTTTTCTCTTCTGTTTCTGTTTTTGCAATCTTTTACTCAAGTTCATCCAGCTGTAGCTCTCTGTTGTCTCCAACTCCTGCTCTTTTTCCTGCAGAGTCTTCATTAGGTCCTCAGTGGTCTGAAGGAGGGATGAGTTGTCCCACTGCCACTTGATACAATGACTCTCAAACTGCTGGTCAACCTTCTTCAGAACAGCCACAAGGTTGTTATTGTCGGTTTTTTGCCAGTCAAGCTGAGGTACATAGAGAGTCAGAGTTGTGCCAGACAGGAGGCTCTGAATTTCCCCATCTCCTCCTTGAGAGGAGGTTTTCTCCGGCTGCAAGAGGAGGTGCTCACTCTACAGTAAATTTTCTCCATTTTTGAGGGCAGCTTTGATCTTGCTGGTCTCTGCTCCGTGCTCCTCCAACTGAGCTCAATGGGAAGCCTGGGATCTTTCCACAGTCTTCTTATTATTCTCGTCCTGTTTCAAAAGACTTGCCTTCATCTCACTCAGTCTCCTCTGGAGCTTCTCAGTTTGAGCCCTCTCAAATATGAGATCTTTCTTAAGTTATTCTTCTGCCTTTGACTGAGCCTCTGCAGTGTCTCTCTCAAACAGCTACACCTTCAGGCAATGAGCAGTCGTCTCCACGTTGTTTTCAGCCACTGCACACAGCTGCTTTTCAACATAGAGCTCCAACTTCATTGCCCCCCATTTCATTTTGAAGAGCCTCTTTATCTCTCAGAGCCTCATCCAGCAGGGCTTTCACAAAACTTCACAGTCGACAACTGCCTTGAGTCCTCAGCCATACACCCACCAAGTTTGAAGTCAATTGGATGAGCGAGAAGATTAAAGGACAGACAGAAGATTTCTCCATTTAATACTAGGATTCTGTTTATCTTACCTGATGATGTCTAAGATGAATGACAATTACCGATATGATCTGCATCAAAATCACCATTAATATACCCAGAATATGAAAATATGGAGAGACTATTTTGTAAGGTTGTTGCTGTTTATATTTTTGGTGGTGGTTAAAAAACTAACTCAGTGGGTAATATGGCTGCTAGTTAGATTAAAGGGAGATGAGCTTAAGGCAGAGAGTGAGTAAACTGGGTTTGGCTGGGCTGAGTCTGGGCAAAACTGAAACACAACAAGAGACAGTTCTTATTATTTATTTATTTAGTAGTAGGATTTCACTTCTGAAAGATTTTGATTTCCCTCCCTGTTCTCCTGTTCCTTTACTTGCATTCTTACTTTATGATGGATCTCTCCATTTTTCACAGGAACTTTCCAAAACTTTCTAGTCCCGAAGCTAATACTATCTGCATGTGTATTTTCCACTGATGACTGCTGGTGGATAAATGGGCCATGAAACAATGTGAGATAACAAATGTGACACAGTGGGAACTCTTTATTGGTCTCTCTTGCTTTTGTCTGCAAGGCTCACTTACCAACTGTATTTTTTAGGTCATAACATTCACAGACTGAGAAATGTAAGCCTGTGTATTAGCAACACCTATCTATACCTGCAGTTTTTTTCAAAGAGCAAAAATAACACAAGTACACGTACACAAAACTGAGCACAAACACAAACAGGTTTCGCTCAAAGTTGTGTGTGCATTTACTGTATGTGTACCAAGTGTGTTTGTATGACAGTCTGTGCTGTAGGAAGGCTTCAGGTCGGGCAGGTAAGTGTGGAAACTGCTTGAGGATCAAAAGATTAGAGGGAAAGTGGTGAGAAAAATTTACCTAGCAGCATCTATACAGGATGGTGTTACATTAAACTTTGAAAAGTTAGGAGATCTTTATGAAAACACAGTATTGCAATATAATGACGAGAATCTAATGTAAGTGTGCCAAGTTATTAAGGTAGGGAAGAGCATGGGTCCTTGAAGGCAAGTCTCGGCAGAGTGTGGTGATTTTGTGTGTTAATAACTTGAGCTGTAATTTTGAATGAATTTAATCCTATTTGGAGATTTTCACATCATTACCTCTGTTCAAATTTTGCAATTAGCCCGACTCAGCAGCAGAGCATTTTCTAATGGGGCAGCCTCCATCTTCTATCGAGCCAGCTGAGACACAGTTGCCTCCTGGAAAATGTGTGATTGGTGGACTTGACTACAGACTTGACACTAGTGCTAAATCACTCTGGACTGGGTTAGATAACTGCAGCCTTCTGATTTGCAGACCCATGAATGTCCCCAATGTGGCAGGAATGAATAACAGTACAACTGCTGTGAAAATGGAGTCTGAGTGATAGAAACTGGGCTGAGGCTGTGCTTGAGGAAAGAACAAAAGTTCCCCCTGTTTTATCTCTCAGTGTCTGTGTGGGATCATGGGTAATTTTTTTCAAATCACTAATTTAAGTGGATTTCTGGAGCTAGAGCTCACTGTCAAACCTGGATAAAAAAAAATCCAGTCACACAGAGATAACAGGCTCTGCCTGTCAAACTACTGGAGGCCTGTCTAAAATTGAATTTCACATTTTCTGCCTGAGTTTGCAATGTGATAACCCCCTTGTCTATAAATCCCACCAGGCCTGAAATTGCTCATTTGGCTTAATCAAAATTGCTATCTCTCCAAAAATCCCAGATTGAAAAACTGGTTTGAATTGGAAATCTACATGAGCAGGATCAAGTCAGAAGCATGTTTGACACACATTAAGCACTTCAAAGTGAAGATTAAAATACCTTCTCTCTAAAGTTTACCCATCATAGATCCATTTCTCCTTGCTCTAGTCTGCAATGGTCAAGTTATTTCAAAAAGTGCCAGGCCTCTACCTCCTCTGCTCAGCTTAGACTCATCTAACTCTTTTAGACAGATCAGTTTACTGACTCTGTTTGATGTTTAAAAGCTTAAGCTAAAACCACCAGCAGCAACAACAGAATCACAAGGGGAAAGGTAAAAGTTAGGCAGAGTACAAGTGGGAACACCAGATGCCCTTAAGCCAGTCTTTTGTGTGGACATGATTGACAATAAAGAAAGTTGGGATTTTGATACAAACATTCAGCATTTGTTCATAATGGTCAAATGCTATTAAATATGTAAATGGCAACAGTCTTAATACTTCATCATGATTAGCTGAGACTGCCATCAGTGCAGTCCTCTTCTCCTGTCCACATTCACACTCAGTCTAATAACATAATAACCTTAGCGTCTCTACCAGATACACTGAATAGGAACAGGTGATGACATTAAAATGCAAATGTGCCTCTCTGAGCTAAATGGATATTACTACACCCATTCAATCTGCTGGTGAACAGCATTAACATATTTATGAAATTATCATTATCTAGGCCAGACGTTCTCTGCTTTTATTTTGCTAATGTTATCTCTCTTTCTTTTTGTTTGTTAGTTTATCATCAGAGCTTCATTATGAGACAGTCTCAACATTGAAATTTAGTTTTTCTTAAAAGAGTTGGGATGCAAATGGTGCAACACTTGGAGTCTGGCCAGGCAAAATGTATTTCTAAACCTATACTAAGTCTTTGAGGTAACACTGTCAAATATAGATTTGCTATATTTGAGTTTTCTCAAACCTGGCTGTAATCTCAGCGAACAAATGATGAACTCGAATTGACTTATTATGTGTGTGCAAAAATACTGACAGAAATATTGAGAAAATATATGACAAAAATGAAAAATCAAATTGAAAAAAACAAACAAACAGACAAATGTAACTCATTTATTAATAAGCATGAGGTGAATTTACCAAATTTGCTTTACAGCAAGCAAAATGGATGTCTCCCTTGCATTGTCAGGGCAGGTATTACTACTACTGGGTAACAAAACCCTCAGTCAAATTTATACATTTTGAAAAACCTGTAACGGATGGTAAGCAAAATGAAAACCAGGGTTATGGGTATCAATAAGAAAAACTGTCTTACCTGCCATAGTTGAAATGCCGAGGATAACGCCAATGGATAACTCAATCTGTGTGCCCTGGGAAATAACACAAACACACAAGCACACAGATTACAGAAATTTGTTTGTAAAGACAGGAAAGCTCAGTGCTGAGTCCATAATGTCAGTTTATTTTTAAAGTACTGACAAGTTGGAGATATTTTAACAATCAACAAGATCTCTTTCCTCTTTACTTTCTAACTTAAATGTCTTATCCTAAACTACATAACAAGGTTTTTAACTTCAACCCAGTAACATGGTCACCACTGGCCAACAGTACTCTCATCTAATCAGAGTCTATACTACTGTACTTCTAACTTCAAAAGCTGCTTTTTAAGATTTTAAGATAGCGTTCAGTCCTTCAGTTTATGGTTTCCTGGCTTTGGTGCAGACCTCTTATCCCATACAAAATGGAAAGCAGCCTGGGATCTTCAAGGTGCATTAGTTCCACAGTCTGGACTGAAAGAATAAAGGGAAGACTGTGGAAGACAGTTAGGTCTTACTTTAAAAAATACAGTTTTAATAAATGTACAAACTTGTCACAGACCAGATGAATCCAGCCCAAACCTGTGATTGCATATTGGTTTATGTTTTCATTCATTTTCTGAGCCCACCTTAAAAGGAGCAAAACAGCAGTGTGGTCTAAATATTCATACTTTTTATTAGAGTACTGTATACTGGTTTTTGGGCAAAGTTATGGCATTTCATAATGTTCTATTCAGATTTATTCTCTTTTGTTTCTTTCTTTTGTATATATTCTCTCTTCCTACATCCCTGTAGAAGCCTCATAAGAATTCATTATCTTGTGCTAAAAAATAACCCTGCTGTGCAAGCAATCTTTGAAATTAAATGTAATACTATTAATTTTCTGAGCAACCTCATTCAGTTCTGTTGGGTTTAGATTTCATTATTTGAACCACTTTCCAAAGAAGTAATAAAGAACAATGTATTAGATGTTAAAAGACAAAGAGAAAAGAACACAGAGAAACAGAGATGAGGAGCAGGGACAGGAAATATACAGTAGCATCGAACCAAGGTGATTTATTTTTCTTGTTCTCCCTCAATGTTTCTGTCCAAAGTTTCCTGCAGTATCTCGGGCGCATACAACATGTTCTTTCTGTGCAGGTACCTACTGCGGAAATCTCTACACCCTCTAAGCTGCAGGAGACCACAGCACTGTATGAAGCCGACACTTACAGCAACAATCATGATGCAGTTGTCCAGGAATCCAAATCCAACGAAAGGGAGTGCGTTGTGCAACAAAACTGTGAAATAACAAACACAAACAATAAATCACCAATAGACAAAATAAACAGAGAGTATGCAGATTGTGTATAAACCTACATTAATAAATAACAAGCCATTAGACATAATTGAGCCTTGCAGAGCAGAACTGTAGCATAATGAACACAAACACAATTCTGTGCTCAGAGCAAAATTATATAAATGAAGCTGCTGGAGAAATAAATGTTGATTAATACTGAAGATGGAAAATAAGTTTTTTATTCATACATATTTTATATTATATTATATGATGCTATAACAGATTTAATTGTGGAAATGTGATACAAATAAGCTGTGTGCAGATTTTCAATGTGTACAATATGTCACAGAAAATACATCATTAACCCACAGAAATGAATGTAATGCTTTGTAAATTCAGTTTAAATGTCTGAGGCAAAAGTGAAGATTAATTGACTGGAATCACGCAACCTCAGTCTCAACCATGATGAGGTAGTAGCTTTGTTTAGCTAACAGTTCTGATGTCTGTAAAGCCTCTTTTTATCAAAATTGTGCCAATGTACTACTCTGGTAAAAGACCACAAAATGAATAATATATTTTCCAGTTTCCTTACCATGCACGCTCAGTATATGACATATACAGCAAGGTACATGAAATGAGATAATATGCTAAAACTGATCTTGCATGAAGAAAACAGTTATAGGAGCAAGACATGCACAAGTTAAATAATGAAAATTAGTTAATAAGTATCACACAGTAAGATGGTATGCCTGAGTACATACAAAAAGTACCATAAATTAGTGGGCAGCTCTTCACATCATATTTCTTTAGCACAGTCAAGGCCATTGGTAGAATGGGCCACCTCACAAGCCAGCAGCAAAACACAAATAAACTTTAAATCCTAAATTGGAATGGGCTTTGTCTTTGAAAATAAAAAAAGACTGAGGTTCAAAAACTGCTGTCAGAATGTAAATATTTCTACATAATGTATTTGTACCCATGCATGCATAAAAAGACACCCTCTGTGTGTGTGTGCGTGGATGAGATATACAGTATAATACAGTGTTGGTGCTGTGAAAGTGAATTTTAAATGTCACCCACAGCCTGAGGAAAGTTCAGTCTATTCCTGCTGAAGTTCAAGTGAAGTTCAGTCTAGTTCAGGTAACTGATTTGCAGAAAAGTGTTTGCTTAAAGCATAATTACTGCTGAACACTACATTTCCTTTCTAAAGCTGCAGCTCACCCTCAGCATTGAGAATTTTCAGCCTTGCTGTTTGAGCCCCACTACACAAAACACCTACTCACTCATATCTTAAACAGTGACTACTTTATTGCTACACCAGGGGCAACTTTGACTGTTTTCTGAAGAGCACTCCATCTCTCTATACAGAGACTTGCTCTATCACACCCTGGTGTTTTGTTAGGATGCTTCTCTACAGGAAAAAAACTAACTAAGACTTAAGGTTGAAATCCAACAGGTCTCTGCAGTTAGTGGTGCAATGTTGTGACAGGTTACATTACCACTGAGTTTAAAGTCCAGTGCAATTTTCCAGCTGACCATGAACTCAGAAACTGTCCTCTGGCGTTTATGACAAAGGATTCTCACCACCTCCCAATAAGAACCTCTTATCTCCCATGGACTCGGTTGTTCCAGGCTTCGTTAACCTGTTGTACACATTGAAGCCTTTGAGGACAAAATGTCTTTCGGTGTTTTCACCAAATATGCCACAGGTAAGGAGAGGAAATTTAAAATGGACTTCTCTGGCTATGTTAAGTTTCAATGAAAGGACTAATTATAAATCTGTTTCAGAGTCACTCCTTACATTTAGAAGTCTCAAAGATAAATGGGCTTAATTCTATGCATTGACATATATTGGACAATTTGCTATTTGCTCCAAATTGCATTAACACTCACTCGGTTTATCAAGCTTATTTCAAGCTCTTTAGGCCATAGTGTTACAACTCAAATGTTGAAAAGATACGTTTTTAAAACAGTGAAAAGTCCTGACATTTTTTCCCACAGAAGTCATCCATCTGTGTAACTACCAGTGCGAGAAAAAACGAGGCAACACTGAACACAACACAAAGGCTTTGCTGTGCTAAGGAAACTCATGAGTACAGTGCTCAACACTGTTGCCCCAGTGACAGCTGGCTGAGTCTGTGTTTCCTTTTAAGTTTCACTCAGCTGTGTTATCTTTACTGAGGAGCCAAAGCAGGAAAAACAGCATTTCAGCACAGCAGGAGAAAGAGCTGAGCTGTGGAGCAGAAGATGATGTTGTATTTTTTCACGTTTTTTCAGCATTTGCTTACAGTCACAAAGATCTCACTGTTAAATGTGTGGTGGGAGAGAGAAAGACAAACACAAGATGATATGAACTATGTTAGGTTATGCAGCAGGTCTGAGGTCATGTCAGTAACTGAGCACTGTAGGGTGAAGGATACCTGCATAAGCATTCTGCTGTGTGTGTTTGTGTGTGTAGGTGGATAGCACATGTGCGTGTGCGTGTGTGTGTGTGACCTTCCAATATCTGTTCATGGAAAACTTATAACCCTATTAGCCCGCTGCATATACACTATGTTTTTTCCTTTCCTTTGGGGACACCATGGAAACAAAGTGTTATGAACCACAATACCTTGCTCAATAGTTATCATTAAGACTGATCCCTCATTAATCTTCCTGGTCGACTGAAGGATAAATGAGGGATGTCAGGCCAGGCTGTCACGAAGATTAATAAGCATTTTTCGAATCAATGTGCTCATTTAAACCATCCATCTATTAACAGCACACAAACACGAGATTCATTAAAAATTTGAGTTCTTACCATATCTTAACTGCGCTGCAGTGGGTGGTGCAATTTCCAGCTGCCCTGAAAAGAAAAGAAGAAAAAAAAGAATTATAAAGAATGTACATCTCCTCTGGACAGTTTTTCTATGGAGGCAAAAAGTCAGCATAAATGTCAGATAGTTCTTAAATGAGTCAGGACCTTTTGGACACAGTAAGAAAAAAGAAAAAGGAAAAAAAACAGAGAGAGGAGGAGTGAGAAATTTTAATAATGTGTCAGAGGAGATGAAAGGTAGTCAGGGAGGAAGAGGAGAATGGAGCGTCTCCCTCGTTGCCATTTCCTTGGAGCGAGGCACAGATGAGGACAAAGGTGACGTCAGAAAGTGATAAATCCTGCTGCCAATCAGGCCTCAGAGGAGGCCTGCCGGCACACTGATTATAACTGGTGTGTGAGTGTGTTTGTGTGTGTATGCTGACAAACAGACGCAAGAAAGAAGGGGAAGAAGAGATACAAGGTGTGACAAACCAATGTTTTCTGCCTTCGGATTATGTTTTGAAGCGATAACGTCATCTGACACAGCATGGATGAAAATAAAATGATTTTACTGAAATCTAATCACAAGTTTTTGACATTGTGACTCCAAAGTTAAAGAGCTGTAACATCTATCAGCAACGAGTGGGTGAAGAATAAAGTAAGTGTCAGACTGGATTTGCCACATTAATGCAACAGTCACTGAATTGTGAAGTAACGCAAGGTCCTGCTGTAAAACAAGAGATAATTACATTGGTTTTAAGGCTGAAGACACAAGACAAAATCATTTCCTCTGCAGCATCTGTGAAATTGGATTTACTGCTGTGAGGTCAGTGGAAATGTTAGACCACATAATGAAGTATCTTGCAGGTGTATGTATTCACCTGCAGACAAATGCACACACTCCCACTGGCAAAATCCCCACAGAGAGTAAATAGTAAAATCAAAATTTGCTTTCTGGGAGGAAAGCTTTTACTGCCAAGTATTGACCCAGGGAAATGTCCAGTTATTTACAGTGCCAAGTTTCTTTTCATTTTCAACACAGTTTGACTGAAAAACGTCTGCCCTTTTTCCTCCATCCTGTATGCTTTCCACACCCATCTACTTCTCGCTTCCTCATTTCCTTTCAGGAGTTGGTGTCACATTACAAGCTTCATACTACAGTCATCAGTTCAGCCTCCATCTCATGTTGCTGACACAACAACAGACAATTGTTCACCTCAGTAGCGGCCCTTTCATTAGCACTATTTAAAAAAAAAAACTGCTGACACATTCAGTATACACCAACACACAGTATGTTCATTATCAGCGCTCATGCTCACATACAGTCACACACCGATCTGTCATTGCCTTCATCTGCAGCTCCTTGTTGTGCATCTTTAGGCCGTAATGAAATGTTCTTTTTTTCTAATTTCCCCATGAGCAGCTCATTTCACAGGTTTTTGGAAAGTCCTAACTATTCCACTACAAGACAGGATGTGCCCGGCAGAGATGAAGATCCTATCCGCAGAAGATGGATGGCTTTGGCAATTAAGTGTCGGAACACATTTTTTTCCATTTATCACTCATTCAGGGGTTGTTTTAGGGTTTAATTAAAGGCTTTCAATGATCCTCCTGTGTTCATGAGTGAGCCACTGCTGTCAGAGTAACTGCTGCCTCAACCACATTACTTTTCTCACTGAAACCTCCATTTTAAACAAATGCTGCAGAATTGTGATACTAATATCTGTAAACCTCTGGAAATTAGATAACATTTGCTAAGAAGTAGTATCCTTTAAGCAGTGACAGCTTGTGGAAAAAAATTTATTGCACATTTTAGATTTATTTTGACTCAAATTTCCCATTATACTTCTTTGGGACATAATAAATGCCCATTAGGAAACAGAGAAAGAGTTTTCTAAAGAAAGGAACTTGGACAGACATAAGAGAACAGTATCTTTCTCTATTTCCTAATGAGCTACAAACAGTGTCAGATGTGTCAATCCTACATAAATAAAACTTGTGAAGGTCAGTCAAATTAGTCATGTACAGAAGCAAGGGTAGGGGTGTCAAACTGTGAGGCTCTGTCTCAGTATTCACTCCTGTGTGTTCTTGTGTTGTCTGTGTTGCTGTTTCTGCAGCATCTACCAAATTAATTGTCTTCAATTATAAAACATATACAGCTAGTTTTCTTTAAGACAGGCCGATGTTTCCAGTGGCTCACTCTTCTCTCTACTGTCACATGTGTGATCCTTTTTCTAATAAACACCACATGGATTAATTCTCACCAATCCTTAATGGATTATTTCACTATTTTAACATCAGGCAAACAAGAGTAACTAATCAGTGAAATAATCTGGTGTAGTTACTGATTGTAATGAAACCTGCTCACTTTTGGCTCTCATTTAACTGAGCTACCATATGTATGGGCTGACAATGGACAGTTATACGGTAATATAGCAACTGGTCATGCATGAGAAATATCTTAACCTCAGGGTTAAATGTTAACACTGACACACTCTGGCATTCCTTTGTAAGAGGAAGGCAGCCATTTACCTTTATTTGCATGTTTGTTCTTACAAAATGTCACACCCTGACATGATCCCTGCTTGTTTTGGTTATTTTAATTAGCTTCTTCTGCAGCAGATGCTAATCTTTTTCTGGTCCCCACAGTTAAAACATTTGCTTGTTTCTGACTTGTTTCTATCTATGAGCCACACAGGAGACACTGTGTCATATGCTGTTGATTGATGCTACAATACAGCCTCGTGATAAATCAAATAAATCGCTCTGAGAAATAATGCAATTCATCATTCTGGCCAAAAATTGCGATTTTTTCCCATCACTTAGAAAAAAAAAAAGAGGCCAAATGACATAAGCAGCTGAGTAACTGTCTCATCATGAAAAAAACCTATTAACGAGAAATAGAATCCCTTCAAGAATTCTTCTCCTCCAGTCCACTGGGCTTCATCTTACCATTTATTAGAACTGTGATAGAACTATCTGACATGGCTGTCTATTGCCTGCCACTGGTGCAAAGTATTGATTGTCACAAGAGAATTCAATTTCAGCAGACAGGAGTGGTGAAAACATTTAATGTCCTGTGATAAGTAGCTAACCATGAGCATGATTAAATACCAAAGCAGCCATGTTTCATTCCACTTAACCGTTCTTATCTTGCATCCTCCTACTGCAGTCACCCATTCAGTAAGCATCTGGCATCCGATAAAGGCTGTGTTTACAGGTAAACAGAAAGTAGGACATGTCACCATTTTGGACAGAGATCTTAACTGTTAATTTGCTGAGTTAGCTACAACACTATACTCAGGTGAAAGACAGAACTCTGTATTCCCTATTCAGACAGTCAGATGGACTGTAAAAGGCTCAATCTGAGAATCTCTTATTTGGAATTTGCTAACAATCTCAAAAGTCTGCAAACATTTATATATTTGTGTGTTTCAGTTTTGTTGGACTGTTGGAGGAACTTTATTGTCCGTCCTCGGCCGCTTGCTTCTCTGAAATTGTTTGCGTTTGAAGAGGCACACTATTAACAAGTTTTCTTTTGCTGCGATTGCTTAAAGGCGAGATAAAAGTCACACTTTTTCTTGTCTTTGTATTGCCTTGACAAATGACTCATTCCAGACTTTGTCTCTTGGTGCTGGTACAGCATGAAACTGAAGTGTGAACAGAGTTTTGGAAATTGGAGATAAGTCTGTAAAGGAACCCAAAAGCCAAGTTCTCCCTCAGCAAAACTCAGTTATGATGAATAAACGTGTGTGAGTTTCAGCCGCCTCAATACAAATGACAAATAGAGGCAATACGATTTTCTGCAAATGCAGGTGTTAGTGTTACAGGGGCAGAAACAAGAGCATTTGCAGGGGCATTTTTCATTTCAGGACTGTGTATAGCAGTACAGTTGATGTGTGTGTGTGTGTGTGTGTCTTAGGGTTTATCTAGTGAGAGTAGACTAAGAGACATCCCTGCTTCCCCTCAGGATTTCATTGATTTTCGAGTTGCACACAACTCAAATAGAGAAGGGATTCTCATTATCTGGGAGCAGATTTAACTTGCTATAGTTCTGTGTGTATGTATAAGCCCATGTTCATCTGTATGAATCTATGTCACCTTATTTACATTTTTGAGGATGCGCTTATGGTGTGTGTGTGTGTGTGTGTGTGTGTGTGTGTGTGTGTGTGAACGTAGCATGTGCATGCAAAAGATCAATAGAGAGAAGGCAAGAGTCATTCATCAACCGCATAGCACTTTGCTATTCTCCAATGATGTATGAGACAGAAAACAGGAAATTATACAGCGGACAGAATGTGGGCCAAGACGTGGGTAGGACAGTCATTCTGTTTGAAAATTTTCTGAAAGTTCTGAAAATTTGAGTTTGAAAGTAATTTGTCCTTGAATTGATGATTAGATTTAACAATAACTTGTGTAGTCTATAGTATATAGTCTAATGTAATGTAGCAAAAAATGAGTCTACCTTAAGCTTGTGATTTGCATATAAAAACTTATTTGAAAGAAAGTTTAATTATTTCTGTTTTTAGACTTGTTACTTCTTACGTAATTCTACCCGCTCGCTCACTTCAACCCCTTACATATTTACTGAGGACTTCTGAATACATCACAACTAAAATAATGAGTAGCTCCTAGTAATGCAGAAATAAATCAGTTTATACCTGGGAGAAGAAACACAGCACCAGAGCATGACACTGCACAAAACTGAGGCCTCACATTGTAGTTAAATTTCAGCAGTACTTATTTTTCCTGTGGGTCTGTAAACTCTATATGGCAGGTAGACACCAGCATATTCCCCAGAAAAGCACTACAGCTGTGGTTGGTCGAAACAAAACACAGAAACAGACAAAAACAACCACAAATCCTTGAAAATATCCTGACAAATAGCAAACCACAAGACGAAGGAAAGAAGGAAGCAGCATTGTTTCTATCTATCTACAGCTGGCACTCAGCCAGTAGGAACAAAGAGGAGAAAGGGAAATATCTTTAATTGAGCAGCGGCCAGAAATAATCAGCCAGACTCACACAATAAAGACACTTAACAATGACTTTCTTGCACTTCAGTAACACGACATAAGTATAAAGCTCCTGGGAGACCAGTATTTTACATGAATGGTTAAGACAGACACACTTAATAATAACACTATATTTATGTATAAAGTTTATCATTCACTTCCCATGATAAGATGGACTCTGTTACTTCTTCCAGAGATCTACCCCTGCAACAGCCCTTACAGCTTCACTGTAATGGCTTTCAGTCCTGGCACTGAATAAAAGTGAGGAATGCTTTCCATCGATAAAGCAAGTTAATTGTTGTTAATTACATGCACCTGCCTCCCAGGTGCTAATTAGTCATTGAGCCGATGACACACGGAACACATGGACAGGTGTTTTCACTTATTTTGACATCAGAACCCTGTAGATGTGTACAGACCATCTTCTTTAGATTCTCTTTTGTAGATTTTTTTTTTCACAGCAGATTTTGGCATGTCATATAGTTACAGTGTAACTGATAACTTTAAAAAACAATTGCCTTCCATTTAGGTATTTAACCCAGGGCTCTGTATTGTGCATTCTGGCTCAGTGGCATGACTTACTGGGACACCTGATGGAAATGATCCATCGTTAATTAAATGAGTTTTATCTTGCTTTTCCTGCTGAAATGTCAGAATGTGTACTGTGAAAAGGTTCGTTGCTCCTGTTTGGTGTGTGGGACAACTTAACTCCTTTATGAATGGCGTTGCTCTATTTTAATATTGCACACAGCAGCAGTGAATCTGAATCTCAATCTGTCCAAGCTTGACAGACTTTTGTTTGGGTGAGCCAGACAAAGTTTAAAGGCTCCATTTAAAACCACTGACCAACATTTGTAATTTAAGCTAAAGCCACTGCAGTAGTATTTACAGTTGGTTTCAGCCGTGAAAGATGTTTAGTGTTAGCATTGTTAACCATACCGTTGGCTGTACTTTACATGCTGCAAGCCAGGATCTGGTTCAGCACATTTGAGTTTTCCAAATTGAATACTGGAAACCACAACAGTACATCATATGGAGTTATATGGGAGTTGACCTAAACTCCAAGCTTGCCTCCGAAGTCTAGCCTGAAATAATCAGAAAATGATCACTTTTAAAGCAGGGTCTGAGTCCTGAGGACCAGTGGCCTGATTTGAGAAGATCGCTTAATGTTATATTTATATTTGATGATAAATAAAATATTTTTAAAACTGTTGCAGTTAATTTGGGTTCACTTTCTTCTCTTGTCAGCAATGCTTCCAGAGACAGCAGGTAACTATTCTTGTGAAAAAGCTCTACAAACTGACTGTACATTACCTAGCACCAAACAGCAGACAGACAAAGTAAGTAACTAGCTTGTGGCTTTTAGCAGTCCAAAGAGTCAGATATTTCAATCAGTAGTTGGTGCAGACCAAAACAGAGCTGAAAAGAAAAGTGAATATTGGTCATACATTCATCAGGGGAATACAAGCACTACTCCAAATGAATGTTATTATTGCCTAGCTGTGTCTGTTGATGAGTAAAGTACAGTTAAAAACTAGAAACTAATTTCTATGCAACTATCTATATGTTTTAAGGCAGACCAAGGAACAAAGCTAGGGAAATCAAGTTGCTGGTAAGGTAAGCAATACAGTATTATCCCAATTTAAACCCAGAATGAATGTAAAGCAGTAAATGCCCGAGAGAAATATAACCTTAATATCTAGAATGCAGTGCTGACTTTAGCCTCAGGGGCTACAGGTGAAATCAGCAGCCATGGTGGCTGTGCAGCAAGGCTGAAGAAGAAGCTCTGAGGGGCCTGGGTGCCAGCAACCAAAGAGAAAGCAGCAGGTACATGGTGATGTGCTGTGGTAACTCATATAAGTGAGACAGGTGAGAAAGGTCAGAGTGAAAAGGGAGGAGAGGAGACAAGAGAGCAAAAGAAGAAAGAGAAAACAGTATTTGAGGTGACAAGCATGAGTGTGTTGTATTAAAAGGTCACATTGTCCTATGGAAAAAACAAACAAACAAAAAAAAAAACAGAGAAGAATCTGTCCCCGTCTCATATGCGCTTGAACCAGGGACCGCTGATCGCACGGACAGGCTCACAAAACAAACACCACCTTGAATATCAAATACATCCTGCTGCGCATAATAATAATATTACCTGGGCTTCTGTGGTGTCTGTGTAATTTGATTCATGCCTCGATCCATCTGTCTACGCTTTCACAAGAAAGACGAACTGATATGTGTGATTTTCTTCCTCACTTTATACATTTTGAGTGAGAAAAATTTTACTGTCTCTAGATTGCTAACTGGCAGACAATCTCACAAACAGCTCTGTGTTTATGATGGATTTTTTCCATTAAACCTGGCCTTGATGTGTTCTCTTACAAAGACTTATCTAATATTTTCTCAATCAGAAGAAAAAATTGCATCTAAAGAGCCTGGTGGGTATTTCTTTTTATTTGCCCTTTCCAAACCAAAAATGTAATGAGAAAAAGTGCAAGGACTGGAGCTGCTTTAGAGTTGTTAGCTTTTAAACTTCAGTCCTTCAGCGTGATATCATGTAGGTCATCTGACATCAAGGACGGCGTATCCTATGCTAGATCAGAGCTTGACAGTGTAGCGACAATACAGACTCAATTATACCCTTGCGTTAAAACGGATTGCTGCAGACACTAAAGGCTAAAGGTGTTAACATTGTCCATGTGTGTGTAATTAATCAAATAAGGTACTTAAGAGCAAGAAAAAAAAAAAAAGTTTAGAGAAGCCCATTTGAGGACCACTTGCTGTCTAAATCTCTTTGCAGCACGCTGAGACTGATTTGTTATTATGATGCAATTCTGCTGTTGGCAGCAAAGAGCACTCAATAAATACACACACAGGTGATGAATGGTGCATTTTCTGGGTACACCTAATTCACTGTGACAATGTCTCAGGGATAGCATCCACTGGACAGCAGTAGATCTGACTGTTCGGCATGTTATTAACTCATATCTCTATGAGAATCAGTGTTGCATGATGGTGAATCATAACTATGACTTGCAAATGTTCAACAGTGTTCTACTTCTCTACTTTTTAGCAGACACAGTTGTGCACAAGTCACAGCAGTGTTAAATGTCACCACAGATAGCCATTGGCGCAGCAGTGTGTGTGAATTACCATGATGATAACACTGCATGAGGTGAGGCAGAATGAAGAAATGAAAAGGTGATGCTCTTTGTCCGTTATTTCAAGGAAGAAGGCTGCAAACTGAAAGGTGGTGACAGGATACGGCTTCTCCTGGATGGAATAAACATCACGATGAGCCATGAAAGCAATATATTATGCACAGAAAATATAAGGAAACAGACAAACCTGAGGAAAACAAGGACAAAGCTCTGATCCTGGATTCACACCTGAACTGGGATTCTGCAGTCATGGGCAGATTAAGATGAAGAAAGAATTTGTAAACTTCAAAACAAACGAAGATGGTGGTTTAATGAATGAAAGCAAGTGTGACTTGTGTGTGTTGATGCCTAGGATTTTGCACTGCAGCCTCAAGGGTCACTGAGTTGAAAACAAAACAAAGTCATAAAGATCATCCAGACATCCTCTTCCTTGATCTCTTCCTCTTTTGCATCCCCAATGAACTCTCCTCTCCATCCTCTGAGCTGTGAAGAGAAATTGCCTCATCTCGCTCTCCTCTTCACATTTTCCTCCTCACAGCCAGGCGTGGTGTGTGGGAAACCATGTTGGTGTAGTGGATGTCACTGAGTCACTCTTGTAACTGAACCCTGATGATCTCTGATGACGTCCAGATGGAGCAGAAGGATCTCTGGTCGCTTATTCACTTATCTGCTGCATCTCTCCTTCCCTGCTTTTCTAAATCTGCGCTTTCCTTTCTCTGTGCTGTGCTTTTCATCCAATCTTATACAAACATGGGGTTGAAACAAGAGAACTTTATATGCAAATATACTGTATGCTCCTCGTCTGAGAGGTGAGAATGCTTTTCCTATTTCCAAAAATGTGTATAGATCAGCATATACTCCTGGTAATACAGATTCAAGTTATACTCATGTGATATAACTTTTTTGAGGCAGTATTCTCTGAAATATATATATAACATCTCAGTCCCATTTTCTACAGTTATCACACTTGCTTGGTTTTGATTGGAAATACTCAGTATATGTTGAAAATAAATGTGACTGAGTGAAAATGGTGTACTGTACATTGGATGAATCTGGAGATAATACCCCCATCATCATTACTCCAGTGGGCCCCCCGTATTTCCACTCCCTCTCTATCATTATAATAACATGGCACTTCAAACAATCACTAGAGCCGTCTCTCATTTCGGATAACTTCATTTTTTATTATCATTTCTTAGTTTGATATGAATACTCCAGCCTGAGCTATTTGGTTATTCATTTCAGATATTTATATTTTTACCCAGCCAATCATTTCTTTGCCATGAAAGGGATGTATAATAATAACTGTCTCTGTCTCTGACAGTGGAATTAGTAAGAAATCATAACAAATGGAACTCCTCAAGATCCACACTTTAACTGTGCACTAGGTCAGACATGTAATGGAGGTTTTAGGCTGTGCTTTTGTTCCCAGATTAGATTTATTTCTCTCTATGTTCAATTTTGTTGATATCATGGGCTCATTTTTTGTTCTCCGTTTCTATCTTAACTAAAAATACTGACGTGAATGTCCTTCATCCACTCTGTCTGACCCCAAGTCACCTCTGTCTTCTTACACACTTGCATACTTTACTTTATCTTCTCCTCCCTCTCTGAGGATGGGCCATTTATACCAGTACAAACAGTCTTCAAACCTCTGAAGGGTCCATTTCCATACACCCCAGAAACAAGAATGTACTTGTGTAGGACCTTCACTACAAATTGCTTCTTCCTAACTTTTTTCTTTTTTCTGCACTCATCCAAACATCCAGTCCTTGAGAGAATCTTAGCTGTTGCCCTCTGACCCTAAAAAGCTTGGTGACATTTTTCTGGGAAATTGTGCTTTAAAAGTTTTCAAACTTTTAAGGTAGGTGAAATTTGGAAACAGAAATTGTAAAAAGACAGAGAGGCAACAGCCTACCAGACTGCAGCTAAGGTACATGAACAAAAGTAGTCTCAACCACCACAAAATGACAAATGGAGACACGACTAGAAACAGGTTTGACATTAAAACAAAAGACTAAAAAACTAAAGTTGACCTCTGTCAGGGCCTCAACAGGTTGGACCCAAATGCACGACTCCAGACACCGTTCATGAGGTAAGCCAGAGGTTTTATTGGCACCAGAGGAGAATCCGAGCAGAGGTACAAAAACGATAGGCAAATGGCAGGTCAAAAACTAGAAGCGACGTCAAAAAACCGGGGATCAAAACACAACAAGACAATGCTAGGACGCTGGTACAGGACACAATACGAACTGGCACAGGAGGTAGGGAAGGGGGAGCTTAAATGGGGCACAGGTACAACCCATAGGGCGGAGCTTTTCGTTAATAAGGCACGAAAGGTGACAGGCAACTGTCTGAATGAGATACAGGGTTTCCCAATGAAACAGAACAAGACCCAAAAGGTGGGGGAAAACATGACTAGCAGCTGACAGGGGATGTTACAACCTCGGAATAAGTACTACCACTTCCAAAGAATGGCAGGAGTGAAGTTTTCAACTCAAGAAAAAAAAAAAATCAAGGTCTTCCCCTGATCCACCAGCAGAACTTGAACAGCACATCTAATTTTCTGTCCACAGCCTTAAAGCTGCACTAATCAAATTTTTTTAATAACAATGCATCAGAGTGAGCATATGATATATGAAAGGGGTCGCCTCCTGGTGACAAACCCATTAACAATTATCATCCCACACTGCTGTTCCCCTCTGCTCTGTGGGAGCATTTATCAACACTCTCACTGTTCTCATCGGCATTGCCCTTGGCCGAGCAGGCAGCTATCTTCAGCAAAATAACCTTATAAACCCAGTAGAAGGCGACCTGCCCAGCAGAACTAAAGGGCAGACAGAAGTTAGTGACTAGGCTGGTGAACAAAGAGGGCATTTAGTGGTCGTATTTCAAGGAGTTGTTGAAGCCAAAGGAGAAAGGAAGAGTGAATCTGCCAAGTCACCAGGAACATAAAGTCAGAATTAATGTGCTGGTGTTGTTTCGTGTTTACAGGTGCATCAACAGGCAACTGCGTTTGCTAAAGCATGCATCATATGAATTTTATATGGTGATTACATTTCAAAGTGTTGTGTTTACAGCTTATCATTGATGGTTTAAAATGTGAGAAATGTATAATTTACTTGCCTTACTGTCCAACAGACTGCAATCTGTAGGGTTTGTTAAAGGACTGTACCCCATTAATATCCCTAATAGTCCTGGCTTTTGTTATGGGTGATTTCTTGAGTGCCTCATTTCCGCATGAATGAGAATATGCACACAGGCACACAACCACATGCTATGTTGTACCTTGCTGTATTCAGACAGGCACTTTGTAATATAATATGGAACTTGAATCTAACAGCACAATCCAAAACCAAGGTGAATATGTTCAGTAAATACTGCCACAACCAGCATGAATATACCACTCTTCAGTGTACCCATTAACTCAGAGGGCTGCCTGTACAAAGATATGTCTGTGAGATGCAACCCAAGAAGTCACCCAGCTCCCTTTGCCGCCAGCAAACCTGCATATACTAACATCAGAAAAATATGGGTCTGGTTTCAGGTATCCCAGCTCAGGGTGGAATGATGATGAATGTTGATAAGCCTGCCAAAAACAAAATAAACAAAAATCAATCCCCAGTCACGAGTCAGTGAGACCGGGTCCAGCAATCACTGATTCAGCTAGCCTGCAGCCTGTATATACAGTAGGTAAGAGAATCCTGAGGGTTTTATAGCATGAAGGTGAGGATGTCAGTAAGCCCAGCCAGGCAGGCCCTTACATGAGAGAGCAGAGTACAGTAACTGTCCTCTGTGTATAATCACTTCAGCCCATTATTCTCACATTTGTTGTGTCATTTACTGTGGTTTCAATTTGAAGAAATATTAAGCTTTAATGAGGGGTTAGCATTCCCTGCTACAACAATTTTACAGTGGTTGTGCAGGCATCAGATCAAAACATCAATTAATTTTGCTTTCAAGATTTTAATGTTGAGAGAGATCTTTAATCGTGGGTTTGTCAAATTCTTTAGGTGCAGCATATTCCAGTGGTCCAAAATGAGGAGATGTTTTGCTTTTTGCAGCCTCAGTGTGTGATATAAAACCTCCACAATGAGGCTCCTGTGGGATTGCCATTGTTTGCTCAGTGTTGATATTGCCTTGGCCTACAGGGGGAGGCTCGCAGCATGCTGGGTCAGGATGGCAATCAGCCACATCCAACAAGAAAATAATGATGTGCTATTAGGATTGGTGAGCATGGAAGATCTACTGGAAACGCCTCAGACGATGTGGGTCTGGTGGTCACCACACCCTCAGAGTCTGGATACAGATTGAGAAGCAGAAGACACACCCACGCTTTCAGTTATTTCCTGGAGGAGAGCAGGGGTCGAAAGTAGAGTCTAATCTATAGAGCAACTAACTAAACTATTAGACAAACATTGTCAAACTTAATTTCATCTTCATCTTCACTGCCATTGCCACCAACTCCATAATCACCACTTTCAGGATTATTATCACTGCCAAAATGACCACCACTAATGTTGCTACTGGCCGGGAAAACAACTGGCCCATTTTAATGTACATAGAGAGAGGTGAGTGACTACAGACCTGGATCAATAATGTAGAGGATCATTACCATCACACGCAGAGGACAGTAGCATGCATCCTTCCCCAGTTATATTTACTTGTGCTGATACAAATCTGTACGTAAACCAAACAAACATGATATTTTCAAGCCACAGTGTCAGAGGTATGTTAAAAAATGACAGTCTGGCTGTGTGTATGTCCCTGCTACTTTATATTCAGAGCCTCACATACTGTGCAGAAGAAACAGTACAGACATGACACTATTCATAGCAGCAGATGGCTGTATGTCTACCATTCAGCAGTCTGTTGTTGCATGCTTTAAAGAGCTATGAAAAGCAGCATGAGTGTAACAGTTTGCCGACAAAATCATTAGCATTGAAAATTAAAGCTCAAGCCTCTAATGTTGGAGAAAATTCAGAGATCTTAAGGGATTGTTCTTTTAAACTTCAAAGGCATTTATTATTTAAAGCTTCCTGCAGGGTGACCTCCATGGGAACCATTTGTCCATCATGAGACACTAGAGTAAACAAAGCTATACTGAAAACGCATTTCTCGCAGAGCCACTGGGAATAAAGTGACAGTGCCTGGATCTTATTACCCACCATTCTGGGCTCAGAGCAACAGATCTGATATTCATATCATTTTCACTTGCTAAAACTTTGTAAAAAATTTTATGCATATTATTTTTTCAATGGCTTTAGTTGTTCGTTGTTTTGTTCATTCAAATCCATGATTCAGCAGTTTGGCAGATGAAGCACAAAGTTGCAAGACAAAAAATTATGAGTTATTTACACTTATACTTCACCACTGAGAGAAGATAGAGGGTGACAAGAGCTCAGAGCAGTATACTCCCAGAGAGCCCTGCATGCTGTAAAGCCTCTCATCATCACCATGTCTTCTCATTTCCTCTCCTCTATTCTCCTCTGTCTCAGCATCGACCCACTCTTTCTCTCCTCATATGGGACAGCCACTGTACTCCTCCTCTTATACTGTGTACTTCATAATTCAACTCTTATGTTTCGTGAACTAGATAGTATCTCAATGCTGCCACACAGCTGGATCAGAAACCTCCTGCTGGAACAACAGCCTTTGCACTGAACATGCTGTACTAGTAGTAAGCATCAATTGTTTAGTATCCTGCACTGCAGGTCAGTGTGTTGTAAGCATTTTGTAAGGACTGCAAAAGGTCAGGAATGCCAAAACAAAGTCCCTTAAAATGAATCTAGACATGCTCATAAATTTGACCAAATGCTTTACACAACCTGTCTATGGCTAGCTGATATCAAGTAGAGCCAGAATGAGGGTTTTTTCCAAAATGGGAAAACAACTATTATGACAACCGGTAACCATATATGTGTTGGATAAATACTGAAACATATATTTAAAAAAATGAAATAAATCAATAACTGCTGAATAGCTCCAGGCTATCATTTCTGGAAAATATATTAATTCATTTTTTTCTACCGACTCTGTCCTCTGGCTCACACTACAGAGAGATGACAAATCACCTCTGCCACAGGACTAGAGTGACAGTCACACACATTCACACTGACAAGCAAGACTTACATGCTCCGACTGTAAGAACAAAGTGGTTGTGAACCGAACCCCATCCTCCTTGTGGTAAAGAGACCGTGCATCCTGGTCCAAAAGATATACACACCACTGGCTTATGTACCAAAGCTTTCTGTGTCTACTGCTCTATACCTCCAGGGCTTGACCAGCCTGTAGTGAATATGTTTGTACACCAATATGTCAGTAATCGTAGCATACTTTATAGATCCCCTGCTAATAGATTGTCTTTTCTCTACACATGGAAGGTCAGGAGGTCAGAGCTACGCTAAAGAGACTCTGGGATTTACAACAACATCACAATGGAGCAACGGACCAAAGAGTGGCATTAACCTGAGTCCTCCAACTGTGGCACTCAGACCCTCCAGAGTTAACTGTTTGTCATTACATCTTGTATTCAGCTACAGTGGTCAATAATCAGACTATGAATCATTACTATGATGCAAAACTATTAAATTAATTTTTTCAATTAGCCATTTTCCAAACCATGTCAGTAAAAGATGACCTCCTATGTTTTATGTTATATGATAAATAGACTAAAGCTATGGTTAAAAGACCATGTATGTCACACCAAAGTCTATCGGATGTATTAACCCACTTAAAATGTGAATCAGTTTAATACTACACGCTGTACTGTAACCCATCACCCACCTTGAGCTATAGGGCTATGGACTCGAACCTGTGCAGTTCTCGGAGCAGACAGGTGCGCTCAGATGGATGGAAGGCTGGCAACAACCTTGGCTCCCCTCGCGGCGAGCTGGAGAGGCTCCACGGCCTCCTTCAGCGGGGTGCGCCCAGGTTACACCAGCTGCACCAGTGCATGTAGAGCGGGGGTTCCGAGGCGAACCGCCAGACGGTTGGGACGCTACGGCGGTGTTTGGTGGTTGCCGAGTCCAGCTCTGGCCAGCCCCAGTCCCGGCTCAGGAGAGCGGGCCGTGCAGGACCTCCGCAGGCAGGGTAGCATCTCCGGATGGAAGGGGAGGAAGAGCAATGAGCCGGGAACCTGAGAGGAGGAGTTAAGAGGAAGTCACGGTTACAGGCCTGGTTATCACCACCAGCTGAAACACACATGACACACATATCGCTTTACGTGTCAAAATTTCGTTTAAATTTGAATTTATAGCTCTAACGGTCGCGTGAAGCCACCTTACCTGGGTTATTTAAGGGCAAAACCGCGGCCCCGACACCAATAATTACACATTTATTTACCAACATATCAATCTCAAGACTATCTTATACGCCTTTTGGGAAGAATTATGATAAAGGACGCGACATGTCCAAAATCTAACTGCAACTTGGTCTTATCGGACGCACCTCAGTCGATGCTCCGCTGTCCCGTACCACAACCTCCACACAAAAACCTTTGAGAAAACACAAGCTGCCCGTCATTACGCTTCTTTATTTACCTGCGGTGAGAATTTGCAGATTAACCGCGCTAAAGCCTCCAACACCTTAATTGGGCTGCGGTAGTAGTAGTGTTCGTACAAAAATCACATTTTTTGCGAGCGTAATCCTGGCTGGTGTAACTGGTTGACAGGATGGTGTGAGGTGGATGTGGAGTGGCGCTTTAGCGGATAGCAGCCCCGAAAATATTTTCCAGCAGCGCTGCGTTCCTCCGTGTAACTCTGACGGCACCGCCAGACGTACGCAGGCTACATTCAGTTCATAGGGCCCGCGGACGGTCAAATGTATTCTGGCGTTATCGGCTACTACGTCTGCTATAACGAAAAGTATGATTTTTGGCCCTGCGGATTTAAAATTGCTGACTTCATAAAGGATAAAAAGTGTCTGTATTCTAAAAATAAAATGCTCTACTGTTTAGGACTGTGTATTTATCACTCTATGGTGAATCACTTAGTTAACCATCAGGATTTACGGTGTGAAAGGAGCAGTATTTTTGTCTGATGGGTGTGGTGCTCATTCACCTCTACTACTATGCACGTGGGGCCTTTGAGTTGTTCAACCAGAGTCCACACCCACACAGTAAATATGACACCATGTGGAAGTTATTTGTTTCGAAGGGGGAAGCCTGTATTGGAAAGAAAAGAGAAACTGTGTTTGCTTTGTCGTGATTGAAATTCAGTTCATGGCTTTTTGATTTATTCCAGGACTTTCTGTGAGAGGTGATTCTTTTGCTTTATTGTAGTTTCATTGATTAGACGAGTGTTTGCGGCCTCTATGATTGGGGGAGAAGGATGCATTATCCAAGCAAAATATACCAGTAAGGTTTCAAAGATCGGACAAGAGCGACACCTGGTGGCCAAATCCAAACACTCATCTGATTAAGATCATTTGAACCTGTATGTCAGCTAATAAATGAAGCTTGAGGCCTGATTATTTTGAGATTTTGTCGACTACTTACCTTAGATTTTAACCAAGTACTAGGGGAGTGGTCTGTTTAATATCTGGTGCTTTCAACACACACAGAGAAGAAGCCAAGAAGCCACTGAACCAGAGCAAAATTTATTTTTATTATATACTGCTAAAGCTGTCATTACACAAAAAATAAATAACCTCCGCTTCCCAAACAACTGCATCATAGCATGTTGAACTGTACAGGACAGAGAGGTCAACTCTCCTTAGATGGGGAAATTAGCAAAATTCAAACTAGAAACCAGGTTTAACTGTACTTTCAAACCTCACAAACTATAGACTTTATTCATAGGATATAGTGACATTTGGCAGCTCTGATAATATATATTTGTGCTAGCAATTTAAATATGAAAATTACAGGTTGACAATGTAACTTTTGTAGACAAGTGGACGCCAAAAACAAAAACAAATTATTAACATCATCAATATTGAAAACCAAATGCTGGGTTTCCCAAAACATCTAAGCAGTAATATTATTCTTTACTATTTTAAAATTTGAATAGGCATAGAGGTATTTTGTATGCAAAATATGGTTTGTTCATCCACCATCCACACTAGGTTTAAATTTGGCCACAGAGATGATATATCTGCTTGTCATCCCCTTATTGCCTTCTCCTGTTGTACCTCTCTCTTCACATTAAATGTGTAAGAAACATGTTGAAAATATATAAACAAATTGATTTCACTAAGATGTCTTTGGGAACTCAGGTCACATACAAGGCCAGAAAGACACGATGTTGTGGGTGGTGCCATTTGTTCAAATCTAATAAGATGTCTACAGACAATTGTTGAATAACATTTACCCGAAGTTGTACACAACCGAGGTACAAACATTTTTATTTATATCACCCTCAGGGGAACAGGTCAAAGTTTGCACAGCCATCTCTTCCAACAAACTCAACAGCAGGGTTATACGTCAGTTCAGCTACCCCAAATGTGTACAACCTGAAAGTAAATTACAACAATAAAAAGATTTGGACATACAACAAAATATACTTTCGACTGAACTGAAACTGAAGTTGATGCAGCTCTGCATCATCCCAAACTTTGCACTCATAATACTGATTAAAATCTCCATTACAGAACCAAACTTTTTATTTGAACATCACTTCTCTTGGTACCTGGAGGTCAGAAAAATACATACTTTTCATAGCAGCTGTTTACTTTTTAAACCAGCTGGCATTTAGTGTGATTACTAAAATGCTGTTGATGCATGTGGGTGTGTGTGAAATAAGGGACTTAAATGAATTGTGGCAGGACAGTCGCGAACATTTCACTGATGCTAAATCCTGATGTACAACACATCATCAGATGAGCACATGCATGGATAAAGGAACAACTCTATTACTCTGGTATTTCATATAAGTATAAAAATAGAGAGAGGTTGAGAAAGAAAGAGAAGAAAAGAGATTTAAAGACTGAGAAAGAAAATAAATTAAAAAAAACAAAACGTGTGAGTTCCTGGACCAACTTGTACAGCTAAATAATATTTACACTTTCATACATCTTGTAGTAGCCATGGTCTCACAGTGCTTGAACTGAAAAGAAAATTAAAACAGACTATAACTCAGTGGCACTAATTGCTTTTAGCCTTTAGTCTTACAACGCTGCAATGTGAGGAAAAGCCTCATGTCATCAAAACATCCAGATAAAAAAATGAATATTGTACCTATTAATGATGTATTTCTTAAATTATACAATGGATTTGATTTCCTAGGATAACAAAATCCGGACTGGACTGGACTTATCACCTTTGACGCTATTACGAAAAAAAAATCAAAACGGCAACATCAGCAATGACATGTAAAAACCTAATTAATCAAAAGGATGCATGCACGCTACATGCATTTCAAAGGAAAAAGAGTTCAATAACAGCAACCAGACAGATCAATAAAACAGTATGGCATTACCAATTACAGCCTTTAACCCATAACTTTGAAAACATGAAAAAATATTTTGCCTCATTAACTTCTATAAAATATTTAATTTTATATATATATATATATATATATATGTATATATATATATATACATACATACATACAAATTGATGGATGGTGGATTTTGACATGGCACATCTGTACTTTGACATTTATTAGTAATGTTAGGAGCGATCAATGTGCAGGTTGCAGTATGGCTAATAAATGCTACAACAAAAGAAGGGGCTAACATATAAAGACTAATATATAAACACAAACCACTGAGGAGTTCTACAAAGCTCAGCATGTAGATACTGCAGATTAATGAGAATCATACTGGAAAAAAATATGAAAAATAAAACCAATTCACATGCTGAGGCAATGGGGTATGATGACTATGACATAAACATCAATAAACATCCTGTTTAATGATGTGAAACTGAATGATTCTGATTCTGTGGAGCAGGTGGAATTGCGGCAAAGATACAGAGAGTGAGAAGCACCGACACACTCCTCAGCAACCGAGACGTGCAAAATGATTTACAAGTCATGTAAATACTAAAACTACTAAAACAAAACAGGACGCAGCTCATCAGCCATGTGACGCTTCATTCACATGGTAGTCTCCTCTAACTTTGACTTGAGTGCACTACAGTCAGATCCTTTGCTTTTTACTGAGCTCTCTGCTCAGGTACTGTTCATACCACTGGCCCAGGTTGGCTCTGTGGACATTCTAGGTATTTTAATATTTGAGCTGTCAGTGAAAGAGAGCTCCTTCCTACAGTCATCAGGGTGTCTCTCCAAGTAAGGTCGATGCAGTTCAGAGTTGCCAAATAGAGCCAATACTTTCTAGTGCACCATGAATATTGCTCTCTTGACGGTGTTGTTTGTAGTGGTTATTAAGCGCCTCTGCCGAGTCACTGTGCAGTCAGTGTTCATTTGTCTCTTGATGGTACAACGCACTTCCGCAACAATACGTGTTTAGACATACTGTGTACTATGCTGTGTTTTTTAACACCGAGAAGAGGCACACACATTGTCCTTGAACAACCGTCTCAGAGAGAATACTGGATATGTGTGTGTTAAGTATGTCTTTACTGTCCTCTTACAGAAATGAGCACACTGTGCTGTAATGCTGCTCTGTCCTTCTTATCATGAACATAAACATCCTCATGTTTTACACTCTGATAACACAGCTGTGGGCTCTGATTCAGAAATACATTTTAATGCTTACGTCTGAATCCTTTATTTGAGAACGTATGTAAGAAATTAGGCCTTTTCCTTGTACCTGTACAGGCTCATACAGTTATTTATCCTGTACAACAATCTACCATAAGAGGGCCTGTGATCTACTTCAGGTCCAAACCAATATTCTAACTTGGCTTCATAAGCCAAATTAGAAAACTATATTTTCCTCTGATTTGGATGGCTTCTGTAGTCAGAGAGATGAAAATTTACAGAATGAGAAATGTTGAACAGGTGCCAATGATTTCTCACACTAACATAAGAAGCCTTTTGATTCTGTACATCGCATTTCTATCAGCAACACTTTTTGTAAAGCCTTTAACCTCATTTACAAATATAATGAAGGGGCGAGCCTCTCTTCTACAACATGTGTTTCTTGTAGCCAATCGCCTGCATATTGTGGTGACATTATCATGCGCTACGTGCTGCGGAACGATCGTTGGTGAGGGTTCTCTTGAGCTTGACCCCCTTGCGAATGGCCACCAGCATGTGTCCTTCTCCCCCTTCTCCTGCCTCCTCTCCTCCCTCCAGCCCAGTCTCACTCTGAGGGTGCTGCTGGGTCGGCTGGTTGGGCAGGGGGACGGTGGGAGGGTTGGTTGTAGCCTGACCACTCCAGGACATCACAGGCAGTGTGCCAGCATCCTCCCCTCCTGCATATGTTGGAGAATCTGGGCTTTCTTCTCCTCCTCCTCTGCCCCCTCCTCCTCCTCCTCCCATTTCCTCTGAACTCCTGCTTCCATTAACTGCACCTGACATATCAGGCACTGTTGGGATTTTTACTGGGATGACAGGTGTACGAATAGGGATGGGGCCTGTACCCACAACAGAGCCTGAACGGCGAGCGGAAGGTTTTGAAGAGGGGTACATCGGATTGTGGCAACCCCCGGGTGACGATAACTGACCGTGGCCTGTAGGATAGGAGCCAGAGGCATTATGGGAGCTGGGATCCAGAATAAAATCCCTGACCTGGAACATGAGCCTGCAATGACACACACAAATTATGATTTGAGCCATTGAGTATATTATACATTGTACAAGAAGGAAACAATAAAAGAACAACTTGTGTTTGAAAAGGAGTTACAAAAAACATAATATCTTAGAAACATAAACATAGAGAAAGCGAAAACAAAGATTTCTAAGTATAAAAACAGAGGACATTATTAGTGCTTTCTGTACCTGTAGGGGTAGGAGGACAAGCCACAGCAGGAGTAGACACCTCCGTGTGGTAGTGGGGATAGGGCCTGTAGGCCCCAACCGGGTAAGGGAGCCTGTGTTGGGCAGGCTGCTGTGAGGCTGGGCGTTGGTCTGGAACATGCGTCGCAGGGACTGACTGAGTCACTGTTTCTGGGATGGTGGAGGACTTGTCAGTCAGACTGCTGCTGCTCAGGCCCCATCCCAGCCATTGGAGAAATAGTCATAATCTGATACTAGAGGTAGAAACAGAAGTTAGCAGTGCACTTTAAAACTCATGGTCACTGAATCTAGAAAGTATGTCACCTTGTGAAGGTATAGTGTCTTCAGAGCAGCAAGGTGTGTTGGTCTGTGCTGTAACCGCTGGAGTTAATTGATGGAGTCTCCTACTGGACCTCTGTGTCCAGGCTCCAGACCTCTGGATAAAGCCAGCCATTCTCGGCGCTAATATTACCATTTCTGTCGAATTACCAGATGAAAACCATTGAGGAATAGAGTCTGAGAGTCTGTCTGGACACGGCCAGGTACAATTCATTAAAGTCATTAAAATCATTAGGTACAACTTATTAAAGTCATTAAATGGGAACATAAGTGGTGGGAGCCTCATTCATGTGGTCTAAATGCTGTGACTGCAAAAGCATGAGCCCTGCTGGAAGTTGAACGAGAGGTCATCTGAAACTTTTACCATTACATGTGGACTGACCTGTGTTCATGTGCTTCATCAAGTATTGGCAGAAAAAAAGAGGTAACTGAATCACTGCACAATTCTGATGTTTTGTTTTGGGACTTTGCCTCCAGCTGCAGCAAAGTGGAGGAGCTTTCAGGCTCAAAGTTGACAGATGAAACAAACAAACATATAAGAGTGACTCAACATGTTACTGGCTAAAAACACTCTCACAAGTTGCTTTTATTGAGACTGATTTATTAAAACTACCAAGTTAAGATAAATTCAATGAAGAGTAAATAGAGAAATAATGTAGAATTGTGGTAACAAACGCAGACAAACTGTAGGAGACAGAGACTACAACTGACCTTGAGAGGTGCAGCCACAGTCCTGCTCTTCTCTTCCACTGAGGCCGATGAGCTTGGTGTTTGTGGCGCAGCCGGAACTGGTGCTGAGGTCGAGACCAAGGCTGGGCCTGAGGATGGGCTGCTGTCACTGTTCATACTACCATTACTGTCTATTACAGCTGGGGTCTCCTTGTCTTTCTTCCTCCTTAGTGTGTTGACCATGGGCTGGTCATAAGGCCCTGGCTTCGCCCAGTCCTGTAAAGAAAGAAATATCAGTGTTAATGGTTGATACTTCACATTTCTCTGATGTGCTTTTAAAAGCTTTCATTTCGCCTCTCAGTGTTAAAGCCTGCAGATTTTTACAAAAGTATAAAAGATGTAAACTGATAAACAAAATCTATTTATACATTAAACAACAGCAATTAACAACACAACACAACAACGTGAACTGTGGATATAGAGGATGGGACAAAGTTGATCATCAGGACTAAGGTGATGAACAAACCTTCCAGCTGGGGACTCGAGATGAAGGCACCATGGGGGAGCCCATCGTGCAGTAGTGAGGGTAGTCTGGCAGCAAGGCAGAGGCGGGACGTGACCATGAACGAGTGGGGCAGGAGGAGGAGGTGGAGGATGAAGAGGAAGGAGGGAAGAATGGGAAGGCAGTGCCTGACACTGAGTCCAAACTCCCCCCATTGTTATGCAGGTATGGGGAACTGGCTGGACTGTAGTGGTCAAAACCATTGGACAGCTGGATGTGTGTGCGTCGGTAGGTCGAGGGATGATGAACAGAAACAAACATACAGTGGGGCAAATTATTGAAATGATGAGCAGCGAAAAATAAAAACACATCACTGAGGAGAAATCATTCAGAAAGAACACAAAAATAATGAAAAATCAGTATTGTCAAAACAAAACAAAGGAAATAGCCATGAATGCAAAACTGAATAAAAACCAAAACTGATGCCAGGGATTTTGGAAGTTCTTTGGTTCCTTTAACTTTTCCATGATGAAAGTTTAGTGTGAGGAATGCAGTGAGTGTATAATGCTGGTACAACACAGACATTTAAGTAAAAAAGGGGTAAGGTTGGATGAGTGTGTTTCACCTTGTCAGCAGTGTGCTGAGCTGCAGTAACAGCAGCTAGAGAAGGGGGGGAGCTGCAGTCACTGTAAAGCTGTCCAGTCTCTGACACCTCAGAGGAGCTGGAACTAGGACAAGGCTGGGACAGCGAGGACGGCAGCAGCAGCAAGCAGGCAGTGAGACCAGACCAGAGGGAGAGAGGAGGAGGACGAAGAAGAGGGTGAGGGGGAGAGAGAAATTGACACAGACGTGTGCAGAGGGAAAGAATTGCAAAGACAGACATGTCAGCAGGTAGACAGAGAGAAGCAAAGAGAAGCAGTTTATTAGAGGGCAGAGGCAACTTTCCACAGTTCTCAGCAGTTAGTGAGGAGTACAGCCAAGTGACTATAGAGGCCGTAGAGAAGGTGCACTGGGAGTCATACCAGCATTAACTGCATGGACATCAGCAGTGTTATGTTAGAGGGTGCTGGTGTCTTGTTAAAGAGAAGCACAGGCAAAGTTCTACTTCTTTAGGATGTAGAAAGTATCCTCACAAACTCATTATATTTAAAGGGATATATTAGCAATTAAATCTCTGGTTATCTTATTAACATCAATAACATGATACTTAATCCATGCCTAAAGGGAAATAATATTTTGTGGAAAGTGGAAAGTGGAAACCACAGCCCAACCTTATTGACCCTGGGTTAAGGAGTAAGTCCTGTTTAGCCATGTGACAGTTCTCTTTCAAACATCCGCTACTCGGCCTACACCAAGACTGAGGCAATGAGAAAAGAAGATTCCCAGGACTGTACTGTAAAGGGGTCAGATAGAGACTTGCCAAACCACCTTCACTGCATCATAAAAACTTGGAGTCTAACTATACCAATGTGTTCTGGACAGACGAGCTCTGGTGGCTGGCGTGTTGACAAAACGTCAACTCGTGCAGCCGCTCTCATGGTTGATCTCAGACCACAAACCCCACACAGACAATCCCCTGGACTATCTCACTGATCATTATCTGAAACCCCATGTCAGATGGTTAGATAAAAGTGACAGAGTGAGACCTGCTGATAGAGACACACTCTTAGTGCCTATAAAACATAATGTTGACACAGTAACATGTCATTTTACTGTGATACATTTAATGAAAATACAACATGCAGTAATGTCAAGCCTCTGCAAGTTTAACCAAACCACAGTCTGTCACAGTGGTCAACTCTTTAATAGCAGGATGGGGCTGACCTGTTTTGCCCTGAGCTAGAATGGAGGCAGACTAATTTCCTGTGCATTTATGCTATAATAATAGCAGTGAAATGACTTCACCATGATCACATACACTTACTGCTGCCAGCTAACTGCCTCTCATAGTGGCTAGGGAGATGTGTGAGAAAAGACTTGTGTGGATTGCTGATTTGGGGTTGTCTCTGTCTCTGACTACAATAACTTGTAAATCATAGAGCATATGTGGTTTTATAGTCGTGTCTCAACCATATGTACATACTTGGATCCAAGACTATGGTTAAGTGTGGGCAGCAGAGTTTTTTTTTTTCTTACCTTTGTTTCAGCTGGCATTGGCGACGATGATTTGGACGACGTGTACTGGTCTTGCGATGAAGAAATGAAGCCCGAGTCGTGGGAGGAGATGCTAGAGAGCCGAGCTGGGGCCTGCTGCGGTAGCGTGGAGCTACGGTACCGATGGCGGGGGTGATGGTGGTGGAAGAGGTGGTGTGAGGAAGAGGAGGAAGAAGAGGAGGAAGGAGAATGAGAGTGAGAGCCACTGGATCCCCTGGAGTCACTACTGTTAACGCTGTTCAGACTACTGTGAAAGGGGAAGGAGTGAGGGATGAGGGGAGGATCAGAGGAAGGAGAAGTTTGGCAGTGACAGGCAGGGTAAAGAGAATCAGGTGCACCCAAAGACATGGATTGAAGAAAGAAAGTTGGGTAAAAAAAAAAGAGGTGAAAGGAATAATAGAGAAGGAATGAAGGCAGAGGATTGGGGGGGAGGTGTGGAGGAGACAGGGTGGGAAACAATTAACACAGCACACCAAGATGCAGCAAGCAGTGACTGAGGCCAATCCAGTCCAAACAACAAAACAAGCCAACATAAGAGGCGTGAAATCACAATGACAATAATTACAGGCAAGAAATCACAGGATTTCATGCCTTTGAGAGGGCTTTTTGAGAATATTTACAGAAAACACTCATGAACAGCAAAAACAACATAAACACTGGGTCTAATTACTGTGAGAACTGAGGGGCAACAAATTGAACATCTGAAGCAAATATAAAAATGGTATATTGCAAAAGCTGTACTGTGAAAATACATACAGCATGTACTGACAGTAAAATGAACCAGACAAAACTACTGCATACCAAGTCTAAGCTGCTAGTGCTACACGGTCATGCACAAACAGGAACACATACAAATGTTTGTGCATTAAGCAAGTCACAAAATGGGTAAAAAGTATAAATTGCAAAGCATCAAAATTATAATATCAGCTTCCTTGCAATGATTTGTAAAATTCAAAAATGTCATAAGTTGTTCCTCTAGTGTGGGTTTGAAATATTTTCACAGTCTGGAAGGCCTTTAGACATTCTCATTATTATATAAGAGGTCATTTTAAAGTTTTGGTTCAATCATTTTTAACAGGATAAATGCAAAGCAATCAAAAAACCCCAAGCTTCAATTGTGTTTCAGTTGAGGAAAAATCACTGGGAGACACAAAAAGCAGGGAGGACAGAGTACAGAAGACATGGTCTGAACAGCCACAAGAGAAAAGGTTCCAATTCTTACAACTTCTGACCTTTCATTCTTAGTTGTTTGTTTCGATACATTTCTCACCACAATTGCCTACATCAAAATAGTGCCATGTGCCTTTCTTTCAACAATGTAGGTCCATTCTAACTCAGTTTGTCAATAAGGTGAACTATTAACTAGCAGACATACAAAGCTACTAGGATAAAGAATTCGCCAACTTTTGCAGCTCATATTGACCACTGGGTGGCAGACGTAGATTGGGCAACATTATTAAAAGTTTCTCTTCATATCCTGGCTCCCCACCCCTTTACACTGATGTAAGCTGTCTCCAAAGAAGATTCATAATTATTAATAGGGTAAAAATTAAGAATTTGCATTTTAGTAGAGCTTGCACCAATAAATATCATGTTATTGTCATACTGTCTAGCCTCTAAATACAAATTAAGACTGGGAAACTGGTAACCAAAATTCCTGGAGTAATTAGATTTTCCACATCATTTTGGAGCACACTAGATAACAAAAGGGGACAGTAGGTAAATGTATACTTGAAAGACAAAGTCTCTCTGTTTTATTTATTTGTGGCTATGAGTCTTGTGATTGGCTGTAGGAGCCTACCTGCACATGCTAGACTTCCTGGACATAGTGGTGCTAGGGGATGAGGGCGGTGTTTGGTATGACCAGCCATAGTCTGAGCCCTTCAGGTCCAAGATCACCTGAGGGGAAGGGAAATATTAGTCATATTTAACAGTTGTACTTGCAAAGGACAGCTGAAACTCTGTTAATTTAAAAGCCTCTTAAGATTAACACAAATATAAAACCATGAAGTGTCTGTTTTTAAATGTTCACAGACTGTTTCATCTTTGATGTTTTTCCTAACCTGTTCACTAGCAGGGGGAAGCTTGTGTGGGTCAGAGGTCAGGGCTTTGAGGTCATCAGAGATGGCCTGGAGATGAGTGACCTCTCCCAACATGGAAATTTCCTCATCCTAAAAGAGTATATGACAAAGAGAGCAGAGGAGTTTACATAGCAATAGAAAAGTGTCATTTTTAGGTAGCAGTGGTGGTATAAAAGGTTTTAGTGATTGTCTGGAGAAAAAAATAATAAATGTATTAGTAGTCTGAAGAAGTAGATGAAGTAGCATGAAAAAGCATCTTTCGCTCTGTGAGCTTTCCGAAGGCTCATTTCTCTCTCTATCTCTCCCGCTGTACTCACCACAACAGGCCGCAGCATGGCTACGAAACAGCAGAATCTCTGTCTCTCCTCTATAAGAGCCTTCCTCAGGGCCTGTTTCTCTGTTTCTTCCAGCAGAATGTATTTGTCACTGACATCCTGCATGGCGCTGTCCAACTGGGGCTGGATATCACCTCGACCTTGGAAACAAAACAGACACATAAACATGCACACAAACTGAAGTTAAGTATCATTACATGATTACACATTACACATATTTGAAATATTTGAAACTCAACAATGTTTAAATATCAAGTTACCAAGATAAATTTGACAGCAAAACTTGAAGAACTTATTTTACCTTAATCAAGACAAATACCAAAAAGAGTTATGCTACTGTAACATGCATGAATTATTATCATGTAGCAATGAAAGAACATGTGGTGCTTCTGATATTCATGACCTGGTCTGTTATTATGTTATCTTTTCATTGTGGACATTGCTATCTTCATTGTTACCATTTGAAAGTCTCCACCACTTTTTGGCTATCACCTCAGCATGAATGGCCACTCTTGTCACTGAAGTGTTTCCCGTCTCTTGTTCGGGAGTGACAAGAAGGTTATCTCCTTCGATCTATTATGACGAGATACTCAGAAGTGAGAACACTTTTCAACTATCTCTGCTGCTCTTTGTTAAACACTTCAATTCCAGGGTGTTTCTTGACAGGGTTAAGAGAGATTGTTTGTGTGTGTGCTTTCATGAATGACAAGGGTGCAAGATATCTACAAGACCATCTGGTCCTTGTGCTGTGTATATGTGTGTGTTTGAATATGCATATGTAGATCTGTGAATGTTTGAGGACAATGACAATCCCAAGGTTATCCTGTTATCCAGCACCGTGTGTGCCTTCGTGCTCTGTGTGTGTATTTAAGTGTGTGTGGTTGCATGCACTTCTCTCTGCGTGTGTCTGATGTTAAGAGAGGATACCCTGAAGCCAAATCAAGACCTCTTGAGTTCTCTGTGGAGGCAGGATGGCTGGCGACTGCCCAAGATGACATACAGAGGGCCTCAAAGGCATTATCTAACCACTCAAACTGCACTTGCACACAAACACACACAGTCTTGACTTTGATACATCAAGGTCGAACCCACAGTGAACAACTCTGTGGTCTGTCTGCCTGCTCTTGTGTCTGGGCATAGATAACAAACTTTTGTCTTTGTTGGATATTTGACGTGAGGCCCTGTATCATGCAAACCAGTAGTAGAGAAACATGGATAGTGTTACACAGGCAAATCATCTTCTCCTCAAATGTAAAACATAAGGATGTACATCTTATCCTGAGGGCAAAGCATCAGCTCTTTCCTCTCTGATGTGTCAGTGTAGTCTATAAACTATACATGATACAGAATGTCGGTAGCTCCCTTTCCACTGCTATTTCTCTCCATCAGTCGAGGAGACCACAATAAAAATGACAGTTAACAATGTCATCCAGCATGCACACAAACTAAGCTGATGGAAAAGCACAACAAACGGAAACTCTTCATTATGCACCCACTAGCATCACAATAGCTGATACTAATGAGAACTGACTGACTTTCTTAATCACTGAAGTACAATGTGAATGTTGATAGTGGGTGAAGTAGTCAAATATAACTCCTATGTATTTTAGGTGGATGAAGTTCGTTTTTCTAAGACAATGTTTGCACCCAAAGTAAGAAGATGGTGCAGTTATTTCTCCAGTCTAAGGAAGTGTTTTCACCAAAATATCAAAAGTTACCCTTGTAATTAGGTAGGTAAATTTACAAAGGAATAAAATATACAGACTATACTAGCACTACAAAACAAAATAATTAGGTGCAGTATATATCCTGTGTAGACAGTGCTTAGAATTTCATAGTTGTTGACAAAATAAGACAAATTGAGTTTCCATATATAGAGAATCCAGCTTGGTTTAGTGTCTGTCACGCTGGACTCAGTGGAATGTGAGTTATGTGTGTCTCTTTATTGCACTTCCTCCTATATCACACTACTGAGACCACAATGGAGTAGATGGACTGTGGAGGCCAGAAAGGAAAGTCAAAATTGCAGTATATATTTTCAGTCTCATATAGATCCAAAAGGAGCCTTTTGAGTACACAAGTATACCATTACATTGTACAAGATTGTGTGGAGGGCTGGCTGTATGACTGAGCCTGAAATGGCTAGACAAGCCACACTCATTAGTCTGGTTCCCACTGCAGGACCAAAGTCATTATTATTCATTTCCCTCCGGGCAAAATTAATCTTTTTCCATCTTGTTGCCATGGAAATTATTTGTAAGACTGGCTGACATTTCAAATAATGTTTTAATTGCAAGTTATACACAGCTGGTCAATCATTATTAAAAAGGTATAGCAAAACAACAATGTATCAAGTGCATAATAAAGTAAAACTGCTAACAGCTGAATCTACAGAATTTCAACTCTTTATGGCAAATTGCTCAATGCTGTGAAGCAATACAGGTTCTGCTATAATGTTCAGTGATAGATGTCATATAACTCTGAGAAATATTCTCATCACAGCGATGTTATCTTCAACTCTGTTTTAAGATGACTAAAAACATTTGAAACTTAAGGCTTTAGTTGGCCTCGGTGTGGAAAAACAGCTTTTCAAGCCCCAACGCCAGCGATGCTGTGGTGTCTCCTTGGCACGCAGTAAAACGAGAGAGCATGCTGCATTCTGGTTTCTCCCACTAGTTCAAGTCTTGGCAGACTGTATTCTCAACACAACCAGTGTGGTTTTGGAAAGTCACTACTGTAAGCTGAGGAACTTCATCTGAGACAGATGGAAAGCCAAATATTTTCTTTGTTGCTGTTTTGGTAGTGCCCGTGAGTAGCTTGAGTAGTGCTTAACATTATCGCAATCAGCATCACATTAGTCCCACATCTACTTTTGTTAAAGGCTGACCCATCAAGAGGCACCTTATCCCTTCACTCATTTAATGCCATGAAAAACATTTTAATCTTTTCCACAAACGCGGGCAAACAGATTTCCTTAGGGCTTACTGAGTGATATTTGAGTTTAGCCCTTTAAAAGCGAATCATGAGGTCACAAACTCCCAACATGCATATACTCATGACACTCATAGTGCTCATGTGGAAACTACATATAATGGCTAAATAATTATAAACTACTTTCTAACCACACATAGACTGAAAAATATTTTTGATATTCAACCAAAAGCCATATTCATTACTCAATCAGGCTAAGACAGACTTGCAGACACAATTGCAGGGAAATGTGTGCTGAGACAATGCAGGCACATCCTGGCATGAAATAACAACTTGTGGTGAGCAGATGGGTTGTTAGTGCTGAACTTAAGCTTCTGTTATGTTACAACTTCGTCTCTGCTATGGGCTGTTCCTTGGTTTGTCCACATTCCCGGTCTCTGTGCCGTAACTTGTGCATCTGAGCTTGTGCAACTCTGTGAATGACATGGCTGTGATTGCTACTTCCTTTTTCTCTTCAACCACAGATAAACACTGAGGTTCACTGAAGCTCAGTGGTCACTGACTGCATTGTGAACAAATCCACACTTACATATTTTACAACTCCTTTAAGTACACAATTAAGGACAATAAGGGCTTGTGACATTGATTTTTTAAACTTTTTTGGTCTAACAACTTCCGAATAACTAAGTCATGAAGTACTGTAGATGTCCTTCTGTGTGTGTCTGTCAATTGCACAGACACAATAGTCTCCAAAATATGGTAATATCATAACACACACCCTAATGTACACTAATGAACTCTACCACTCAATTCATCATCATCTTTGGTAGGTTTCTTAGGTTAATTGACTGATTAGCTCATTCGCTCATCAACACAGCAGCCTGGGCAGCAGGGAGAAGAAGATCTAGATATCTGTCTTCCAGAAAGAGTCAAAAATCTTACTGATAATCTGGAGTTGTTTTCACCAAATGCAACTTGCCAGAAATTCATTGACTGAGCCAAGATGAATATGGTGGGGGTCGAAATGAGCCCACATTCTGCACACATGCAGATACATGTGCACACACAAATGAGATTAACTGCTCCAAGCTTTCACATGACCAATGATTACATTAGGTTGCAGTCACAGGCTGTTTCTTAGCAAGGCTGGGGTCTCAGGTCAGAAAAACACCCTCACAAGACACGTATCAAACATCAAATATAGACTCACCAACATGGGCTGACAGATGGGGTGTTATTTCTGTGCATAAAAGGAGGGCTCCTCTTTTAAGTAGTATGACTAAAATTAGTAGCCATTTCCTAAATTTGATTTAAATGTTGTGTGTGTGTATTCTGTGATACAGCAGTTCACTCACACCAATGGGGAGAAGCCCAAAGTGTGTGAATGCATGTGTGAGAGCTGGGCAAAGGAACAGAAACGTGCCAACATGGACAACACTTAAGGTGGAAACCACAAAGCTGATAAAAAAATACATAAGACAGACAATTAGTTGAAATGAATGTAACACTATGAAACTGAATCAGTAAAGCAGAAGGAGCCACCCACTGGACCAGGTAGTACCTGAGTGTATCTCAAGTCTACTGAGGCCTCCACTTTCTTCTTCAGAAACCAGCCTGTTTTTACGATCACTGTGAAGTTCTTCTCTATTTCAGCCCTCAAGTGGCTAACGTTTATGGAGCTGCAACTCTGATTCTTGTTCAATTTCCTTTTCACAAATACTTCATTACTTCAGGTGCTTACCAAACATGGGGCCTCTAACCCAGAGCAACAGACAGTAAAAGAGAGAATCCAGACGACAATAAAGAAATGGAAGTAGAGAGGCCGCAGTAAACAGGATGGACCCTGGGTTTATGTATGCTTAAGTAAAAACCTATTGGGAACTATATTATCTTAATGTCCCAGTATGTTTTAGCAACCATAGACTGTAAAGAATAGTTTCATAACTGTAGAGAAAACCTGAGCATGCCAATATTTAGCATGTGTTTATTTTTTGCATGAAAATCAACATCTTTGATGGCTTATTTACAATGCAACTAAGATGACTGATTAAGTGTTGTAGCATAAGAAACTTCCCAGACAGTGTGTCTGTTCCACAGACTGACTTACCTAGATTATCAGCTGCAGTGCAGCATAAGGCGAAGGATTGTATCAGAACCACATGGGGACAGGGAGAGGAAAAAGATTCATGTCAACTGAAGAGAGTGCCAGCACTAAACACTAATTCACCAAGGTGGAGCTTTGTGTGTCTGTATGCTTGTTTAAGCACTGTAATACAAAGCCAAAACAATGTGCCACTATATTTTTGTAAATCAATATTATTATCATGTAACAATACTGACAGAGATACAAATCTAGTACAAATATAAGCACAAAAACAGGCTGAACTTTAAAACAATGTTTCTGTTACAGAAGCAAAATCCTTAGGAAAGTCAAAATGGTAGTAATGTTCACATCTCTCACATTAACAATTCTAAAACAAGAGCAAAATATCAGCAGATTCTGATGAGCTACAGCAACTATACTAACAAAAAGATGAAACATCTGAATATGGCATTATAGCTACTGCTCTCTTTCTCACTGGTGCACTGATCAAGTTCTCAGTGAATTTAAGTTCATCAATTCCTTTTAAAAATATATCATTCTGCTAAACAGGAAAGCAAGAAGACTAATTGACAAACTGTATTGTTCGTCCTATGCTTATGCCAGCAGTGTTTGATGATAATCAAAGTCATTCAGGCAGCTATAGAGGAATGACACGTCTTGTGTAGATGTATAAGTAATGATCATTATGCAAAATATAAGCATTATTTTACAAGAAACATTAAATCTGCTGCATAATAGAAGTAAGAAGATTTTTTTGTACTTCTTCCTCAATATTTGTACATTAGGAACATTCAACATTTACTGATTCAAACTGCAATCTAACCCCCCCAAACATAATGGAAACATATTCACCTAATTCTTTTTCTGTGTGTGGTATTTTTACTCTAAGTAGGTGAATGCATCTAAAGAACCTGAGCCAGGAGGAGTGCAGAGAGAAACAGCCCCTGTGCTCTCACTGAGTGCTTACCAAGTAAGGTAATGTTTAGCCTTACTACATCTGTCTAATCAGTAAGAACAAACTTCTTCTATACACACACATCACTGCTGTCATATATATACAACTTGGACACTGTCCCAAAATCCTATTTGAGAGACATGTTTTATGATTTCAAAAATCAGATTTCTCTTTTAGACCTGAATGTTAACTTCTCACAAAGGTCTTTAATCTAGTGCAGTATAAATCAAACTAAACTCTACCGAAGCCCAGGTGCATAGTGTGATGTACTGTATTGATGTAGTTCAATGGATGAGTTGCTTTTTTCCCCCCTTCTTTTCTAATGTACACTACTTGATACAGCAAGCAGACCAGAGATTTCTAATTTTAGCTGTGCTTGAGTCCAGAAAACAGATGATTACAACATTCTCACAGGGGTCAATGAAAACCACTTTCTTATGTTTGGCTACTGGTGGCAGAAACATAGCATCTATGGGAAAAATACTGAAGCTGAGGAAGCCAGGCTTTCTTTAACTTCGGTTGAATAGGTGTATACAACTAATCTTTTAAAATGAGGGGTGTTAAGACTCAAGCTTCATGCTCTCTGATTAAGATGCGAACTAGTAGAGGATAACAAAAGCATTTTACTTGTTTGCGATGCTCCAAGCTGATAAAAGTGTTATCCCTATACTTAACTAGTTTTTATGCCTACACCATAAAAGGTAATAAGCAAGTGTATACTGTGTAGTCCCTCTGGTTTTCATTCTCTGTGGTCAAAATTTTACTGCTCTGTGGGTACAAGATCATTGGAACAAGATATGTCTCCATTATTAGCAGATTAACTGCACTTAGCAGTGTTATTTTTGTTGACTCACCTAAGCTATGGTTTTAAAACATAACTGACATTTTTTTTTTACCTTTCTTTGCTTTCTTCTGAAGTTTCAGCGTGTCTGAGGACTTCTTCTTTATTTCCTGCCGAGCTCTTTTATACTCTGGTTCAGATGGACAGGAAAGTATAAAAAGTCAACTAACTGTAAGAACACTGGCACTTTTTTACTTGAAAATGATTAAGATGCATCTTGGCATTAAACTAATATCTGGACCAGTGTATTGTTTATGTGCTTGTATGTGATTACATTTGTTTAACCTACCTTTAGCATGGTCCTTGTCCAAAGTATTGACTCCTCTTTTCCACTCCTCCATCTGTTCTTGTAGGGGGTTGATCAGACCCTCCAGGAAACCCCTGCGAAAAAAAACAACAACAGGTTACTCACTTCTGATTTGAAGTCAGTCTCATCAGTTAAACAATTTATAAGTAGATATTCAAGAAGAACCTTTTAAAATCTAAACTTGTCACTTAAAGAAGTTTTATTGACCAATCATGTGGCAGAACATCCTATTTCTAGACACATTTAAAACACCCGTCATTAACTTCTGACTCGTTTCATTTTATTCGTGTCACACAGACTCACTCTGCAGGGTTGATCAGTATATCTGTAGCAGACAGACTGTCAGACAGAAAACCCATTCAGTCTGGTTTGCCTCTCTGCCTGTATAATGTATGGTCTTGTCTGTCAATCATTAACAGGCAGAAACAAAGGCAGAAAAACAGACTGAGAGGAAAAAAGTCTGCTTATGTCTGACTGTGTGTCACAGGAGGAAATAAGAGGCTTGTGCAGTCATGTCTGTCAATCATTACCCAACTGTGCCAGTCTTCCAAGATGTATTTGTGAGTGTGTTTAAGAGGCTGAGAGTGTGAGAGGTGGGCAGCTGCAGGCTTAGTGCATGAAACTAAAATTAGACTTCTCCCTCTTGCAGACATTTCTCCAAAGAGTGAGTGTGTGTGTGTGTGTGTGTGTGTGTGTGTGTGTGTGTGTGTGTGTGTGTGTGTGTGTGTGTGTGTGTGTGTGTGTGTGTGTGTGTGTGTGTGTCGGTGGGTGGTGACCATAGCCCCCCTAAGTACAGCCCCTGCTATGGAGATCCGAGTGGAATCTCAACTGAAATGCCACCCGAAATTAGAGAGCCCCTTGTCTCCGTAGTCTGCAGTGTGTGTGTGTGAGTGTGTGTATCTGTGTGTGAGAGAGAGTTGTGGTGTGTATGGCTTCACTGAGACATTGCAGATGTTAGACAAATGGTGCATTTTCACCCCCACACACAAAATACCAAGATATGGAGACATGTGGTGAGATAACAAATCAAATATGGACCATTTTATTGGAGTTGCACTGCTAGGGAAACAGCTTGGGTCGAAGTACACTAACTGTGAGTCACTAATAGAGGAAACACTGCAAGAGGAAATAAACTTGTTTATCTGTGAAAGTTTGAAAAGCTTTATAATCCTGACAGTTTTTGCTTTGCTTTATTCTTTTTATATCAGAGCTGGAAAATCACTCCGTTGCATCACTTGACTTTGGCAGGGTTTGATTGTGTTTGGAGGGGATGTTTGTTGGACATATGAATTCTGTGTTAATATTTTATGTAACAGGGTTTGTGTGACAGAGTTTGTGTGACAGAGTTTACTGACTAACCCCAGTGCAATCCCCACTCCCATCCAACAATCTAACATCTGAGCCAAGTAGTCACCAAAATTCCATCAGACATCAGGCATTATATCAAATCCTGTATGGCGGTAAATGTCAATAGTACTGTGGGTGAGGAATGAAAAGAAAGGGAAAAGTGTAGCACACAAATACAGTACGTGTAATGTTCCTTACATGGAGAACTGCTTGAGTTTAGCCTCTATGCTGCGATGTCTCATACACATCCTAGTCAACGCTGATCCAATGTCTCTGGTCCCACCTGAAAGATACAAAAATGACAAAAAAAACAAGGTTTTATTGTGATAATTGCTAAAAATCATCCATTTATAAATTTGACCAAATCTCAGATATGAATCAGTATCACTACAATTTACTGGAAAAGGACATGACATTAGTTGTTCAAACAATCCACGTGAAAATATTCTTCAAATTATATAAGTGGACAAGAACAGGTTTGACAGTAAGGAGAGGGCTAAAGGCTCGAGGGCAAATATCACACATTTTTCAAACTTCACCCTAAAGACCAAAACATAACGCAGTACAGCACAAATCAAAACACGTGTCCCTATTATTTTCTATGTACAACCCCCACACAATCAGTGGCTAGGTGTGCATCAATGTGCCATCCTGCAACACTTCACGCCACTATCGCATTTCCAGACTTGACATTGTTTAAAAAAGTCCCGCTGTGTGTGTGTTGCTCGTCATATTGGTGGACTGAAGTCCAACGCTTTCTATTGGTACAAAGGGCAGGACTTGATGCAAATCATATGATGCCCTGTGGCTGCAGTGTGTTTCCAGCATCAGTGGCACTGATGTCCATAAAAGTGAAAATAAACAGAGAAATCCAACTGTATCACATTCACTCCAGCCACTAAGTCTGTTTTTGGGATTAACTGAATGAACCACCTATCAAATACTCTGACATTTGCAACAGAAAGGTTGCTGCAATTTGAGTCAAGTTACCATGACTTCATAACTGCAGCTGCATCATTTAGTAGAATTCTTATTACAAAGGTAACTAGAAAGAATCCACAGAGCTAAATGCAGGCACTGGGATTTTGAAACAAAAAATTAGGAAGCTGTACATCTACAGTATAAACACTAACCAAAAGCTAGAATTTAAGAGCAACATATAACAGTCAGCTAATGCTGTAAAGTAATTAACGTCATACTAAATTGAGAGTGACTATGCTGCTGGAATTTGTTGCTGTACTTTGTAAATGAACCATTACGAATGAGCACTCACTGACCCCACTCTTTCCACTGCAGCTGAAAACTGTGGGAATCAGTGGGAAACGCTGATTTAAGAATTGCACACATATTCAGGTCAAGAGAAGTGATGGGAAGTTGGAGCAGGAGCCTAGAAAATTGACTAGCTTGGGGCTAGTGTCAGTTTCTGTCACTCGGGCTAACTAGCCATCCATTGGAAGACCTCAGGCTGGATAGCTAAGCAGGGACTTGACGTTGATTGACAGATCTATTGTCTGGCTGCTCAGTATGACTAGTCAGTTTCTCTGTAGGACTGAAGCACTACTGTGTGTGTATCTATGTCCGCATGCTTGTGTGTGCATGAGAGAGAGGAAAGGTGGGGGCAGAGAGATCTTGTATGAAACTGTGTGGAGTTCTTGTGACATTCTGTTCAGTGACAGAGTGATACTCAGTTTGTATGTGCATGATTTTCTGTGTATGTGTGTTATAGACAGTTTGGTTGTGATGATCTAATGTGAAGTGTGAATCCCCTCCAACCGAGCAAGCCATTCTGCTGTCAGCACAGTCCTTGCTGCATGCAGAGACACACACATAGAGCTAAGTCACTCACTCACACCCACTCACAATCAGATTCATGACACATACACACACAAATCGTCTTTTACTCAAGTCAAGAGGCTGGACAAAACAAATGCAAGAGGCTGGATTTGCCTACAACACTTATTCATGGTGACAGGGGTCTTCTCTAATCCAGGAATCCTACAGAACTGGAGAAAATGAGTACGTTGAGACAAACTTTCAAATTGAATTCAGGTTTCAAATGGTCAAACTGGAGTTAAATTCTACTTTATGTCATTATTTAACAATAATGGGATCAGGCCAAGCAAAAATTATGATAGTCCAGTACCTTTCAACTGTATTCTAGACCTCAACATCTTATATACTGATGAGGGATTTTTGGAGCTGCCCCAGGTGAAATGTGCAGCTGATGCCAAAAACTTCTTGTTTGGGAGCATGTCTGCTGGAATTACTGAATAACCAATTTCAACAAGATGATGGTGAAGAAATGTTGGTGAAAATATTTAGTTTTACAGTGTATTCATTCAGCACTAAGGAGAAGTAAATCTCCTTTTGTTTCTAATCTAAAAACAACTGTTTTCAGACAATCTGCATCTGTCCTGCTCTTCCAAAAAGACCACCAAGTAGCTCATCATATGCTTTGGACAGCTCAGTGAAAAGACTGAGACAAACTAAGTCGCTGGACAGGAGATACAGGTTAACATTGATTCAAGCAATTCTATACCTAATCACAACTTTCCCGCATCTTTCAACGGTATACATAATTTAATGTCAATCCCACTGAGCCCATTATGACCTCAAATTTTTCCTCTATCCACCATTCATCCGTTTCCTAATCAGGTGTGCTTATTATTGCAGATGCGTGTGTGGCTACTACATGCCATAAAAGACCCTTCTGTTATACAACACCATAATGCCTATTCATTCCCAGTTGACTCAAGTTTAGTCATCCTATCCATCCATCCATCCATCTGCCCACCTTCCTCACTTTAACTGCTTGTTATTATACAGGGTGTGTATTGATAGACTTACAGTGCTGAGAGCTACACAGCCAAAAAAAAGGAGTTAGCCATTAGGAAGTTACTGCAGAGTTCGAGCCCACTGTCAAGGGAAGAGTTTGGTTTCAGTTGATTATGTATTGGCACAACCCCACCCATACCGGATTTGATATGAGCCATACTAAAATTCAGCTCTTGGCTACACATGCACTTTCATACGCATTATGGGTGTGTGCTTGAAATATTACACTCCAACCTCACACTCAGTCAGATTTTGTGAGATTACTGCATTACCTCTATTTCCATTTGAATAGAGTTCCAATGAATGGCACATTTCCTTTCAAGATAAGTTATGTGAAAGAGACTACTGCTAACATACAAAAGATGGCACATGTAGAAATGTGTCTGTAGATGTTGGCATCGGGCTTAAGATGGTTGTGGCGAAAGAACTCCTCCCATGCAGTGAGCACACATAGACACATAGGTGAGGCACATAGATGAGAACCTGTTTGCACCACAGGAACTTGATAATAATAATAATAAATAACTCAGCAATACACATCTTCCACGTACGAAAGAGACTCATGTCTTCTTCGCTCTACCCTGGTTTCTCCCTCTCACAGCAGGTTGCTAGTCAATGTGGCCTCTGCCATGACTGCCAGTTGCCATGGAAACTGTACATGTATGTGTGAGTGTGAGTGTGTGCTGTGCGAGCCAGTACTGTTACTAGGTTAGGACCCTTTTATTTTCTGTCATCTGTAAAGTGACTGACATGTTGGACTATTTGGGAAGCATATTACACACACAGCCTACACATAGAGTCTAGTGTAATGCACAGCACAACACAGCAGCATGTCGTAGGACTGGGAGATAATTAAATATTTTATTGACTTCTGATGGAATATATTTGTCGAGTTGTTGGTGTGTCATGGTGTATGATAAGGTAACATGAAAGTAAAGTGATGTGATTATTTTAGATTTGATTTGGCATACTATTGCCAAAATATAAGAAATGATCTAAATATTAATCATGATACTGATTTCAACCATATCACCAGTTAGGAGTTCACACATCACAGTCAAATGTGTGCAGTGTACAGTATCAGGTTGATCTGCTCAGTTTGTGGAAAGTTGTTTTGTTGCTCTCAGGATAAAGTGGCTGCTAACTCACATCGTCTACTCCGTCTAGCACCGAATGACCCCTGGATAGAAATAGCTGCACTGGCAGCTCCAGTTGTCTGCCCCACACACACACACACACACAAAAGCAAGCTTCAACTGCCTCACTGCTGGGCCAGACTGCTGCAGTGTGTGTGTGTGTATAGCATAGCTGGCTGTCAGTAGAAATAGCTCCTGTGTGACATGGTTGTTTCAGAGGTTTGTAATTATACCAGCACTACCAACACTTAACCAGTCGAAAAAACACACACATACAACTCAGAGACTCTATAAGCTCCTCTCTTTGCTGCATCTGTGTTGGAGCTACGCTAAACTAACGCTTTTTTTCACACATAGCAGGCAAGTAGGCAGTGTGAGTACCTTTGAGGAAAAAAAGAGAGCAAATCTGGCCACAGAATGTTTTAAAGTTTTGAGGTTTGTATGATTTGTTTATTCTTTAAAACACTGACAGTCACAGTCTGTCAATCAAGTGTCCCACAGTACAAGGTCAATGACTGTGTCTTTTTTCTCACCACTTTCAAACAATTTCATCAAGTGATTGATGGCATGTACAAAAAATATTTCACTATACATGTGTCAGGTTGTGATACTAATAACCACTACTTTTCCTATCAAAGCTTTGTCTCTGGTCTCAAGATATCGCAGCCTTCGTGGGAACCAGCATCTCAAGAATCTATAGGGACATTTCTGACAGAGGATAATTTTCCAATTAGTAAGTCTGTGTGTGTGGGTGTGGGTGTGTGTGTACAAGAAAGAGAAGGAGATAGGATGGCAACTTGATGTTGAGTTGTTGTAAGTCTGTCTGTGTCCTCAACCCTTCCAGACTGTTCCCCTGGAATGTCACACTGTGCTGACACAGAAAATGTGTGTGTGTGTGCACTTTGTAAGAAAGCATGAGAGGGAATTTTAAAAGGACACTTGAACAAAGGCCGATGAGTAAATGTATTACAACAAGGCACCATCAATTTAAGCAGCTTTTATTATTAGCTCATTATGATGCCTAGCTCCGCTACAGTTGTACAGTGTATGCCAACTCTGTGTGAGTCACCACTCTAATATTATTTGCTAATGTTGCAATAAACTACTACAAATAAGCTTGCCAACACCAATATCCCAAAGACAGCAGGTTGTGTAAGTCATCCTCCCTGCAGGAGTCATAGGTGGAAGGACAGAGTTCCTTCCCTTTGTCAGTATTTATGCAACAGGATTACCTTTTCATAGGTTATGTACGGATGTGGATACAATTTGATGCACCCTGAAACCATGAATACAATGGCATCACTACAGGAAGGAGCGACATAATACCGGTGCAATATGGGACACCAGATGATCCTGTCCTATAGGCTTGAACCATATACCCGTAAAAATCAATATACCAGTACTGCTTTGCACAATGATAACACACAGCTAGACATAAACGAATCTCTTTAATACAAAATAATGTTGTTATAAGTATTAAACATTGTTATAAGCATTTCTGACACGCTATGTTTTCAAGATTCATACATCTTTAAAGGTACTCCATGTCGATGAGCCTATGGTGTACCCTTCTAAAAATAAGATCCACGGTTCATTTCTGGTAAACCCACTAAAGAAAAGCATGTGGCACACACCAAGCCAATCTGCATCTTTAAACAGATCTCAGTGCACAATAGAATATGGAAAGCTGATGAAGAGAGAAACAGATTTAGACTGAGAAAGAAAGGAGAATGGTTGAAGAGGAATGTTAAAAGCCTTCCATGCATTCATATAAAACAGAAAAAGAGAGAGATTAAAGTAAGGAGAAAAGCTTGCTGCAGGGAGAGGGTAAGTTGGAAAGAGAGAGAGAGTATCTATTTGGGTAGGTTGGCTAGCTAAAACCAACTCTGGGCCCTAGATGGTCGCTGTTAACTACGGGCCAGTGGTTACACTGATAAGAGACTGTAGACCATACAGCTGGATACACACACGCATGCACATACACTCACCCAGCTGACAGAGGTAAGGCGATCTGTTCACTAGAAGCACTAGAGAGCTGAGAAAACACTCAGTTACATCCACATCAATTAAACTGGCTAAATTTAAAACACATCTTCTCCTCTTCGTGTTCCAAATTGCGTTTTTTTCGCACCGAAAGGACGTTTTTCAAATGACTCTGTGTATGTGAGCATGCTCGCCATCTATGTAGCAGCAACATTATGAAGGCAATCTTTTGTGCCTCCAGCTAATACAGCTGATTACACAATACAGCTGTCAGCAACCTGCATTTATATGTTTATTGTTTCAGGCTAATTTAACTAGGGTGATTAGACCGAGTCTTTACTATAAAACTGCTGCAATTGGCAGCTGGAACAGGTGGTACTGTCAGGTCACTATTTGATACTGTTTAGGGTTTGAAAACAGATTTAAAAAATTCGTGAAACACCCAAATTCAGTGCTTCTGACACAATACTGAATTGTTGAACTGATTTAAAATAATATTGCAATATAATAGTTAGTATGTTTATAATGTGTTACTGTGTTAAAAGATCTCAACCATTTCATCATTTTACAGACTACTTTAGGTTCCAACTGTTCCTCGAAACACATCTCACCAACACACACACAGTCCTAGCTGAGCAGTTGGCATGCCCAGATGGGAGCCACCCACACCACAGATATTAGCTAGCATTACATTCATATTGATTTATTTATCTGCTCTGTCAGTCTGGTAGCCTACTGTAAGTCTGCTATTACAATTTTTAATAAATGATAAACTAAGTGACTGATTATGAGGGGTTTCAGTGAATCTGGGTCCCAAGGGTTGTGGGAAAACATTAATGAATGTAAGAATGAATGAGTCAAACAATTAAATTTAACTCAATAAATGTACACATCTATTAGTTACAGGGTTGTAAATAAGGAGAGGTGTGCAATGATCTCCACGGTCAAGGGCTTAAAATAGTCTGCTCTAACGGTTGGCCTGGCCTCCTCAGGAACCAAGCTCATCTCTTCATTCATCAATAGCTGCTGACAGAAAGTCATCCAGTCTGTCTTACCCTATCTACCCACACACACAAACACACACACATCCAGACAGTCAGCAAGTCTAGCCTCAATGGGCACCAACATATGCAAACGTGTGGGTGAGCAAACGCACACACACCTGCTGCAGTGTGACCATTGCTGACACACAAAAACTCTGGACTGTCTGACTACAGCTCCCAACAGCTGTCATCCACAGACAGGAGAAGGAGAAGGGAAAAGGAGGACAGACGGGAGAGGAGGAAGAGATGAGGAGGGAGTGAAGGCATTGAAAGAAAAAAAGAGGACTAATTTCAGATACTGTAAAAAAATGTATAATGAATATGAACAACTGAACTAAGGTTCTTATATAGTGGAAAATACGGTAGTTGACATCTATATATCTCAAGTAGGGCTGCATATAGGCAAATCCAGATATTGACCTAACAACAGTAACATTACTGGTGTCGTATTGATCGATTCACAATGAAACATACTGACATTAACGAAGAATGGTGTCACAAGGGCCAGTGCTAAAACTGCAACATCAGCACTAGTACATGTGAAACAAAATTTCCACACCCAGCCCTGAACCTCCTGTAATGAACATGTAGTAGATTGTAAAAGGACATACGGTATATAGCCACAAGGACTGTAAACTACTAACCAGTGTAAACTTTAACAGTCCTTGCTCTTACTACATAGCATTATATTTACTGAATACTGACAGGAGATAAGAGAAGGACAGAGGGGAGGACATCTATTACAGATGATTAGCCAAGTTTAAACCCATGATGCTGTTTGTCAGTGATTTGCATCATAGTCAAATGAGGCACCAAAACAACAGCAGGCTGATATCTGATTGTTTTAGGCAGACAGTGAATGATAGCTGGATGTGTGCTTTAGTAACAATATTTATCACCATAGGCAACGGGCCAACAGTGTAATGGATCATACTCCTGACTGCAATTCTACAAAGACATTCACAACCTGCATTCTTTAAAAGAGACCGAAGGAGACTCATTATAAACTGCAGTTGTGAATGTGTGTCAGTGTGCCACTGCACTGCAGTGAAATGCATCCTGAATAGTAATAGACTCCCCGTTACCCTTCTCTCCTTTACATTGCTTCCCTCCCCTGAGAGCTGTGCCCCCATCTCCTCTTCTCCTTATGTGCTTCTACATTTCTCTCCCTTTTAGTCCAATCTTTTTTTCTTCTTTTTCCTCTCTGCTGATCCACCCAGTTTGATCTCCTCTTCTCATCTCATCCCTTTTTTTATCCATCTTCCAAGCTCCCTTTTCACTACCTTCCTGCACTCCTCCACTCTATTCTGTCACCTTGGTGAAGTCAAGGAGCGGAAAGATTCATAACAGGGACAAATAAGTGATGAGATGATTTAGAGGTATAAAGAAAAGAAACCAAAGAGTTTTGGACTAATGCACACTAAACAGGGCCAAGGCTGGTGACAGTAAGTGTGTCAGTGTGCCACTGTAGTGCTGCAGTCTGAATACTAATGAACTGTGTAAAATTCTCACAAAACTTTTTAGCATTGACATAGTACTTATCAGAAAATAGAAATAGATGGATTTTTGATGGTAAGGACTTGAATGTGAAAAGGTGAGGAGAGCAGACAATTAAGAAGAGAGGAGAGAATACAGATGACAAAGAGGAGTAATTTGAGATTGATGGTATGTCACCGGTGTCATTCTGCGTGCCGTGAATGTTAACGAGGTCTCGGGAGACATACAAACAAGAAAGATAGCTGACAAATGCACCCATTGCTCTCGGTCACTCCTTTTTTCATTGGGATGTCACTGTGCTACTGTATCTGTATCTCCTCCTCTGATATCCCCACACTCTTTCACAATTGCTGTCTTTCATGAATGGATAGCATTGATGGGGAACCAATTAAATAACAAGACTGTATTGTTTTGTTCGCAAAATGCCACCATCATTTTTCCTGTCACACCTGTGGTGTGTCGTGTGAGTTATTTCTCATCTTTGCACATACACTGCACATCCAGTTCTTACTTACAGAGGAAAAAATGCTTCCCATGTGCCCAATACATCACCATTAAAACTACTGTCTACATTTGGTATCTATCAATAGAATAGTAAAGGCAGTTTTGGGTGTTTGTGTGGATCTGAAGACTTAAGAAGCCTTTATATACACAGCCCTCTGGCTTTTGCACAATGCAACTGTATAATCATCCTAAACATACTGCTATAAACAAAGAGTGTTTTATGACCCAAACTCAGAATGTTCTCATCAGCCAAGTCAGTCACCTGACCTTAGTCCCACTGAGCAGGTGTTTCTCCTGCTGAGGACCACACTGATGCAGGTAAAAGCTCCCAAAACAAGGACAACAGTAAAAGAGGATGGATTTTGTTAAAGGCCTTGCATCACCACAGAGGAAACCAGATGTTTACAGTACAGTCAGAGTTCCTTAGTCATCACGAAAGGCATGAGGATCAATATTTTAGAATACCATGACATTTCTGCCTGAGACAAACCGCTGAGAAGAGGGCTTAGTATAGTAGTGTGATCTCCAATTCCCATGCTGTACAATGTACAAGATGGAGGCATGAGGGTGGTCTCTGTACAGAACCTGAAAGCAAACTGTCTCCAGGCAGACTTGATACGTTAATTTATGCTAACTGGCTTACTGTACTCTTACAGTACTATGTCAAAGATTGCAATATGTTGGTTTCAGCTGCAGTTTGCAATGCAACAGTAGGTCATGGAGGAATCCCCTTTTTATTCTACTGTATTCCCTTTGATTCTTTTCCTTGAGTTGTTCCTCTGATCTACTTCTCAATCAGAACTCAAGTTCCTTCTGTGCTCAGCCTTCTTCTTTCTGGTTTCTCTGTACTAGCTGTACCTCTGCTCCCACCCTTCCTCTCTGATGTCTGTGGAATGTAAAACCATATCGTTAACATGGTGCCTGAGCATCCAGCTGCAGCAGCTGGCCAGTTCAGAGCTGTCAAGCCATGACAAAATAAATGCTCAAAGAAAAGTGGAGAGTGTCCCATGGGAACGTATATCATGGAAATATAGCATTTGGTGAATTCCTTGAAATGCCATATCTACTGACCGAACAGGAGAAATGTTTCATGGTGTTATTCTAAAGCTGCACCCTTTGGGACAAAGTCAGTTCTTGAATATTGGGGTGGAATGATCTGCATTGTGTGTGTACAGGCCAAATGCTGCAGTTTTTGGTATGTATGTGGGCCGGATTATAAATACAGCATCAATGATAGGTTACGCTCATGGACTTTTGACAATGTGTACTACAAGCGCCATTACATTTCTTGTGGTCAGTATTCAACGACCAAATGTGATGCAGCAAATAATTAACCTGTAGCTTTTTTGAAGCACAAAAACTAGTTGTTGTAATAAAGATCATTGTGGGGCTTCAGTCATAGCCAGTGCCTGCATATTGTTGTCCACAGCGCTAACAGCTCAGCAGCAGCTATAAGTCTGCTGCCCGAACCAACCAATTAAAGCCATACCAAATCCAGGGGTTTAAGCACAAGACACTACAGAGAGAGGAAGAGACAGAGAGAGAGAACAGAGAGAGAATAGATTACCCCAGAGCCCACTTTGCTCTTTTCTTCTCGGCTCTGGTGCCCCACTTTTCTAATCTTTCCTTTCTGGTCTGACATTCCACAGACAGATAGAAAGGATTGATTAGGGACCTCTACCACAATGAACTATATTCATTGCTTTTTTGTGGTTGACTACGTCCATATTCGTGGTGTGCAGAATAGAGAGGCAGTAGTGCGATAACTGCAGATAACAAACCAAATGTGTGTGTGAACCAACATAAACCCAATGATAAACACTCATCTTCTAGATTATGGACAAATAAGACTGTGGTAAAAAAAAAAAAATCCCAGACAAGTGTCACAAAGCATAAGTGATCAGAACGCGAAAAAGAGTCTGATGTCCTTCAGTTAATCATTTACAGTGGAAACCGTGGAGGTTCGCGTTTCCAACCGCACAACTGAATAAACGGCGGTCTGAGTCACAGGGTCTTGAAACACGCTCGGCCTTGTGTTAGCAGTCACGGCTGTACTGCCTTCATTGCTCAGCAAGAAGGTAAATTTGCACCCTTTACAGCGTGAACATAGGTGACATCAAGTCAAAGTGTCAAGTCCAACTCACAGTAGAGTAAATAAATCTTAACTTTTTTCAAAATATCATCAAAGAAAACTTTGTTACAACATGGTATGTAAATGATACACAGAGAAAACAGGTAATGCAGGTAAAGAGGGTGGAGAAGTTCTACTTAAAACACAGCAACAGACATGCTCTTAAAAGCTATGAGAGGAGTTTTAGTGCTCAGTGTCAGTGCCCCATTTAGGGGGCTTAAGTGCAAGAGACTTACGGAAGCAGCACTTGGAAGATATTTGAACAGCAGCTATAACAGCAAAACATACTATTCTATTAAAAAAACATGTCATATACTTGACATATAACCTTTCACATATAATCCCGTTCACTAAGGCAGAATCAACAGGGAGACGACATCGCTACTCAGTGACAAAACCTGCTATATTTATTACCACCATACATTACTTCATTTGCAAGCAGGGGACTTGATGCAACATTGAAAACTATAGTGATGCTCAATCAAATTTAGTTGTAACAGTTTTGATAAGTATATCAATAATTACATTCAGACAACCAATATCACGGCTGGTTTTATATAATCTGAAAAGACAACAGGAGGATAAGATAAAGGCTTATATCATTAGAAATAGGGTAATGTCAATATCCGCCTTGGTTTATAAGAGTTAAATTAACAAACAAGTGGGTTCCAAGCATCAGACTGAGGTATCTTTGTGGAGCTACCATTACAGGGAAAGGCCCCAAAACGAGCCTTGACATCAATGTAATTAAGAAAAAAACATTTCACCGTAAAGAATGGAAAGATGATCTTCTCTGAGTGTGATACATGAGTGTCTGAGGGGAAATCCAGTCTCTCTTTCCTTGTTATTTATGAAGAGTAACAAGTTTTTCCCCTAACAAAGTTAGAGACAAGACAGTATTCTGTAGTATAATCAACAAACACATGAAAGCAATGAAGATCAGGTTCTAGCCCAACTTGCCACTACCTTAAAACCAAACAGGGCATTACATATATCTGCTTTCTACAGTGTTTGACTTTTCACTTTCTGCACTTAGTCTCTGAATGAGCCTGTGACCTTTCCTTTCCCTGCAGGGAGAGAGAATGAAAGGCCTCTAGTCTGGGAGATACTGGTGATAATTTAAACCAGAGACACACGAGAGAGACTGAAATGTTAGTCAGTACAACACAACACTACCTGGTTTGCAATAATGGCCACCAGATTACATCTACCGTGTGTGTCTAAGCTTTTGCTGAGCATATATATGTGCATGTATATGCTTGTGTGTGTGTGTAAAAGCCCCATTACTGTCAAAGAGTTAGCAAAGGTCCAGTGTCACCCCCATCCATCCATCCACCCGCCCGCCCACACACACACACACACACACACACACACACACACACACACACACACACACACACACACACACATAAGTCTTTGCACAAACACATCATTCATTCTGAGTGTTTTATGAAGTGTCTATGGGACGATAGGGGAAACAATCCAGTCACTGAAAGCTCACCGAGTCACTGGATTGAGTAACTCTGAATGGACTGAACATAACCATTATTTATCCATCTATCAACCAATACAATGGCTGTATTATCTCAAACACTCAATAATAAACTCATATCTATTGAGTCTATTTAAAGGAGGCCGCTTGACATGCGCTCTGTTCAGGAGTTTACAACACAATCACTGAAAACATTATTTTCCTAAATTTAAAACATTTAAACTTTAAATGATTACATGCAGACATTAGATAAACTTAAACACAGTATAAGGTCATTTGTTAATATTTACGTAACCTTTGCCAAAAAGAACAGCACCTGCTCGCGATAGGGAGGACTGAATGAGTTGATACTGTCCAAGTTCACCTTTAAAGTTCATGCCGCAGCAGATGGCTCTGCAGGCCCAGTGACGCAGCAACACGCTGATGATGGTATCCCACTGTGCATGTGTTGCTGTAATTCGTGTTTATGCAATGTGTAGTTGTTACACCCCCGAGTATGACACATCAAAGACTGGAAAACCTAAGTACACAAACACACCTTTTATTTCTGTGTTTCCCATCACAACCTAGCTCTTACTCGTGCTACTCTGTCCCTTCCCCTGCCACCTCCACCTCCCATACTTTACCATCTTCCTCACTGTCCTTGAGGGGAGTTTCAACTGAGCAAAAAGTTCCTGGTGATAAAACAGAAAATGGTGTTGCTGTCACAGACCGGCTGTGTATACACCTGGCCTCGACAGCCTGGACGCAGACAGGAGGTGAGGGGGTAGATGCAGGGGAGAGGAGAAAGGGAAGAAATTAGGGAGACAGTAAGTTTTAAAAAAAAGAGAGAGTGACAATAAATATGCAGAAAGAAGGAAGTATAGAGAGCTTAACAGGCAACCTTAAATGACTGGAACATAATACATATGGATGGGAATGGGGGAACAAGTCAATAAAAATATTTAATTGTTTTCTTGGTATGTGTTAGTTTATCTCAGAAGATAAATAAATATAATTATTTTGTTCGCTCAGTTTTGCTTATTGCCAGGGTCCTCGCCAAAATAAATAAAAAGAAAATCAGTAATTTTGACACAGACCATCAGCACAAGTCTATAGGGTGTGTATGGTATAGAACAAAGCTAGATCAGTTGGGTCACAGCCTCACTGCTGACTATTAAAGAGAGAAACCTAAATTAGCACAATAACCACAACACATTCATTTGTGAGCTAGATGCAAAAAACTCAAATACACATAGGTCAGTGCTTTAAGGTAAATCCAATCAGTATACACACTCAGCAGACAATGCAATTATACTTACAATACTTGTGTGTTTGAAGGACCGTGTTCAGACATAGAGTAGATCTGGCTGACCTGAGTTTCAGAACACACATACAGGCAGAAGAGATGTTATCATTCAGAACTTTCTTATGGTTTTATGAACTGAGTGGTGGACTATTAGAAAATCCCCAACAACTGAGAATTAATTATATAAAAATGACTGGGATAAAATAGGGTTCTTTGTGGTTGTATTTGTTCACGGTTCTTTTTCATGGACAGTGACAAAAACTGAAAATGTCTAGCGAGGTCACGGCGTTAGGGTTTCACATTAAAAACAAGTTTCAGTAGAAAAAGGGAAGCCAAAGTGACTTTCTCCCAGATTAATATTACACTCTTTAGTGGGTTGAGGAACTGCCACCATTTAATTGATGTCTCTGTCTGGCAACCTGGTTTGGAAATGTATATTTGATATTTTAACAGCCGTGAACAGTCACATGAGACATTTCTGTGATTTTGGCCAACACGAAGACAGACAGTAATGACAGTAATGCAGGTAATGGCTGTTCTCTGATGAGATGTCATCTAGTGTCTCTCAGTGGTTTGTTCTAGGGTATAACTGGTCTAAAGCACAATTGGAATCCTTTGTTATCTACTGAGACTGGAGATGATATTCAATGAACTTTGTCTCCTCTTCCACCATTTGACTTGTAGTTAAGAAGAAAATCAAACGTAAGACTTAGTCCAGTGCTTTTAGACATCTGAAAGGAGCTTCAGTTCAGCAACTTGCTTAACGGATGCCTATCATTCACCCCAGAAAGACAGTCTGGTGTTCATTTGCCAGAGAAGTGTGTTTTGACTTGAGTTTTGCATGCATGGCAGATGCTCCAACCAAAGCTCATCAATTCAACCAGGCTTATGTTTAAACAAAACAGAGGAAAGAAATAGCACCACATGCACTCATGCGCGACACACATTACGCAATATAGTCATGCACAGAGTGATTCACTGGGTCTCTAGCTTAACCTATGTGTCTCAAAATCATACCTATTCTCTCTCTCCTATGTGTTCCACATGTATAGAAACACATACACTAAACGCTATTGCCTCTTTAACCTGGCATGACAAGGGCAGTTTGGAGCCAAATGCTGAATTTGTGGTAACGGGCTAATGGCAGATGTTCGTGATTTGTGCACAGATGGCTGCAGATAAATTCTTTAAAGAAAGTTCCTTGTATTTTCGATGTTATCGCGCTGTCGCCAAGGCAAGAGAGAGTTCACCATGAGATGTGACAAAAGAGTTTGACCCATAAATTCCTAAACAGTGGAGAAAAGACCAGCACTAAATCAGTCAGAGGAATCTATTAACTGTGAGTCTGAGGGGCAAAGATCATTTTGACCATTTTAGTCCATATGACTGGAATTTCCACCTGTTAGCGGTAATGCGGCATGTGGAACACAAGCTTGTGTTAATCTGTAGCTATGTGAGTCTGTGTATTTGACCCATTAACTGATTTAATTGCTGGTTCCAGTGATCTGTAAGATTCCCAGATAATAAGGGTGAAACAGAAGAGAACAGAGGGTGGATTGAGGCACTGAGAGCTCACCCAAGGGATGGATCTAGGGTCTGGGCTGGACAGAGGGCAGGAATGTACAGCCATGCTGGTCTTGGACTGAAACTGGAAAAAAGGATAGAGCTCCTCTTTAAGAGAGGGAAACAGACAGTGGGTTAGTTCAGGGATCTATACGTTTGTAACAGAGGCTAAGGCATGAAACTGAGAGGGCAAAGAGGAAAGGGGGCCTGATATTTTGTTCATGGAGCTGTATGTTTCTCTGTCCATGGCAGAACTCACAGAGCAGGCTTAGAGAAATGAGTATAATGTGACAGTAGAATTAGACTCAAGTCTGTTAAACACTTTGGAGTTCAGTGTATTCAAGGTTGCTGTAAGCAGCTGAAAAGAAAAGGGCATGGTAAAACTTATGTCTGCTATTTCCAACTTCTTTGTACTGGATCACTTATTACTTTATAAAATAGGCTGTATGTGTGCTAGTTCACAGTAATTATAAGTGGCCCAGCCACTAGGGTAAAAAAGGGACAGAGAGGGAACAGAGTCTCATTGAGAAACAAGCAGGGTATGCATATGTACACACTCACATGGCGCACACGCACAATAATACCTAACACACTGGGTACTTACACTATTATTAATGTAGTGTTTTGGGCCCTGGGACTCATTCAAACTCAAAGACTACAGAGATCTACAGTATCTGGTCCATGTATACACTCATTACAGATCCCTCTCTGCTTCCCATTTAGACTTCTAGGACCCCACTGTTTCATATCCACACTTAATGAATCGTCCGCTTCATGTGCATATTAATTAACCTCACTTTACACATGCTGTAGCTGTAACCTGCTTTTAGCCATTCTTAGCTAACACCAACTACCAAGACTTAAAAGTTCAAAAGAGTAATAATATAAGTCATCATGTTATCTATGCTTGCACAGAGACAGGCATAGATAATAGGTAACAGTTGTGACAGCTTCGTTCTGCATTAACAGAGGCACCAAGTGCATTGCTACTAGATGACTGGAAATAGTGAAGGTAAATCTTAGACATCTGGGCTTTATAGCTCCACTCTCATTTTTGACTATCTGCTAAACACAGTAACATGAACATCATGACAACAATTTGGCTACATGCATGTAATCTGCTGTTTTTGTGTTTATCAACTGACTTTTTTTTCTGTTTTAGATATTTTATTTTGAAGCAAGCAGTCACACCACACACCCTCTAGATTGGAAGTTATTTAGGTGCTGAACCCATTGTGGGCACATAAAGGCCTCAGGAGGACCTAAGCTATTCACAGAAGGAGGGGCGCAAGCAGGATATTAATGGGAGAGGTTAACAATGAGCCAGCTTTTGTGGCAGCGATGGAGGAAGTCAGGAAGATGCAGCACAAGCCACTTGTCAAACTCAAAGCAAGCTGGCAAATATGTGGAGCAATGAAGGACTTGGCAAGGGTATTTCAACCAGTATACCATGGTAAAATCAGAACTAAACTGTTTTCATTAAACAGCCCTTTAATGTTACTCATTACACCCCAGTATACACCATTATACTTTTAGTGAGAAAGAAAACGTGAAATGGAAAACTTACCATCCTTCACCTCTCCATGTTTATCAGAGACCAAAAACATTAAAGTTTTATAAAGGCTGCAGCTACCTGACATATTGTATTGCTTCCAGTCAACATACTAGTGTTTACATTTGTTGGTGTTGTTTTTTCCACTGCCCTGGTAGAAAACTTACAATACTGCACTGTAATTAATGTGAATTAGAACAGTTACAGTCTGCAAGATGGATACTGGCGTGAGATAGAGGAATAGTTGATAACAGCAATTTTTTGTAATAATGACACCAAGACTGCAATTATACCTGGCATTCATATGTATTAGCTTATACACAATTATAGTACTTGGGTTGTTGATTGTGATGTAATCTTCCTTAATGATTTATTATTCTTGCTCATCACAATTTGAATAACTGGATTGGTGACTGCAAGATTCAAGCAATTATCAGCCCAAAAACACGCTTAGTACAACTACATTATCTTTTTAGGTCCAAATAGATCCAACAGGCTTTCACATCAGCCAGCTTTTCTTGTGGTGGGTGTCTATTTCATCTCATGACCCAGACGTGTCCAAACAGACTCAATACTAGAGCTGCTGACAGAGCCACTGGCTTAACATACACACACAGGCACATTAGTTCACACTGCCTCCCATGCACCGTATATGTACAAATGCAAATACCACTTGCATGCAGAGGCAATGTCCCGACAGCTGCCAAACCCACATGACACAGCTCCAGTTATTTTTAAACCAGGAAACAATTATGTTACCGGTAGTGTGTGTGAGAAAGTCTTTGCTGCATGTGTGTGTCAATGTGTTTTTGAACATGCATTAAGAAAGAAACCCTTACAATGCCTTTATATACTACATTATATATTCCAGAGGCAGCAGCATAATTGCGAGTACAAGCTCTAAGTGAGACACAACTCAACTCCTCGTTGTTTTTTCCAAGGACAGTGGTTTTCAAGACTGTACACTGGACGTAAAGATGGGTCAATGGAAGACTCAAACAAACCCTCTAATTATTTCTCAGACTGGTAAAACTTGTTCTCTTTGAACCAATGAGATGTTAAGAAGTCATACTCTTCCCACAGTATCCTGTCTGCATACCAGTCACATACTATGGTCTAAGTCATACTGGTCTTTGAAGATAACAGCCCTTAAGAAAAATAATTTTATATAATTCGTGTCTGTTTTTAGTCCAGCAATATGTGGTTCCTGTAAAGGGACAAACTTGCATTACTGTGTTATTTTTAACTTTTGTTGTCCTTGTCTAGTCTGTTGTATGGAATGACCTCATCACTCCGTGCAGCCTGGTTGCCATCAGCTGTTTCACTGAGGCTAACGCGGAAGAAGTCTTACAACTCACCCACTCCGTCACTCTCGCACTTACTTGATGAATGGAATACCACAAAGAGGTAGCCCTGGTATACATGAACACAGAAATGCGCACACAAACAGGCTAAAAAATATATATATACAGGGACACACAGAAACAGACACAAACACAAGACCCATTATACGATGAAGGAAACTATGACAAAACTATAATTTGATACTAAACAGAGGCATAGAGGGGTTCTACATGGAAAATGAACTGACGCATGATGAAACAAGAGAAAGGATTATTCTCCAGAGTAGCTTTTCTCCTGCCTCTGTTCTCTCTTTATCTCTCTTTCTTCATGGATTCAATAGGGCTTTGTCTCATACTTTACCACTGACCAATGCAGCTTTGAGTTTTCACAGGCAGTTTTCAGGGATCGCTTGGTTTTGTCTCAGCCGACAGCCAAAATTGAAGCTAAAATGAAGATTATGAGATACTGAGTTGAAGCTATTGGTCTGGTTTTGTGTAATTGTTGTACAAAATATATTGGTCTGTAACTTTTGCCAGTAAATTGATGCTTTAACTTGTCTGGCATGTCTTCTTGATAACATAGTAGTATTTAACAAATAATCAATAACAAGAAAATAAACTACAATCATGTAGTCTATGCTTTTTGTGGCTCATGTGATCAAAGCTCTTGAGAGGGATGATCTAAACTTTGGGCTCAAGACACTTGCGAAGAAATTATGGAAGCAGCGTATACCGTCACCAGCCTAATGTTGCACCCTGTACTCGGATTCACTGGGTCCATCCTCAGTGTCTTCTAAAGTATTTAGTTACCTAGTGGGGGTGGGAAAAATAATTGGATCTTAAATGCATCGTGACAACTGAGCACTGATGCAAAAAACTACTTTCCTAGACTTCAGGGGGCTCTCCACGGGTGGCTACTTTCATATGCTGCAGTGAAGTCACATTTTGGAGGAGGTGATAATGAGTTAAGGAGATTATTGACGGAATGTGATGTGAATCAATGAGAGCCCTTCTGCTCATTTAACACGTTTAGTTTAACCAAGATTAATTAACTGATTCTAACAAGTGCACTCTGCTAAAACATGTCTTTATTCATCTCTGCTGCCGAAAGCTTCACTCTGTGCATAATAAAGAAAGTCATTGTAATGGATTCTGCTTCTAAAATACAAAACATTAGGGTAAATTAGTACTTTATCTACGATGTTTCCATTTAAGAATCAAACTGAGCCAGTTAAGGGTGCCTATGTGCATCTGGATCAAGAGCAGTTTTGTGAGCAAACCATACCACCTTCATCTAACTGAATTGTGAGCCCATTGCCTAGAGTATCACATTTTTCCTTTTAACAATGTCACAGATACCTCTTGGTATCAGCTTGTTTTTCAGTCTCCTGGACATTGTTCAATGTGGCCTGAGTCTGAGGACTTCCATCAAGTCAGACCCAAAACAGGTTTAATCATTAACGCTTAATCACGAGTTTAAATCAAATAGAACCATTAGAGCCATTAGAGCAAACACTGTCACACTGCTTCAGCTTCTTCAGGGCAGAGAGGCAGTTCTATAGGTGCACAGAGTGTGTGTGTGTCCTTGGGTGTGTTTGTGCCAACAGTATATGGATACAAGCATGTGTGGGCAGCTTCAGGGTTCATAAAGAGAGAAGATAAAAGTTTGATACATGATATAAGTTTCAAGGGCGGAGAGGAAAGAAGGTCAAAGAAAAGGCAATACATAGAAAGAGAAGGGCAAAAGACAGAAAAAGTGGCAAAGAGGACGGAATAAGATAAAAGGAGCAAATAAGAGTACAAATTGCAGCAGTCTAAACAGACAAAATATGTTTTCAAATTCAGTTTCTCAGTTAATGAGTCAGTGGATTAGTGTTAAGACAGCAAACAAATTTAAACACACTTAAGGATGTGATCTTCTGTCACCAGAAATGCTCTAGGCAAGGGAACTTAGAACATGTTATTAAGTTTCATTCAACAAGCTCTTGTCATGGATAAACAATAAAAGAGTCATTTAGAAAAAAATCTTTGTTATTGATATGACATGGTGACACGCAACATTATGCATAACAAATACAAAGCGTCTCCTTCTAACAAGGTCTCTCCAGTTTTAGTCCAAAAATGTCTTACACTGAGTTTTTAAGGTAACTGACTTGTCCCATGTGAGTGCTAATGTGAGTTTCTCAACTTGACAGCACAAACATTTTTCAGTGGCTTGGTGCCAATATGTACTGTTTACTTTCTTGAATTATTAACCAGTGTCAAAAATTTGCTCAGGTAACTTGAATCTCACTGCTGACTGACAAAGCCAGCCAACCGGTGTTTTAGACCATGCTGAAAAAATGTCTGATCCCTTTTGAAAACACAGAGTAGCCAAAGCTAAACTGTCCGTGTTCAGCACCTACGGCTAAAATAAACAGTGTAGCAAGGACAAACGCAGAGGGTAGACAACAAACAACTGGATGAAGAAATGTACACAGGGATAGGACTAAAAAGATCAGGAAAAGGAGAGTCTCATTTTAGATAAAACTTAGAATGTATATATACAGTAAAACCTGGTATTCTAAGCATAAATATGAAAAATAATTTCTCAGACAACATATAAGAATAAAATCTGTGCAAATTACAGCTGAAAAACATGTAGAAAGGAGAAGGAATGGGAGATGCCAAAGCACACTTCAATGTACTTTATCAGACTGAGACAACAAAGCAAAGTGAACCCTTTGTGCATGGAGAAAGTCCAAATCCAACAGCAAAACAGGTGGTTTCGGATAATCCTCTGTCTGTGTATGTGTGTGTGTGTGTGTGTGTGTGTGTGGCTGTGAATGTACATGTCTTTGAAAGAACACTTTCAGATGCATTGGAGGTGCGTGACCATCTATCTGGATATGTGTGTGTATCTCTGTGTTTATATGTAGTTGTTTGTACATCATACATATGCACATGCATGTGTGTTTGTTCTACAAAAGAAAGCAGATCCAGCCTTTGCTGAATTATGTGTTCACTGTCAGCTTTAGTAGAGCCAGAATAATAGAGCACTACAGAGGAAAAGAAAGGCTTTGTCTGGAAACTTAAGTCGGTCTTTCGTTCTTTTATTCAAACTTTCTCCACTTGGCATTCCAGTTATTTTATTTCACTCAACTGTAAACTAATAAGATGGAATTTAACATAAAAAGAAGCACATGCACATCTCTCATGGTGAGTTTATGCTGGTAATACACATTAATTACTGTATCTTAATCCTCATTTCTTCTCTAGTCTTAACTGTAAGTCTTCAACCTGGCCTATGCAATGAAAGAATTGCATAATAATGCCACAGGTTTGCAGGATTTTTGCTCAAGACATCTGGTTCTCCTAAATCAGTTAAAATAAATCACCTAAACAAATGCACATGCACAAACAGCATGCAACAGCTGATAATTATGTGAAACTACAGTCTTTGACTGGAGCATTTCCAAAAACTCTCAGTTTTTACTACACCACAATGATTAGCTCATGCAGTGAGTATTTACTGATATTTACATTAGAAGGTTGTTTCACAACAGCAGTGTGTTTTGCATCAAACAATTAACTATATTGCTGACATAAGTCTTTAAGCACAAATCAACATCAAACCCACCTGCACTTATGTTAAAAGCATGGCATACTACACAATTTATTAGGTTCAGGCTTGCTTCAATTCGCTTCACCTGAATTAACATATACTCTACACTTCAGTGTGAGCAACATCAAGGAAGTAACAGGGATTTAACAGTGTTTGAATGTGACTTACACAGCTGCTGAGCAGGCCTGAGAGAGCTACTCCAACAGTCCATCAACACTGATACTGACATTGTGTGAGTTACATTCTAATTTGATAACAGTGGGATTCTGTCCAGCCAGGAATATATGAAAAAGTCAGATCAATCAAGGATATCTTGGCAAAAGGTCAGCTTCTGTGCATAAGCTGTTTTCCTGTTATTTTACTGTATTTTATTGCCTGAACTTAATGAGATCATTGAGTTATTTCTGAACTAACTGGTGTTTTGACATACTGGGAAGCTGAAGTTCATTTGGGGAGTTTTTATCTTCCTTGTTCTTTGATACAAGTTATACTGAAAGTATGAATTACAAATGTAAAAAAAAGTTGAGTATATAAGGACTGGAGTGAAAATATCTTCTATAGTATTGGTGTAAGGACAGATATGCAGAATTTGTGTCCTGCCTCTGGGTTCCCTGAGCCAAAACAGCAAAAAATGTTTAATCATTAGTTAAACAAGTCCAGGCTGTGTTTACACTGGGAAGGGAGAGAACTGAAAATTGTCTGAGAGTTTTTTGCTTTGCTTTTTTAATGGCTATATAAAATGTTTGGCATGCACATTTCACATATTTTTACAAAGATGCATATGTGAACATAATATGGCAGTCCAAGGTTAAAGTTTTGAAAAGTCTCCTCTCTGATCATGCTGCTTCAGTGATAGCACTGATAAAAGTAACTTTCATCTGAACGCCTATAAACATAACTGCTGTCAGATATCAAAGTCTTCTGAGTGTATGGATAAACCTTTGAATCTTTATGACTTACCGTCACTGCCAATATCTGCAAGGCTACAAAAGGACAACTGCCAACACAAGCGGCTGAGGGTTTTGTTCCCATGCTTAAGAGACTAAATGACCTTTAATATGTGCTCTGTCAAATCGTTGGGTACCTTTATGTTGGTGCACATTTATTATTGTGAGAAGAACATCAACAGTTGCTATATCCCTGTGGTGTGGCAGTAGGGATAAAAAGGGCTGTTTACTTTTTAACTTTAGCCCTTCAACACACACACACACTTCGATCTGCGAACTACTGATTTCCATGCCGTTACCATAGAGATGGCTGTAGGAAGCAGGTTAGGACTTGGAGACACACAGGAGGAAAAGAAGACAGAGGATGATGAAAAAAAAAGGATGAAGGAAAAAGAGGTCACCATGAGCTGTATGTATAATGTGGCCTCAACAGCCTCTAGCTAATTATGATGAGCAAACAGAAAATGGCGTGTCTGTCAGTCTGTACTTCATCTGATCTACACACAAAACCCTGCTGATGCTCTTTGACTTCAAAGCTACTGTAGCAAGCACACGCACAGATGGCTGTCTTTAGAAAATACATTTTGCTCTTCTGCTTTGTAGGTGAACAATACAGTAAGGTGATATCTTCAGAAAGACAACTACCCCAGGCACTTCTAGAGGTCCACTACATGCTCATAACAACGGTTTTGTAGATACAGTAGATTCCAGCAGAGCAGTTCGGTTTGGTGACAAATGACCCCTCAGTAAATTATACTCCGGAGATCAAGTTTTCTTTCCAAACAGATTTTATGGGCTGCAGTGGGGACTGTCCTAAAAATCTATCCAATTTTTTTGCCTCCAAGCTACTAGAAACCATGGCCACCACAAAAACCATAATGCGATCTTTAAAATAAGTCAACTTCAGTGGTAATGAGAAAAACTTGTCAGACTCACTCTCCTGCCTTCTAGCAACTGTCCAACGTGTTTTAAAACAGATTCAGAGGCCTACAAATTAGTTCGATATATAAAAGAAACCTTCAAAACAAGCTAATGAACAAATATAAAAAACATTATATCTTTACTTTGACATCACCGTTATTTTCTCTCAAACACATGTTGGTCATTACTGCAGCTATCAGAGCTCTCTAGAGCATGCCCAATTCCAAATCTCTTTAATCACTATGGAAAAATCAAACAACCCTATCAGCAGGAAGACGGCCATTAGGTAGGCAAAGTGTGCATGTGTGTACCCATGTGTGTGTGATGTGATGGGACATAAGTTAGATACAGTTTCCATTAATACAGTAGCCCAAATTGGTATTTTCTCCAGATATTTGAGCTACTGCAAAGAATGATCAAGCTCAAGGTTGTTATCAGCACCAAACTAGTCATAAAAACATTTTTTAATCCATTATTTAAAGATAAACAACTATACAGATAAGAGAATAAAGATATTCATATTAAAAGCTATTTGCCATGTCAAGCTGTCAAAGTAAGCATAAGCCTGTACAAAGTATGATAAGCAAAATAAAAGGCTAACAGGCATTGGTTGTAAAAAAAAAAAAAAAAACAACAGTCTGCCTCACCAACCATTGGGTTTATAATAAGAAATAGAGAAACCTATAAAACTAGTCCCTTAATGGAAAATATGGTCTGTAATCCTGGTAATCAAGGCTCATTATAATATCCTGGTACAACTGTCACGTGGACAGGTTATCTAACCTGTGATACAGACAGCAGCGTGTCAGGCAACAGCGTATTATAACTCATTAGCCATGTTTGCCTATTTGCTGCAGAGCTCAGCTGTAAAGTGAAACCTGAGCAGCAGAGCACAAAAATGATAAGGGGTGGTATGTGATACTGTTCACCCAAGACACAGAATGTAGAGAGAATGGGGAGAGAAAGTGATGAAAGAGCAGATGAGAGATGACGCAACTCTCCAGCTCACTGAATCTGACTCCTTCAACATTTATACTGGGTGTGTTACACAGAGAGGGGGAGAGGGGAAGAGAGAGAGAGAGAGAGAGAAATGATGACTCCCTATACTCACCCATTTCTCTCTAGCTCAATTCCCCCCTCTCTCTCTTTCTCACTGCAGTGAGTGAGGTGATGAATGTGTGTGTCTGTCTCAGTTCCTATTAATAGTATAGAACAGGGCTGTAGGTGTCAAAACTGGGGAGAGATGAGATCTCTCACTCTCTCTCTTTCCCCCTCACACACATACAGAGTTGAAGCAGACTCTACCAGGGAGTCCAGATGTAGCAGAGGTGGGGTACAGGTGGGGGTGGGGGCAGAGCGCAGAGGAAAGGGGGTAGAGGTCGAAGACAGAGCCAGCAGTGGAGCTTCAAACAGCATACTGACGGATTTACTACCCATATGATAAAGCAAACAACCCACAGCACGGTGGGGTGAAAGACTGGACTTGCACAGTAGAGCTACACAGACAAACACACTGACACATAGGTGCCCAGACTCACACTGTTAAACAGTGAGTTAACTGGTTTAACCCTGCCAGCACGGTGCGACAGCAGAAATATGTCAAGACTGAATACTGAATTCTTTAAGAGCCAGAGAGGATCATTCATTACACTCTCAGTCTTTTATATATGTGTGCATATTCCTACCTCGTGAGTTGGTGGCCAGGTCGGCCACTTTCTGAAAGGCATCTAGGAAGGCAGCGATGGCAACCACTGTCGCTCTAGGAGAAAAAAGAGAGTTTTAGTTAAGAAGAAAAGGAAAAGGGGTGTAAAAAAAAAATCACACTTTACTGACAGAAAACAATATACAATACCTTGTTTTACAAGATTAAAAACTGCACACAAGAAAGGTAAAAATAGTCATGGTAGAGGCAGGACTTTGCGTCAGTCAAAGGTTATATAAATACACACACAAGGTACTAGCTGATCAGTTGTAGTAATTACATACAGATGTTGGCAGGCAAAGACATAAACTGATAAGACGCTTTTGCTGAAGGAGAAAAAAAAGCTTTTGCATGTGCACATATGTGAATATGTGCTGCATTTTTGATTATGCAAACATCAACCCTGATAATTTGATAAAGTATGACTTTGTATGTATCAAATGTAAGTGCGTGTGTGTGTGTGTGTGTTTAAGTTAAAACTTAAACGTGCCCTGCTGTGTGAGGAATGTCTATGTGATTACTTAGAGACCGCTGGAATCTGTCCGGCTCAGCAGAGAAGCTCTCGTGCAGCTTTTGCCACACTTACAGTTCAGTGAAAGGATCAGTGTGGGATCTACCCAGTTCAGCTCTAAAATGGAATAGAAGCCTATGGCAAGTCCACAACTCATAACCACTTATCTGTCATTTGGTATAGTTTGCCAAGTGTTTATAAATTGTGACATAAAACGCTGCCTATAACAGACTGAAGAGAAGGCAAAACCCAGTCCCCTAATAAAAAAGAAATGGAAGCATGGCGTAAGATTACTTTCTGTTTTACTCATTATAGACACCATTTTAGTGGTATCCCAACTGATTGCCTGTCTGGCCTCCTGTCTGACCAGTTACTTTGCTGACTAGCAACAGGCTGAGCCATTGGAGGGAAAGCTGACTGGTTAACAGACAAACACTGCCTGGCCTACTTCAGAAACAACACTCCTCCCATGATTAAGATCACAGGTATGAAGATGAAAGGTTCTTGGTATGTGTTTGTGGGTGCATGTGCATGTATGTGATATCTGATCTCCTCAGCAGAGACGAGACTATCCATCAGTCATGCGTGCTGCACAAAGAAACACAATTGTCTAGAAATTTTCCACGCCATGTTCAGCCGCAAAAGCTTGTTTGTTCTAACCCTGAATACCTTAATTTGAAGACACTTGTTATCTTCCATTCGCCAACAGAAAATCCTCATAACACAACCTGGGAATTTCTATAAACACACCAGACAGATCTTCACAACTGGGCAAAACAATCGCTGAAAACAGGAGAGTGGTGTTCCTAATGCATGGGGCTTTGGGATGGGGTGGTATTCTTAAAGGGGAAGTAAACTTTTTACATATCAAAGTCTTTTTACAGGTCTTGGGGGGCACTACTGTGCATGTGAGGGAGTTGCTGAAATTTGACATTACTTGGGCCCGAAGACTACAAGCTGGAGACAGAATTTTCATCTTTGCTTGAGGCTACATTACCCACACTAGCATAACACATCCAAATCACCAACCAGACTGCTGGAGGTTGAGTTGTAATGTGGGTAATGTAGGCACCGGGTTTTGAAAAGGTAGAAGAATACGTGGAACAATAAAGACAATACCTCTGTTTCTGCTTTTGAGTCTAACATTGAATACAATACTAAAATGGTGAAGTACCCTATTAACGCATGTCTTTTGGGGTAGATGGAAACTAAACTAAGCTGAGTTGCAAAATATTCTGAAAAAAATTAGCTGTATCGAGACTGTTGAAGTTGTTAGCCTATTCCATCAAGTGTCTGTGACAGAAAGGGAAAACAGAACACAACTGATAAACAATAAACAACCCTGGTCCCTAACTTAGTTACAGGCCTGAATATTCTTCTTCATTCAAGTGACTGTCAGGTCTTAGCATTCAGTCAATGATGGAAAAATCATTTCCTTTATCACTCAGAAAACTCAATATAATATTGGCTAATAAGTGCTGCGTTGTTTCAGAGCTGACCAGAAGATCCTAGGGTGTGTCCTGCAAATGGAAAAAGAAACATACTCGCAGGCACACACAGATTCCTTTCTATTTATAGCCCAGTACGGGCACCGGAGCAACCTCCAACTGATATCTACCTCCACTCATTCATAACATGTATACATTGGTCTGTGGATCATACGTTTACATGCACTTGTAGCAAAGTCTTGTTCTGTCAAGTTTAACTTGTTAATCCAAAACAGGTTTGTGTGGGAAGTGGTTTTAACTGAAGCCTGCTTTTAATATCAGTGGCACCAGTGCACTGAAGTACAGTGAGCTGTGGTTTACAATTACTAGTAATGATCATTTGCTGTAATCTGTTCCATGCTTTTACATGAGAAATGCTAAACTATTAAACTGGTTTATCCACTCGCTACACTTTCAACTACTATGAGTGCAACGAAAGACAGGGATGTATCATAGTTTTAACACTCCACAGAGAATTGTTTAAGCAGCAGCACTGAAAAAATTAAATGTGAAATTTTACATACTTTCTGGCTCAACTGACTGTCAAATTGGGTAACTTCTTAAGAAGTAAATGAATAATAAGTTACAAAGGCAGAATAATCAGGTTTTAATTTCAGCCCTGACAGTCAACCAGAAAGCCTTAAGACTTATGTGGCTGTACAAATAAAAAAGCCCTGCTGATACAAGCTTTCAGCTCTGCACAGTACTCCAACAATGACCTGACTGCTCCCATTGGCCTTAAAATCTGCAAACGCCCCTGTCCTGGAGTCAAGACAAACGACTTTAACATATCTATTCCGTAAGGCCTTGGCCAAGCCAATCTAAACTCCCCATAGACCCTGATGTAGTACAGCAGAGTGCTCTTTCTGACAATGATACATTCAGCCCTGCTGCCTCCATCTATTCTTAGTTCAACAGAAACTAGTATGTGACTGTAGTTAATCTGAATCATAGAAAGAGGTTGTGTTTTACTGCACTTGTTTCAGGCACAACATACCAAGAATTATGACAGAGATATTGATCTGGGTGTAGAGATTTTTATACTTGTATATATGTATTAACTCTATGTATTTATCCATCCATGCCCATCTGCTGAAATACTATACATCTCTCTTTTGAGCCCAGATTAATGTTGTGACCATACAGTTCATAAGCTGAATTGGAAGCTTTGAGGTGGTCTTTTTCTTCACAAAGTGAACTATAAATCAGAGGGAGGGAGGCCTGTGTGTAAGCCTTGCTCTGACACAGCTGCATCAACCGTGACCCACCAAACACTGACAAGTTAAAAGAGGACTGTGATTAGAAATCAGCTAGCCTTTATTCCACCCCACCCACTTTCCTCAAAGCTCTATTCTATGCACATGCATGTATGTGAGTATATATGTGTACGGGTGTGTGATGGCTGCTTAAAACCAGAATGGCCAGGGAAAAAAAGCACCACATTTGGACTAAAAAAAAATGACAGAACAGCCCCAACACTGTAATTGGTTGATTTCCTAGTTGCTTTGTGAGAGGGGAGCAGAGGGGCTAAATTACAGAGTAGTCTGCCTAAGGACGTCATTACACAAACAGACATATGCCGCTACCACTGCTGGCTAGTTACTTATTGAGGCCAAGGAGGGACGGTGGGCGTGTTTGTGTGTACCCCTCTATGTAGTCCAGTCCCCAAACAGATTACAGAGGTCCTTGGGTGGGGGGTCACACTGTAGTCAAAAGGGCTAGTTTGGCCACATTAGTAGCGGCTGGAGACCAGCTTTAAAGCAGACAGAAAAGTCTTATTTGTAGGTCACCATGAGCAAGCCCAGCTAGCACACTCTTATTAGCGCTCCAGCAGCAGAGACATCGTTACAGCCAGCCATATGCCACAACCACTGCAGCCTGGAGCAGGGCATAGGCCAAGCTTGATCATACTGTAATGATTACATATGAAAGGGAGGAATTGACCTTTTCTGAGGCCATCACTTGACTGATCCTGGTAGGACAAGAAATGGTGCAATACCATTAAAAAATAGGTCAAAGTATGGGACAATAAATACACTAAAAACACTGTAACATATTGATATATTGGACTGAAGGCAAAGTTTTCACTCATTGTCAAACAGCCACTAACCTACCACGACTGGTAAAAACATCTCTCCGACACTGTAGGTTCAACTCACCTTCTCACAAGCACAATAACTGGATGATTTGTTCTTTTATCACAGTCTCCAGACACACAGACATCCTACTGCTAAACAGCCAGTCATTAGCAACAAGGCCACAAATACTCCCCTGAGCTTTAGCATGGCAGGGTCACATATTTAACCCCTGAATGATGGAGACACTTGAATAACATATCATCATTAATCAGCCTTAATACTGAGAAAATGGAAGAACAGGACACTGAGTGGCCCCTGGAAAGTATTGTTAAATCCTTGAGCCTTTATACAACTGTCAGTCTTAGTCTGTCTGTGGACACGTGGACACTTAAATGGCTAGAGAACTGCCATGCATTGTTAATCACGGAGTAATTTAGACCACAGGACATCCGTATTTACAGTACTAGCTGGACAGTGAGCCTTTATTTCAGCTGTCGTAAGTTGTTTGTCTCCTGACACGTGGCCACTTAAAACCAACTAGGAGAAGTGACTGGGATTGGCATCCATTGTTAGCATAAGACTTGGAATAATTTTGGCAGGAGGTGTGTAAATTTACAGCATCAGAAAGACAAATTAAATCAGGCTGAAAGAAGACTAAATGAGAGAGAAGGGCACATATTGACCTTTGGACAGTATTGTTCATTGGACTTTTATGTAAACTGTAATTGCTTGTTAGTCTCAGGACACGTGGCCACCTAAAACTTCTTGGGAAGAGACCTGACATTGACATCTAATGTAAATGCCAGATAAAATACAAAAAATGCTGAAGAAGATAGCACTTTGAGATGACTGAAGTAAAAGAGGTCTAGTCAAACCTCAAGTAAACAAAAACAATGTGGACAAAATGATGGAAATGTAACATTTCTGTTTCTGTATCATTTAAGGAAAATTAGAGTCTCCTCAGGTTGAGATTACTGGAAGAACTAAATTACTAAGAGAAAATGCTGATTCCCCCTTGTTTTAATTTTATCAGTTGTAATAGTTTTTTATAGTTTCCACTGCCAATAAAAACCCACAGAAACATACAAATGTGTTGTACATGTATACAGACACGCTCTCACCTGAGTTGCGACTGCAGTTTGCCAGCCTTGGTGATAAAGTCCTCCCAAATAGGGTAGCTGCTCTGTGGAAAAAAAAAGACACAAACATGAATGACACAATCATCAGAACATATTTCAGTATTCCCACAGTTGCATAACAGTTGAACCACCATGAGACCATGCTGGTGCCTCACCTTATCTGCAGGGCTAAACAGAACTAACCAAGCCTTATGCCTCCCCATACGCCCATAACCCAGTTATGTCATCCCAAAAATATATTTTTCCATACTGCTGTCAGTAGACCTGAGGCAATCTCAGGATTTAAGCTATAGGATGGAATTGTTTAGCGGGGCTGTATGCAAAGGAAAAGCATGAGATTTGCTCTGATTACAGAGTAAAATTTAATAACAAATTACCTCCAAATATTTCCAAACAGCTGGCTTTCATTTAGCTCCTACTTTGTTTAACTTTATTTTTATTACTAAATTAACTATTAATGGGACAGCAGACATTACCATCATGTCTTGCGTGTGTTAGGTTGCAAAATGGGTCACAGGCCTCTTTTGGAAAGATCCCCACACAACAAGGGCACTAATACTATGGTATAATGAGCCTGGTTCCCGATGGGACTCTAAATTTACCCAATTCGGGTCCTGGGCTGAAAATAGTTGAAGAGCCTTTTATAAAAACTATCATAGAGAACAAGTGGCCTAATGCATCTACAAGAGGAGGCTAACATGGTAGTAAGACAGCACATGATAAAGTGATGAATATACTGCAGCATGAGCACATGTTTGTCACTGATGTGCTACTACTGTCGTGGGCCTGAGGAATGTCATGTTATGCTGTCAAACATTACACCCAACAACCATCTCTCTGCCTACAATACCCCTCTCTTTCTCTCTCTCTCTCCCTCTCTTTCTCTCTCTCTCTCTCTCCCAGTCTTTGTCTCTCCTGGTCTCCCTTACATCACTTTTGTTCTTTTTTTATCTCTGCCCTCTCTCTCTCCTCTCCTTCTCCCTCTCTCTCTCTCTCTCTCTCTCTCTGAGGAGGTCATCACTATCAGCTCTACCTGCTTCAGTGCAGATATCAAACACTCCAGCGCCAAGGCAAATGAGCTTTCTCCACATTCGTCACTCTTGTAGACAGATAAGATTTACATAGAGAGTCGAAGTGAGATGCCACTTTGTTTTCTGAGTCTACAACCCCATCTGTAGCAGCATTAAAAAAGGCCCACCGAAATTTTGAATGGCTTAAGCAAAAAGACAAAGCAAATACACTAGGCATTTGCGTATTTCCACTGGTGCTGTCTGGCAGCATAGTTACCTGACAGTTAAGAGACAGGGAGACCATGAGCTACCCAGTCAAGTGAGACATGGAAAGTGGAGAGGTGCTGAATGTCTGAGCAGTGTTCATAACAAACTTTCTGACTCCAGCAGACCCTGATGGCTGGCCATTTGACCTACACATGTCAAAGCCTTCAGACCCTGTGGGTAGTTTTCTACCCTGACAGCTACATTCCCTACATTCCTCCAGGCAAGTACAACAGCTGGGAAATCTGCTAATTGTCTCATCAGCCAAGCTCTGTCAAAAATAACATCAAAATAAGATGCCCTAGTTTTGGGGAGTGATGATTGCCCTATTTAGCCTTTATCCAGTGTCGGCTGCTGCATCCACTTCAAACTGGAACAAATTAACTAGACGACGACGAAGAAGTATAGTACAGTCGAATATAATTGCATTGCTACCACAAAACGAAAATTAATGCAGGTTAATATAGAATAAGACCAGAAGCACCACAGCAAACACTACAGTAAACAAAAAAAACAACAAACAAAAAAACAAACAAAAAAAAAACACACACACAAATTGGAAATAATGCCCGAAATTTGCTCAGCTGTAGGAAATTTTTATCGACTTCTAAATACACAATAAAAAGTTGGTGTAACTCTCAGTTCTAAGTTAGCTAAGTTGTTTAGTGTTCTGTTGCAGCAAATCTTAATTTACAACTACCGCCGGGTGTTTGGGACGTTAACTAGCCGGGGTAGTTAGTTTTTGGAGGACGCTCAGTGGCTCTCGGCTATCATAACTCGTGTTGCAAAGTTCATTTGGCTTACTTACTTTCATGTCTCCGATAACAGTTTGGAAGAGTCCTCCGAGCGCGCTGCATTCCTTCTCGATAACAGCCTCCATTTTCAGGACCAACTCCAGTGGTCAGTCCCGACTCAGTGAGCCTCTTTCAGTTCGCCACCTCCGCTCTCCAGGAAAACCAAAAACTCCAATAATGAGGGGGAAAATGAACAAAAACGAACTAACCTGTGTGAAAAAGTTTCTGCTGCTCTGACAATGACGAACAAAAACTTTTATCTCAACTAAACGTAGAGAAACGGCAGCTCGGTTCTGCTCTGGTGCACCGTTTACTTCCAATCAAAAAACGCTGTTGGGACTAAGAGAGAAATTTAAACCCCCCTCTCCCCTCCACGCCGCAGCGGTCATACCCATGGCTGGACCGTGAAGATAATCTTTTGCAGTTTTATACTCGAAACTAGAAATAATCCACAATGTTCAGGTGGTAACGTTGTTCCGTTTCTCGACAGGTAAATACCGACACACAGAACTGCACACACTGCCTTCCTCTCAACACTGAGAGAAACGAGTCGAGAAACAAGAGTCAACTCTCCCCGAATAAAGAAAAAAAAAACGCTTTTCCGGTTGATTATTTTCCCACCAAAATAAAATGTCTGATTAACGTCGGTTTTTAAAGTCATCCTGAATTGATCAGTCTCGTGCAAAAATGTTAATCAAAAATGTGTGCTTCAAATTAGCATTTGGATAAAGTTAATAACACGAGTGTTATCAAAGTAAGATAAAAGCAAGGAAAAGCGGGATTCTTTAAACATTGCAGTGGTATCATGTATAAGTAACGCAACGCATTATAATTCATACACGGAAGAGAGGTTCCGCTGATAGCTTGAGGTAAAACTTTCACCAACTTTTACCAATTTTTGCACATCATTTTTTTTTTATTGTGAAGGAAGGCCCGCGATATTTCCGGTTTAATTCTGTTAATTTTGAATACGCGATGCAAAGCTGCCAAGGTGAACAGAGGGAAGATAAAGTGCGTCCATCAGTGACTTCTTTCTTTTGGAAGTACTTTACCGTAAAAAGACAAAAGTGAAATAAGGGCTGAATATATACAATAGTCTAAAAAAATCTCCTCTAAAACTCATATCTCTGTGAGTTTTGCATGATTTCGTAAGTGTTAAGGGTGCATGACGCAAGCACAATATTGTAAAGCACCACCAACATTTTTTTGTTGATGCTAACGTTTTGCTATTTATGTATAAACATAGGATAAATGATAACTAATTCAACACCGTTGAGCAGTTGTAGATAACGGGAGACATCTAGTGGCTAAAATAAAAGTAGCAACATAAATCACTGCAGGGAGTACAAGTGGGGTCCAAAATCCCACTACAGACTTAAGTTTCATTCAAAGTCATTCACAATTACTGGAACAAATAATGAATCCCTTGTGGTGACCATTGCTCTAAATACAATATCTATTGTGCATAAGGGCATTTATAGATTATAATATTTAATCGCTACTAGCACTTAATAGAATTCTCAATGGCAAATATTTATTATCGTGCACTCAAGCATATTACAGTACACCATGAGATATTAAGCTGATTGTTTGTGTAAATATGTAAATATATGCACATATATGCACAGAATGAGCAGGAAAAGAAAATTTAAGTTCCACCCTTTCTGATTCGAGTCCAGTCCCCGTAAGAAAAAATCTAGAAAGTCGTCTGTACACAAAGGAGAAAGACAGGACTTCACATGGCCTGATGCCAGCAGGTGCACTAAAATATTCTTTGCTACTATCAGAGGGGGTACTTAAAAGATCTCAAAAAGCCAAAAATGCTTAGAGAGAGCTAAAAGAGGTTTTTCGGGGTCAAAGACAATCTGAGGAGTAAATAGTGAGCTTTCAGCAACAACATACAAGGAAGACTTGATTTACTGTGAATTCCTGGATATATCTAACCAGGTGTGTATATCTTTTCAGTGTAATTTTCAGTTTTCTGTACACTTGCTTTCATGAAGCCGGTGTGTGTAGGATTTAAAATAAATTCAAATTCTAACTTTGGCGACTCATAGTGGTGACATCAAGAAAGACACTGTGGCAGATAACAATTTACCCCTGTAATGATGCACGGACAAAATCACCTTTTTTTTTCTTCAAAACCTTTATTTCTATAGGTCTGAAATGCATTTAAAAAGTCAAAAACAGCTGGTAACAAAATCAATCAAAGATTCTCAATTTAAAACTATTTTAAATTAATAATAACTTTTTAATAGCCTAATGCAAACAAAACTATACAATAAATACTACTAATAAATCATGTTGCAAGTAAGATGGTTAATGATTTGGACAATTTAATGATGCATTAAAGGTCAAACACTAAAAACATACTACGTAAAACATATATTTAAACAATCCACTGATCACTGTTTGAAATATAGTAGCTGACAAAAGCATTTTATTGATGATCAGATTAAATGATTAGTTTGTATTAGAACTCACAGGAATGACAGATGTACAGTATTTAACCCAGACCCATTTATATTTAACAGTAAGTCACTGGATTTAGCCATTCAGGACAGTAACAGATACTATTATGTGATAAATATTGGCTGTGTAGCACAATAGTTACAATACAATGAATCAATTATGCCAGATATGCTAGAAAAAAAATCCAACAAAAGTGCTCATAACAGGTAATTAAAACTTTGAAAATTCAAATGTCAGATCAACTCACATTAAATAATGGCCACATGTAAAAATGTAACAAAAGTTATGTTAAATCTAGAGTGAGTTTGCAGCTCCTTAGCACCAAGGTAACTGAAGGACAGTGAAAGCAATTAATTTGCCTTTCAGGGTCTTTCCAAAAAAATTGCATCACATTAACGTCCTTGTGCATATCCTTTTAACAGCACATGTGCACGTGTTTTTGTGGTAATGGAAATGGGAAATATTTTCTTTGGTGAGGATATGACTCAGGAAATGGGGCAATTCTTGTATAATTACTTGTATGAAGTGGGTAAGAAAACAAAACCATAACTGTCAGAGGCATCACACACATCTTGCAAAATTGCCCTGCATAGCCTCAAAATGCACCACTTTCCCTAACTTCACACATATTTTCCTGGCAACGTTAAGGAAGGCTGCAGAACAGTGAAATCATCGGGTTAGCAGCAGAGGAATGAAATTCATTTGGTGCTAACTGGACAACAACTGCTGTTCTTTAATGCTGTTCTCAAAATATACTTAACAGTGCAGACACAACCTACTTTAAACCAATCCTTTCAATGCCTCAGACAATCTATTCCTGTATGAATATTATTGTCCAGAAATCTGAACAGGTGTTTTGACTGAGGAAGAAAATTTGTCATCCACACTTTTCCCAGTGTAGCTTTGATGTTGTGATCGCTTGCTGACAGGAGTTTCCTATAAGGAAATAATATAGTTTGCACTGACCTGAACTGAGGACAGTGCTCTGTGTGGAGCTTTGTAATGTTTTAACACACACTGAAGTTATGAAGCATTTGTAAAATTAGGTTATGTCGGTTTTCGTGGTTACATCCTCCACCTCTTGAAGCCCATCAACATACTGCAGCCGTAGCATAGTGTCACCACAAATGCAAATATCTGGGATAGAAAGAAACAACAGTCAACCAGTTGGTCATATACAAAACATGTTTCATTAAACAAACTGGCTCAATCCATGAACTTAAAAGTGGCCCTATTGTAAACTGAAAATTGTCAAGTCAATTTTATTTATATAGCGCCAGATCACAACAGAAATTATCTCAAGGCACTTACTAAATTGACAGTCCTAACTAACAGCAGAGCACCACAGACATACACAATATTCTGTTTACTTTTGTTATGGTGGAAACTCTTTCACATGGTATCAAAAGGTGCAAAAGGTGTAAACAAAACCATAACCAGAGTTCAGTCGGCAGGGAGGTTACTTTTAAACAGAGGTGTTTTTCTGACAGGACTCATTGAGAGCCTGAAAGAGACTTAGCACTGATGTCAGCTTTAGTCTTGCTTCAATAATTGTAATGAATAAATCTTTTCATATATCTTTCATAAGCACTATTACTTTGAAAACTGTGAATTCTGTTGCAAAATGAGATTTGCTTTACCTTTCAAAGACACAGCTTCTCCTCTACCTCAACAGAAGTCACTAAACAGGTCTGGCATTGAGCTACATTCATTCAGATAGTTCTGTGAGTGCTCTGCAATAATATGAATTAAAATGCACAGATTATGCATACAATATTACAGAGCTAATTTGAAGATATAGGGCACTCACCGTTGCTGCCACGTTAATACTGTATTGCTTGTCACTCAGGACTGTGAATATATTGCCTCGAGGGTAGGTTATACACAGGACAGTGTCAGTGCTGTTAGGCAGTGGCTTGATGTGGGCTCCTCCATTTGCTGCTGTAGTTGCTGCCTCCAACACGAAGGCAGCAAAGTAGAAAAGCAAAGCTATGAAATGGTAAAACACATCCTAAGAAAAAGAAGAGAGAAGGCATTAGAAATAGTGACGACAGAAGAGTTCAGTTTCAGGTTTCAAATATAAACAGTTCAGTTTAAGTGAAAGGGGGTTTTTGTTAACTTGTGGAAAGGTTTACATGATTTGAAAATCAACCATAAGACACAGAGAAAGGGACTGAAGATACAGAGGCGGAGAGACAGAGAAAAGAGAGTGAGGGCATGTCAGAGAGTAAGGAAGGTTAATGAGAGTCTGTGCTGTCGACTCTGTGAGCCTGGCAGGACTACAGTCAGGCCTTTGTTGTGCCTTGGTGTGAGCTCATCATCCATGTCACTCATTGTTCGGCCGAAAACAAACAACCCCACACGCCTGGCTACTCCTGGGAGCGGGGCCTGGAGCCTGAGGCGAGGCTGGTTCTGTCTGAGAGCCCAGACCTTAACGCACAGTCCTCTACAATGACATAACATGAGAATACAGCACAGGTTCTCACTTTCATCTCATGTCACTGATACATTTATCATAGTTATGGCACAACAGTACTAATATACTCTCCACTTATAGCAACTGGAGCACCATTTGTAGCTTGGGCTCATTATTATAACTGAATTTTAGACTAAGAAACCAACCTAAATATGTTGCTTTCCAGAAAGTGCTGACAAGCGCTAGGCAGCATCTTCTGTCATTTCTCTTTTTATGCAAAAAGAGGGCTATGCTCATTATGATTAGAGCTAGGCTCCTGACCTCACTGACTCTATTTATGACTAAAAAGAAAATCATCATAGTAGTGCAGGCTTCTGTTGGCTTGTTGGATTCTGATCAATCATGTTTTATAGTTTTTTCTTTTATTGTCATATACAGGTAACAATGAAACATCATTACCTGTAATGAAATTCTTGAACTCAGACCCCTTTTGAACCCCTCAAAAATTGCACACGGAGGACGCCGAGCGGCGGCAGCCATCCCCACCGGCGCCATTGTGTGTTGTGTAGTTTCTGTTCCTCAATCACCACTAGCAGGTCTACAAAGTCTTTCAAGCCACCTGATTTGCATACACTCAAGCAGTTACTTACATCTGTAATAGTAACAACTTGGCTGTGGTCTGTACTGGCACTTAATCAGTCAGAACATGTGAATAAGTTACATAACGCTGTATGTACTAACAAGAGAGCTAATAAATCACAGAGCTGAATCATTGCGTATTTTAGTAAAGAGATATAATTCATTTTGCCAACTTAAATGTATTAGTGTTTAATTGTTTAGTGGCTGCCTTAGATACTAATAATAATGCTAAGACACTGGGCCTGGGTGAGTCTTTTTCAGTGACATAACATGCTCTTTTATGGAAGTTTTTTAATGTAATAAAAAGAGTAATATTTTTGTTACTCAGCATGTGTGTTCACACTTAGATAGGTGCTGTGTAGTGGTGGGTGAAATCACAAGTGAGCTTCTGTTTGTTCCTTATAGTAGAACTTACATAATAGCCACAGACATAGATACTATTCAATCTACAAGCAATCACACTGACAAAAACAAATGTAGCTTTCATGCACTAAAAGGAAAAATATATAACAGATATAGCTGAACATGTAAAGAGAAAGCCAGAACCTGGTGCCATACTATTAGACCACTGTATTACAGCAATGCCCAATTTGGCTCAAATAAGACAGCTGACTTCTAACTTCTATAGAGCAGTCATTGTTTGATATGTAGACAGTTCAAAGCACAAGTTAAACTGAAGTACTGCCACTGCCATAAGACTCATTTGCAGTTTTGCCACTGAACCAGTTCTCTGACTTTCATGCACCAAACAACAGCTGCTGCCATAACAACATTATCAAACACTGACGGCCATCTTAAATTTCAGAGATTTGACTTGTTGCTAATCGACTGCATTTACACGTTGTTTTAAATCACTGTTGTTTGTTTCGTAGTCCTTTAAGACATGTCTTACATTGTGTCACTTTTACACTGTAATTGTGTAATCTGTGTATGCTTTACTTTGGTATGCAGACAGACAGACAGAAAGACAGATGGACAGATAATTAAGATGACTAACTGACTGACTGATCAGCTCATTTACCAAGAAGTTCCAGTCAGTGTTGATGCGGTCAGCCAGGCCGGTGATGAGGAGTGTGAGGTAGGCGGAGGAAAGGAAGAAGGCAGTGACGGAGACAAACATCACCCATCCCTGCAGCAGAGGCACGGGCACGTCGGAGGAAGCCACCAGGATCCATACTAAACCACCAAATAACTGGGGATATAAACAAAAACTCACACTGAAGACAGATGCAGTGTGAACTTTGTTGTATATGCTGTAATCCTCAAGACGGAGCTGGCAAAGGCACTTTCAAAGTTCAGAATGTTTCAGTGGACACATTTGGATACTGCAGTTACAGGCTTGTCAACAGTTTATAGTGCACTAGGCAGACTTCAGGTATAACAAAGGTATGTATACTGGTACAGTGTATTGTACCAACTTTTTCTCTTCCAGTTTCTATACCGATACCTACTCCCCATCTGATACCAGTGCTCTGTTTTTCACAAAATTGACATTTTTACCACTGCATGCAACTGACTGGGATCAATTATAAGTGAGGTAACATGAGGCCGGGGGTAGCCAAGGTGCCAAAAAAAATTCTACTGTGATTTAATGAATGTAACTGAGTGCATTAAAACTGAATTTTATGACGTTGACAAAGAAATTGTATATAATGTGGACCAGTTATATATATATATCTGAATGGTCCTTAAGATAACTTTTGTTGTGATTCTGCACTATATATTATAAATATATATATTATATAAATAAAATTGCCTTGACATGACACCCTTAATTCTGCAGTTTATCTGCATTACTTTAAAATGTCACATAAAACACACTCTGGTGTACACGTCAATTTTGTCTCCTCTTAAAAGCAATGTGTTACCCAGTTGCACCTTTTGAAGGTGGCAAACAGGATGCAAATATTGCTATTGCAAGGCCGTATGAATAAAATACACTGTTTTGTTAGAGAATGTATGGCAGAGTAGCCAGTGTTATCTTTGATATGGTTTACTTTGGACTAAGGTGCAAACATGCAGGTACCTGAACTGAAATTAAAGCACTACAGAATAGGGTGTTACTTTATGTAACTTTTCAGCAACTACTTTAAGGCTATCTACTAAAGTTAATGACGGGTAGAACATGGTGACAAGGTTTTAACATCAGATACAGTCCTGTTTCCAGCTGAGGGCCTATCTACACAGGCCTTCAGCTGCAAATAGGCCTAAAGATACATAGTCAAATGATCGGTCTATAATCTCAGAGCATTTTAGAAGTCACCTTGCAGGGTTAAAGGTCACGAAGAGACATAAACTAAAACTGCCGCTCACGAATGAACTGTTACTAAAGTCATTATTAAGGGGATGATGCTTGTAACACAGTTGGTGTTTTATGTTTCTACACTAGTGGTGAGAGGTGTGGTTTTTGATTCCTTGCGGCCAGACTTTCCAACAATGCTTGAGGCGACATTTGCCTTTGCTTTGGCTGTCAAACTTAAGCAATAAACCCAGCCTGAGGCAATGACGATCAGTGTGTGGGCAACTTTTAAACACACATCAACGAGTAAAGACAGCGTTGGTAGCCAAGAACTAAAAGTCTAGCCATGTCTGACAATGGGTCATCAATTATTAATAAAGAAATACTGACTACAGGCTAGGCAGACTTCTACAACACCAGCAGGGTTACTGATAAATGTAAGAAATACAGCTGAATATTCGAAACAACAAGATACTCACTATTTCTAAACAGACGAGGGCTCCAGAGTAAGTCCTCAATACTTCCAGCCCCAAAGGTAGAGAAATAGTTGGCGCTGGGAACGAGGTGGCAGCGGGATTAGCGGCTGGTTCCGACATCTCTGTGTCTCCCTCTGTCTTCTCTCTGTCTCCCCCTCTCCTCTGCCTCTCACCCTCTGTCTCCCACTGAAGAAAAGACTCCGTTCAACAAAGGAGCGGGAGCAGCGAGCGAAATTCCTCGGGAGTCATGTGTCCCCCTCCCAAAAACAGGTCGGACAGGTGCAGGTGCCACTCCCTGGAAACCTGCGCTGCATTCAAGGACCTCGCGGAAGCTCCTGCATCACATCCACGTGAGACATAATGTCAGCTTGGGCCGAAATGACTGAGGGTTGGTTTTAACTGGTTGATGTTTTATTCTCAAAGGCGATGCCTGTAGGTGCAGTAGTTTGAATTGTATACACTATTTAAAATACATGTTCGTTTGTTTGTTTTTTCAAGATGATAATCCGTGCTTATTTAGTCTTTAAGCAAGTGTAGAGATCAAGTTTATATGAACAAAGTTGGCAAGACGAAGACAATAAGATGTGGATAATTCATGTAAATGAGCTTTTAATTCATTTATGGTCAGAAGTTACCAAGTACAACAGAAAGGGAAGCTAGGAATATACAATACCAATTATCCAAAATGCATCTCTTTATGTACTGATATATATATCTTGGTTAATGGTTATAACATGCTAATAAATTTGATTTTGACAGCACAAATATGCTTTTAGAGCTCCCTGCTGTCTGCTTCAAGTAGCCTTTGTCATAAAAGCCATGAGGGTGTGTTTACAATGATGAAAGCACATAAACTGGTCACTCCTTTACTATGCCCTCCACACCCTAAACATCAGCTCTGTAAAAGTGTAATCACTCCCATTAATCATCATATGAGCTCATTTTATACTCTTGATAACTCCAACAGTAACTGAAGCCACCAATTTTACTCTCATTGAATAAGTTTGTTGGGGGATTTGACACCCTCTGTGTGTGAACAGCCACCAGCAGACAACACAGCATTAGTGAGAAGGCAAATAAAATAGCTGGGAGTCATGACTCCAGAACCAAATTGATTCCTGTTAGAAAAGAAATGAGGCCTGAGAAACAATGGTGTGTATACTGTTTAACCTTCAAAGTGCAGGAGCAAATCAGTTTAAAGAGTAAATATTAGTTTAAGATCTAGCTGAGGAGAGAGGAGAATTGATTTCTAAACAGACTCCGCAACATTTACTGTATTTGCCCTAAAACACGGAACTGTTCTATAGGAGGGTAAATCTTTTTTAATCAAATGATGAAGTAAAACTGCTTTATTGTTATGTCAGTTTGCATGAGCAGTTTCTCATGGTAAGCCACAGTTAATGTTTAGCTAGGACTTGGTTTATGTGAAACAATGTTGACATAACCTCTGAGAGGGCACTGGGCTTAGTTCAGTACGGCATGGCAGTAAGAATCAATGTGACCTGTGTAAGACCCTGTATCCTGTACTATAAAAGACCATCGTTTATAGAACCAGAAATGCTAGATCATAAATCTTTTTTTTTCTTTTTTAAAGGGTGGATGTTTTCCAAGCATCAAGGAAATGGGTAAGGAAGTTTCAGCAAATGCAGATTTGACCCTCATCTCTGTGCACGGAAACACATTTAGCACAGTGAATCTCTGTAGGCCTTACATCCATCTCACAGCAAGAGACGGATGTGGTTTATTTAAGAAGCAATGGAAGAAACATTCAGAGGCTACGACACTGTACATTTTACTTCCGGTACAAAATATTTATAAGAAATATTGTGAATATGCTGTATCATTTTTAATGTATGTATCACCTGTACCTATTATTTGATATAAGGAATGAAAAAAAAGTCTGAAGGGCTTGCTTGTTATGAAAATTTCAAATTACTTTATAACAATTGTTATCAGACAATCTAGTATCTTATATACGTCCAAGAGGACCAATTGTAATCAGTGCAAAGAGTCTAAACATCAGCCCTGGCATTTGACATTTGGGAAGCAGTAAGATAATGTGTATAAATATGAACATACAGTCTTGTGAAAAAGACAGTACACCCTCTTTGAATTCTATGGTTTTACGTATCAGGACATAATTTTAAAAAATCATCTTTTCCTTACCAGGTTTTAAAATCATTCAAATTCTAACCTCAGGTGTAAAACATTCCACAACAGATTCCACTGTGTCATTATTTATTTAACAAAAATGAAGCCATGAGGGAGAAGCAATGCATGAAAAACTAAGTACGCACCATGATTCAGTAGCTTGTAGAACCACCTTTAGAAGCAATAACTTGAGGTAATTGTTTTCTGTATGACTTTATCACTCTTTCACATCGTTGTGGAGGAATTTTGGCCCACTCTTCTTTACAACATCGCTTCAGTTAATTGAGGTTTGCAGGCATTAGTTTATGCACAGCTCTCTTAAAATCCCGCCACAGCATTTCAGTCGGGTTGAGGTCTGGACTTTGACTGGGTCATTGCAACACCTTGATTCTTTTCTTTTTCAGCCACTCTGTTGTAGATGTGCTGGTGTGCTTGGGATCATTGTCCTGTTGCACAACCCAGTTTTGGCTAAGCTTTAGCTGTCAGATAGATGGCCTCACATCTGATTCTAGAATACTTTGGTATACAGAGGTGTTCATGGTCGACCCAATAACCGCAAGGTGCCCAGGTCCTATGGCTGCAAAACAAGCCACCAGGCTTGACAGTTGGTATGAGGTGTTTGTGCTGATATGCTGTGTTTAGTTTTCAACAAACATGGCGTGGTGCATTATGGCAAAACATCTCCACTTCTCATCTGTCCAACAGACATTGTTCCAGAAGTCTCGTGGTTTGGTCAGATTCAACTTTGCAAACCTAAGCCGTGCTGCCATGTTCTTTTTAGAGAGAGGAGGCTTTCTCCTGGCAACCCTTCCAAACAAGCCATACTTATTCAGTCTTTAACTTTAACATTTAGCATGCTAACTGAGGCCTGAGGCCACATCGTGGTAACACACACCTGAATGCTCCAGACCAGCAAACTGCCAAAACCTTTGCTTTTAAAGAGGTGGTCGCACGTGTCAGCACCTAGCTGCTACTTACCCTCTTAATTCCTATGGAAGCAGCACGGGTGTACTTAATTTTTCACACACTGCTTCTGCTTTATGGTCTAGTTTTTGTTAAATAAGTAATGACACAGTGTAATATATCATGTGTCGTCGTTCATCTGAAGTTGCATTTACCAAATTTTTTAAGACCTGCTACATACATGGTGATTTTTCATTATATCCTGATACATAAAACCATAGAATTCAAAGAGGGTGTACTTTCTTTTTCACATGACTGCATGTGTTGCACTCTACAGTATGACGGAAGGGCCTGAATCACATCAGCTGTAAGACAAACTTGTATGGCTGCCCAAGGGACCTTAATCCTCACAGATCCATGGTATTTCATTTTCACATGGCATGTCATTCCATTCCCCATTTGGATTTGAGAGCTCCACACAATCCTCATTTCCCATATTATTGGGCTCCCCACTTTGCCAGAATCCCCTACCTTCTAGGTAAGACCCATCCACCCACCTCCACTTGTTCTCTTGCTGCATGTCAGACAGACCAATCCAGGTTCTGGAGTAAAATTTGGAAACAAAAACTAGCTCATCTTTTGTGGTTATAATCACCAGATCAGCTCTTCTCTGTAGACAGTCTTTTCTGCTTTCTTCCCAGGTTTTAGCTGCTCCTTTATCAGAGGCATAGTAGCACTTGTTGTTGAACTTTATCCATCCCTGGTAGCAAATTCTCTCTGGAGAAAGCAGAAGTGTATTTTAATTATTCTGTTACTGAAACCACCAAGATTTGGGGTCCAGGTTGTTAAAATTGATTTCCATCATTTAGTGATGTTATTAATAACAGCTCAAAGTGACCACCTGGCTCTGCCTGAAGCACCTATCTGCTGTAAACACTCAAATCAGGTATTAGACCAAAGAGAAACTGAAGTAAGTTTTTACTTTCAGCATTACAAGAGAAAAGAGAAACAGAAATGTGTAAATAGTTGAAATTTAACAGTTATGCAATTTAAACATTCACTTTTGACTGCTGTGGAAAGTTGCTCTCTTGGATACAAGACTTTTTGTGTTGAGTGTTTTTTAAGTTATACAGAGGTATTCAGTGTTTCTGTGTAGCATTAAACAGACAGTACATGATTATTCAGAGCAGGTGGACTTATCAGTAACCAAGCCTTGCACTTCACTGACAAATGATTTACACTGCCTGATATGTTAACCCCAAAATCCAAACAAGCAGCAGAAAATGTAACAATCTGTCTGAAATTATGCTGTGTTAGTTATGATTAAGAATGTCATCATCCTCATCCTTGTATTTAATGGATTATATTAGAACATATTTTATGATCCAACCAAGTCTCCTGTTGTCTGATAATGTTACTTATTCTTATGGGTCTTCTTCAGTTTCCTTTCAGCAAATCCAAATCACACAAAATTCTATTCAGAGTTCATTTCTTACCTGTTTTGCTGTGATTTAACCTTCTGACATCCTCTTGTAGTTTGTCTCGACTTGCAGCCACAGCCTTGTATTGGCTCTGCAGCACCTCTAATTCTTTTTTCAGGCTGCTGGAATTTCTCTTCAGCTGGTCTCGTTCATCTCTCAGAGCATCTCTGTCTTTCGTCAGATTATAAACCAGGTTTTCACACTCCATCAGACCAACTTGAAGCTTTTTCCAATGACTGATAGCACGGCCATCTGTAAGAAGTTCATTTAGAATCAATGAAAAACTGTGAAAATTATTCAGTGACCATTCAGACACACTGTAAAACTCACAGTATTGATAGGTGTTGAATTTTTGGTGACTGATTTAGAGTATTCATTGGAGTTTTTGACCTGATGTGTCTCTGGATACAGATTTTAAAAGCTCTATAAGACTTAATAACAAACTTTGGTTTCTGCATGCTTGATATAAGCTGAATAGAGGATTTTGTTGTGTACTTATGTTCACCGTTGAGGCAGATTTTTACTCACTCTGGGCCACCAAGCCTAAGATCACCAGCAGCAGTAGAAATCCCAGACACACTGCAGCAGCTCCAATCCACCAGACTGAACCATAAGGCAACAAAAACCACAAACAAGCAATTCAGATGTGTAATTTTGCTTAGTGGTTTAATTATTTCATCAGCCTCTATCTATCGCATATATATTAGCATTTTTAGAATTACTACAGTTAATTACTACAGTTAATCAGTTACAGTAAATGTATGTTTGTAGGAAGGTGGTAAGGTGTGTATTCTTACCTGGAATTTGAGGTAGCCATCCATATTTTGATCTGTCATCAGTAGCCATCAGAGTACAGCTGTCTCTCTTAACCTCAGCTGTTTTGCTGTTCAGTTCCACTGACATCTGTCAGACTTATGTTCAGTGTCTTTCACCTGCCTGGTTTTCACTCGCGTACTGAGTTTCCAAGTGTCGCATCCAACAATTTTTTTTACTAATGTACAGTGATTAGTTGATACAGCAAATACAAACCTGTGGTCTTTTCCAAACAAACCTACCAAAAACTGGAAGGTTTGTTTGGAAAGGACCCCGCCTTGGGTTGAAGTCTTATTTAAAGCAGCAGTCTGGGATTTTTTTTACATTAGTCATGAGCTGTTGTGGATACCAACTGTTGGTCAACTGTTAAGATCCACTTTGCAGATTCATTTATATTTATAGTTTATACTTGCTTGTAAATGAGCAGCAGTGTGTATTAGCAGTGCATTTTAATCTGTGATTGCTTTTCAGTCTTATATTTGCATCAGCATTGCGGACTGAGTCTTTAAGAGTGGCACAGTTACAGGATAATCTGCCAAACTCTCAGCTTGCATTTCTAAGCTCATTAAGCCAAATTGTGATGCGATTATCAGAGACCCGTCTAAGACCAGTCAGTGAAAAGAAACAGAACATTTCAACTGTAAAAACAACACTTCTCTTGTCTCGTATCTGAATCATATGGAAGTTTAGAGATAACCAAGTTTAGTGAGGACAAAACCATCCACTTAACAATAAACCTGGACCGGGAAAACAGATCTATGTCCAGTGGAGGTTCTGTTGTGATGGTTAACAACATTATTTTCTGCACAGGTGAAACATATATTGTTTACCGAGTTAGCCAATCATTTTTTGACCATCCACTGCCATCAGAAACACTCAGCATTACAGTGGTAGATGTCATTTGTGAACCCACTGAGTGCATAGATGAGAGTGTGTTTCTGGAACTGTGGCATTTATGAGTGGCATGCATACAAGGGTTTCAACATGGTGTTCATCAGGTCGACCATGTAGGTCCAGTGGCCAAAGAATGGATGGATGGTTGACCTCTGCAAAGCATTCTGACCAGAGAGGACACAACATATGGTAGTTTAGTAAATCATTTTGGTAATTTACATGGATTAGTGAGCACCTGTTTTAATTGTCCTTATAGTTCTTGGTATAGTAGCTGCGTTAGATAATAAAAATGCACAGACAGTGGGTCTGTCTATAAGACTCAGTATCTTTTTCAGTGACATAGCATGCTCTTTTTACAAGAGATTTTTAATGTGAGGCTAAAGAAGAATGACTTTTTACAATAGTGTACTTCCTTGAAGATTTTACACATGATATTGATATTGTGAGTAACATCTATTCATTTTTTACTCAGTATGTGTTCACACTTAGATAAGTGATGTAAAGTGGTGGGTGAAATCACAGTTACTTACATAACAGCCAAAGTGAAGATTAGAGTTATATATACTATGCAATCTACAAGCAATCACACTGACAAAAAATATAGTTTTCATCCACTAAAAGGAAATATATATAATAGATATGGCTGAACATAAAGAGAAAGCCAAAACTGGACATCCTACTATATATTACCACTGTATTACAGCAATGCACTTTGGCCCAAATAAGACAGCTGACTTCTAACTTCTATAGAGCAGTCATTGTTTGATATGTAGACAGTTCAAAGCACAAGTTAAACTGAAGTACTGCCACTGCCATAAGACTCATTTGCAGTTTTGCCACTGAACCAGAGCACTTACTTTCATGCACCAAACAACAGCTGCTGCCATAACAACATATCATAACATTATGCGTAATATGCACATTGAATACTTTGGTATTTTCCAAAGCAAGAAGGGACAGAAAATGGATTATAAAGAAACATTATGGTAGCTCTGAAATGTATTTAATCAGAGCATAGAGGACTTGGTCTATGTGGAACAGTGTTGATATAACTTCTCAAAGGGCACTGGGCTTAGTTCAGTTTTGTGTGGCTAGCAGTTAGAATCAATACAACCTGTGCAAAACCCTGTATGCTGTAAGATAAAAGGCAGATGGATGATTTCCAAGCATCACGGAAATGAGTAAGGAAATTTTGAGAAGTGCAAATTTGACCCTGTTCTCTGTACAGGGAAACACATTTCACATCCATCTCACAGCAAGACAGCAGAGATAACCCCTTTAAATATTTTATTATTTATTTAAGAAGCAATGGGAAAAAAAAGTACATATACATTTTACTTCAGACAGAAAATAGGAATAAGAAATATTGTGACTATTCTGTATCATTTTAAATGGATATATCACCTTTGCCATTTTATTCGATATATGAAATGGGGAAAAAAACAGTAGGCTATGTCTGAAAGGCTTGCTTGTTATGAAAATTTAACAGTTAGCAGACAGTCTAGTATCTTCTATATGTCCAAGAAGATCAATGGTAGTGCAAAGAGCCCAAACTTCGACCCTGGCAGTTGACATTTGGGAATCAGAATCAAAATTTGAACATATGTTTTGCACTCTACAACGTAATGGAAGGGCCTGAATCACATCAGCTGAAAAACCAATTTGTATGGCTGACCAAGGGACCTTAATCCTCACAGATCCATGGTATTTCAATACTACAAAGTGCATCATTCCATTCCCCATTTGAACGTGAGATCTCCACACAATCCTCATCTCCGCTATTATTGGGTTCTCCGCTTTGCCAGAATCCCCCTCCTATCAGGTCAGACCCATCCACCCATTTCCATTTGTTCTCTTGCTGCATGTCAGACAGACCAATCCAGGTTCTGGTGTAAATTTTGGAAACAAAATCCAACTCATCTTTTGTGGTTATAATCACCAGATCAGCTCTTCTCTGTAGACAGTCTTTTCTGCTTTCTTCCCAGGTTTTAGCTGCTCCTTTATCAGAGGCATAGTAGCACTTGTTGTTGAACTTTATCCATCCCTGGTAGCAATTTCTCTCTAGATAAAGTACAAATGAAGTTTAGTTATTCTGATATTGAAACCACTAAGCTTTGGGGTCCAGGTCCCATCTTTTAGTCATGTTATGAATAACTCAGTGACCACTCGGCACCACCTATCAAACTTTCAAAGGATTCTATTCAAAATTCAATTTCAAGTACATTTCTTACCTGTTTTGCTGTGATTTAACCTTCTGACATCCTCTTGTAGTTTGTCTCGACTTGCAGCCACAGCCTTGTATTGGCTCTGCAGCACCTCTAATTCTTTTTTCAGGCTGCTGGAGTTTCTCTTCAGCTGGTCTCGTTCATCTCTCAGAGCATCTCTGTCTTTCGTCAGATTATAAACCAGGTTTTCACACTCCATCAGACCAACTTGAAGCTTTTTCCAGTGACTGATAGCATGGCCATCTGTAAGAAGTTCATTTAGAATCAATGAAAAACTGTGAAAATTATTTGGTGACCATTCAGACACACTGTAAAACTCACAGTGTTGATATATACTGATGTGCCTCTGAATGCAGATATTAAAAGCTGCATGCTTGAGATAAGTTGAATACTGAGGATTTTGTTGTGTACTTATGTTCACCGTTGAGGCACAGTTTTACTCACTCTGGGCCACCAAGCCTAAGATCACCAGCAGCAGTAGAAATCCCAGACACACTGCAGCAGCTCCAATCCACCAGACTGAACCATAAGGCAACAAAAACCACAAACAAGCAATTCAGATGTGTAATTTTGCTTAGTGGTTTAATTACTGTGTTAGTCCCTATCTATATTTCATCACATACATCTTAGCCTTTTTAGAATTACTACAGCTGCTTTATTATAAGGTTTAATTATTTCATCAGCCTCTATCTATCGCATATATCTTAATTTTTAGAATTACTACAGTTAATTACTACAGTTAATCAGTTACAGTAAATGTATGTTTGTAGGAAGGTGGTAAGGTGTGTATTCTTACCTGGACTTTGAGGTAGCTATCCATATTTTGATCTGTCATCAGTAGCCATCAGAGTACAGCTGTCTCTTTTAACCTCCTCTGACTTGCTGTTAAATGCCACTGACATCTGTCAGATTTGTGTTCAGTGTCTTTCCCCTCCCTGGTTATCACTCCCACACTGAGTTTCTGAGTGTTGCATCGAACTGTTTTTATGAAGGCACAATGATTTGCTGACAAAGTAAATACAAACCTCTTTTTGCAAAGGACCCCGCCTTGGGTTGAAGTCTTATTTAAAGCAGCAGTCTGAGATTTTTTTTACAATAGTTATGAGCTGTAGTGGATATCAACTGTTAATCACCAGTCAGACGCACTTTGCAGATTCATTTATATTTACAATTTATACTTGCTTGTAAATGAGTAGCAGTGTGTAGTAGTAGTGCATTTTAACCTGTGGTTCCGTTTCAGTCTTTTATTTATCAGAATTGCGGACTGAGCCTTTAGAAATGGTGCAGTTAAAAGATAATCAGCAAATTCTGTGCTTGAATTTCCTGTGAAAAATAACAGGATGTCAGCTGTCCTGAGGTTGGTTTTAATATTGACGCTTGGGTATAGTTAATTTTTGAAGAGTGGAAGAGCACAGTTTTTATACACTTAAAATCACTTGTTCATGGCAAACTGCATAACAAACCAGGGGCAATAAATACATATACATTTTTTATAATGTCAACTTGAAGGTCCACTTACCCATTTTTCAGAGTTTTTAGGCACATGTTCAACAAATAGAGCTGGCTCAGGTATCATCACATGACCAAAGGGGGACACATATGAGAGGGAGATCATGACCCATCTTGGTCTTTGATGCTGACGTAGATGCACCATATGGGGAAAAGTAGATGCTATGTAGTGTAGCAATAATTTGCTCATTGGCAGGATATTGCAGAGACTTGAAAGTGACACTAAGCCAAAGTGATTATCAGAGACCTGTCTGATTTTAGTTGAAAAAATGACATCTCTTCCACTTTACAGTAATATAAACAACATTATTTCCTGCAGAGGTGAAACATATGGTGGCCAACTAGTGGGTGGGTGGTTGCCTGGCATAGGAGGACCAGAGGACCACACCTCTCAAAGCCAGAGAGTGGGTGGACACAGAAAAACAAAATACACAGTATGTAGGATATTCAGCCTGTGTATAATGACATAAAACCACCACACAACTCAGTAAACACCTTGAAATATTACCTTGATTGTGCTTTGAAATTGTTATAGCCAGCACAGGCTGTGGATGTGTAATGTTACAAAATAGTTGATTCCCCACAGATGTTACTATCAGATAATCAATACTGCACTCAATGAATGGCCAATAATCCATCTACCCATCTGAGTAGCATATATCCCAATGAGCCTAACTTCAACTAGTGGCCTATAAAAGGGCAGCTGGGGAGTATCAGAGTTATAGAGCAAAATGAGAGACATTAAGTCTGCTGCTGCTGTGTGGCTCACCTTACAGCGAAACTGAAGAGACATTCACAGAAAGAGTGTACACGCACGAGGAGATACTAAAACCATCTGGCAGAAGACAAAGGGGGACAGGGGCAGTAATTAAACAGGTTGGACAAGCAGGAACAGCAGGGGCAGGTAAGTAAGTGGGGACCAGGTGAGGATAATCAAAGGGGCGGGAAACACATAAGGGCGGGAACTGTGGAGACTGACAGAGAAGTATACAAAATAAAACAGGCAACCAGACCATGAAACAACATAATAAGATGTTACAAAGACAGGAAAAAACAACACATTAGTTATGCATTTACACTTGTCAGCAGGCTATATGTGTATTTGCATCGAGGGCTGGATAAAATGAGGGGAGTACCCCAACTTCCAAAAGCTGATGTATGCCAAAGTGTTTAACAGAACAACAGCTCAACAGATAATTAATCAAGAACAATTTTAATAATCATTTAGTTCTTTAAACAAAAAACAAACAAACAAAAAATTATAAAATGTTAATAAGTAATCAATGCATTACATAAATTGTCTCATTTACTCATGATGATGCAGCAGTAGGTGTCCCTCTTCCTCCTCCCCCTGTTCCTCCTCCTCTTCTCCTGCTCTTTGGGAACTCACAGATGAAAAACATGGTGGCCTCACACTCCACATGACCCCATGTTCCAGTGCTTAGCAGCTCCACGCAGCTGGAGTTTGTGGTTGGAGATAATCTGGAATTTAGTTCCTCCTCTTGACTCCAGCCAGCAAATCCTTGCAAAGGGCTGGAGTCTGCATAGACATACATGCTTGTTCCATTCTGACGACAAGAACATAGGAGAGAAATATTTGGGAGATTTTTCACAACAGGAAAATAGCTTCTCATCATTTCATCAGGTTACGGAAGAATTTGGCCCTGAATACTCATCCTTCTTTAGAAAGGAAATGAAAATAGTGATGAAGAGGACAGTTTTTTCACACAAATCTTCATCATTGGTTATTCAGAAAAGTTTCCAACTGCTTAAGACTCATATTTCTGTGGGTTTGCTGTGGATTCTTGTTTTATTTGTAATGCATCTGTAAGAATCTTAAACTCTCTTCACCCTGAGCAACAACTGATGACTAATCTGCATCTACTTAAAGACCAAAAACTGCAACTCCACCCTCTGCAGTGTGTGTGTGTGCATTATGTTCTGCTGGAGACCACTTACTGTGTCCTTGCTTTGAGCCTGCACTCCTATGTAAACTCTTGTCAGTCCTGCCTGACTGACATAGTCTGCCATGAGACGGTTGGTGTTGGTGGTTTTTGGCATGGCCAGGGCGCCTCCTCTCAGCTTGCAGTTCATTGAAGCCTCTCTGAACCTCTTGGGCTCCTTCACCAGCAGGTAGTACCTCTCCTCTGTTTCCTTCAGCCCCAGGATGACTGCACAGGGCAAGGTTAAAGGTCGTATTTACATGTTTCCCATCACAACTGACTGTGTTTTTCTTTACACAGGTAGACAGATTAAAAGTCAGTGGACCATAATGTGGCAGTAAATTTTTCTATAGCAGGTCAAACCTAGGGCTGTTGTGTCAACCTCTGTGTCAAGTTCAGCCACATGATTGATGGGGCATTAAGAGGGCATGATGAATAAAAATGAGGACATCTTTATATTGTATCTCTATGGCAACTCCACTGGCCTTGTCTGATGTGAAATATTAGGAAAATTGAGAGAGAGAGGGCTGTGTCTTGTTGTCAAAGTTCATCAAATGATATGCCAGTCGTATGCACAGGAAGGAAAAAACAAAAATCGTTTCTATCTTTAGTGCTGCATGTTAAGGATATTCAGTTTTCTTACTGCCACGTGTACGCTAAACTGTAGCAATCACACCATAAAGGACTCACCATTTTTCACAAACTTGACAGCGTTCCTCAGCTTGCCTGTATTGACATCCAGCTGTCCAACCACCTTTCTGTACCTGCCACAGTCACATGTGGTGCCTGCAGGGGTGAACACAGGATTTCAGTGTCTATAGTATTAAATGACACAGAATCACCTTACTGCAATATAACAGTGACAAAATTACACCCCAGGCCTGTAATACCACATGTCTATAGTCACTCTATGCAGCTGTGTCCTTTGTATAGTAAACGCACCCTCCTCCCTCGCTCCTGAGTTAATTCAAATAATGTTAATACCATTCAATGATGCATTGACTTCTATGAGGTTTTATTATGTGTACACAGAGCAGAACATATCAGGACAGTGACACAACTTCCTTGTTTTGGCTCTGGCACATTGGACTTTAAATGAAACAGTGATGATGAGGTTAAAATCCTGGCTCTAAGCTTTAATTAGCTGGCTTTTTAAATTCACTTCAGATGAGCAGCATAGGAACTGTAGCTCCTCTCATATTTAGTTTTCCAATTTTAGGAGACAGAAAGTATAAAGTCATTATAATTTAATATTTAGTTGTACTTTTACTGGCTGAAGTCTTTTACCCGCAGACATCAGCCAACACTCGTTATTTTCCCTGGTGATGCTGTGCCAGGCCTGCACTGCAGGCATGCTTGTCTCTTGACTTTTTCCTCTCAGTCTGGTCTTCAGCAAAAGAAACATGTGATTAGGATCAGTCAGGTGGTCTGACTTGTCAAACAGTTCACTGTTTCACCATAGAAAATATATTATATGTATAAAATGGGCTACTGGCATACACTATTCAACCAAATTGGATTTATATACCTTCAAACACACTTAAAGCTAAAGGTCAGCACTCATAAACATTAGATCTCAAATCCAGTGTGCTTGACTACACAGCCAAAACACTGAAAAACGTATAATTGTCCTAATACATTCTTCTGACTGCAGTGTATTTAATGCTGGACTATAGCACAGCAGCAGTAGGGAGCATCTCAAAGAGTGTCTAGAGTGACTTTATAGGTCTCAAAGAATGTTGTTTGTTTTCCTTATAGCAGTAACTGACTGGAATATAGTTTCTATATTTACTAGTTCAAACCCACTTACAAGACTGGAGATTTCATGGAAACAGAAATGTTTTCTGTCTAGATGTTTATTTTTACATGTAAAATTGCTGTAACATCATCATGTTGGTCTGTGGGGAACAGAATGAGGTTATAGTCTTGCATACAACTTGAAAACAAGCAGTGTTTGTGCACTGTGAGCCCACTCACCTGGTTTCCCTTTTAGACCGGAAGGCCCATCCAAACCTGTATCACCTTTGTCACCTACAGAGGAATAGATAACACAGATTACGATTACAACATCTGTGATGCTGGTAACTCATTTTTCTTGTTATTAAATAAAAATGTAAATAAGTAATACCAATGATTTGACTTGTTGACAGCTGACTTGTGTTATTAACGATATTGTGTTGTAGTTCCAAAACATTGCCACCAGATGGCTGTATCATACATAAAACATTTTCAAAATGGTTGCACACAGGTTCAGATTTACTTACTTAATATTTACACTTACAGTAGGCCCAACTACAGCTCTGCTGTGGAAATTAACCCAACTGGCAGTTGCACATTTTGGGGAAGTGGGCTGCAGTACAAACATCACAACAGACTGGTGTTGTATGAGGAAGAGCCACAACAGACTTACTGTACCGATACAATCTGACCAGCCTGAGGGGTTTTTTGAGTACCCTGCCAAAAAATGTGAAAACACTAACAAATAAGTGAAAAGTAAACATTTCTAGCCTCGGACTTAACTTCTTATCCTGCTGTACTGTAGCTCCATGGGTTATTAAATAAAATACTACCAGATTTGTTATGGTGCAGTTCAGTGAGCATACAGTATAATGCCCCCAAACAACCCTACTGCTCTTACCTGGTTCTATATAACTAAGTAATCACATGCAGTTTTAAAGTTTGCACAGTAGCTTTGGGCAGTTCTTTTGCCTGAACAAAATGTAAGCTCTGTAGATACTCTAATAATACACATGCATGCATAGAGTTATAGCAGATAGAGATGACACCTGCTCATGTACTAGAATAATCTTATATATATCTTATATATCAATTTCACTAATGCAGACATGAAATGTGAATGGCCCTTCAACATGATCAGAATTCTGTAAAAGAGTAGCTGAATCTTAGTTTGTGATTCTGCTTAAGCCAACATTGGCCTGAAAACCAGTTGTTTTCCAGGTGTTTTATGAGATACAGGCGCTCAGGATCAACAAAAATCCAAATCTGTGACCTCACTCCTTTGACTGAGATGGCTGATGCACAGCCACTTTCCTGTAAGCGTATTAAACATAATGAATACTGAGAAAAGTGAATGCTTAGGAAGGCAGGGGAACGGGACTGCCCATAAAAATAAAAGTAAAGATAGAAATTGTTTCAACCACCCTGGGCAAAGCAACTGGATGACATCATACTGTAGGATTACGTTTTCTTCTATCTTTGGATGTGATAACTTGAAACATAAAGGAAATGGGGGGAAAAAAACCTTTTTAAGGAAACTGCAGTTGGCTTGAAACAATTCCTCCTTGTGTGTATTAGTCTTGGGACTTATTAAGTTTACCGATTTTGTAGAAAAGTCCATTCTACTTATTTTAATATTTGGAGTCTATGGTTATGGCACAGCAGTCCAAGCTGCGGAGGAGTTCGGGAAACAAGATTTCTTCTTTCAGGCAATTATAAAGTAGAAAATCAAAGCTACATTATTTTGCCTTTTTTGTAGCCTGTTGTTGACAACTACAGGCTTTTTCCTGCATGTTGAAAACATTTGCTGGCAGCGGAACAAGGACAAAGTTACACACATGATAGTTACAAAGCCCATAAATCTTTCTCTCTTTTTGGGAAAGATGTTTTTTTTTAACACACTGAGGACTGGAAGCTTTGCTCTTGATGGACTCTCTTGTTTGATTGCTGTGTGCAATATGTTTCAATTAGTAATGACAATGAAAATGGATAAGGCCTGTGTTTACACTGTATTATAGAGTAAACTGAGAAGGAGAGAATGATAGAGAGGTAGAGACAGAAACAGCATTTACATTCAAACTACATATAGAAACAAACTTTAGATTTTAAAAAACAATACTGTTGTGTTGTATTGATATTGTTTTACCTTTGTCTCCAGTAGGTCCCATCTTTCCTGTGTGGCCCATCTGTCCTCTAAGTCCCTTCTCTCCTGGCACTCCTGGGGGAGAAAACATGGTAGACATAGTAAATAAATCTTATGATCTCAGTTTGATAATGACTTTCCAACCCAACACAGTGTGCCTTATACACCTGGTACGCACTATCACTCTAAAATCAGTCATAAATAAATATTGTATATATCACTTTACATTACATTATGTAAAGGGTCCAAATAATCATAAACTTTAGGCATTTGCCACATTCTGTCATTCAGGTTTGTTATTCTTACAACTATGACTGTATCATGGCTTTCATAATTTTTCTATTGTTTCTTGATTATTTTGTTTTTTTCAAGCCTAATCAATATGATTGCATGCTCCCATCTCATCTTTTAGAAATGAGCTCTGAGAGCCCTGGGGTTTTTTTCCAACAATTTCTGAATTGTTTGGTTCTAAACTGAGACAGTGATTATTATGATTATTATGCCAGTAAGTAAATTGGGGGAGAAAAATGCTGATTTATTGTGGGCACAAACTAAAGTTCTTTGTATTGAGATTCTGTTCTTGTAGAGTGAAGATAGTAAATGTGTGTTGTTGCAGAATTTGGTTTACACACAGTGGAACTGTGTTGATTTATTATTTATTTATGTTTTATTATTTTCAGTTACTCTTTGCATGTGTAATCAACTACGTTCTGGTACACTGAACATCCTGTGAGGAGATTTTTTTTATTTGTAATCTGTACTGATTAACTATTGTTGCCTTATACTTTTTTGATGCTATTGTTGTCATCACAATAACTGCAACTGATTACAATCCTCTGTAATCTGATTACTATCATCTGTCTGACTGCTTTAGTTTGGCAGATAGAAGAACTATCTGAGATACTGAGAAAGTTAAGGCATGATATTGGGTGTTACAGTGAAAGTACAGGAGAATGGAGAATATCAGGGTGAGCGAGTGAGATATTGTGTATGTCTGTCTGTTTATGTGTGTGTGTGTGTGTGTGTGTGTGTGTGTGTGTGGGAAAACTACAGAACAGACTGAGGCTTTCTGCCAGCACTTGAAGTATTTCCTCAGGAAACTATTCAACTGGAAATTGATGGCGCTTGAAATACTAAGTGACGCATTGGAGAGGCCTATTGCTATTAGAGGGATTTGCCACACACGCTCACACACACACTACACACACACACACACCAACAGCCAGCTATTCACTACCATTTCCCATTTTGCACTTTGTCATGTTGATGTTCTGCTTGATGATTTGAAAGAAGTGCTGGCAGAGGGTGTTAGGTCTTATGGATTGTGTGAGGTACAGTAGACTCCATAAAGCCCATGCCTTTGGGAAATTTCACTGTTCACTATAATCTGTGTACGGTTTTGGCGTAATTTTCTGTGTGAATGCCTGAGAAGCACAATCACAAAGTAAACATTTTTACAATACTGACCTGAGAACAGATTGTGAACAGTGATTAAAAGTGTTTGTTTTTTGCTATGTGAAGACATTTCATCTGTTGGGGTCATGTTGTTCCTTGTGCGTCTATAAAAATGTTGATTAATGTTGTTTTCGCAGTGCTTATGCTCGCCAGTTAAACTGTCTATCTAAACGTCCAGATAACAGTTCTTCCTATCACTGCAGTCACTCTTTATAATGGCCAACCCCTCCAACTGGTTTAACGTCTGGATTCTCCAGCTGCTGGAGGATAAAGGAGGTGAAGGCCACATTTTTCACTGTAATTATGGAGCCTGAGACACACTTCAATGAACCTTAGGCTATTTCAAAAACATATCTGTTCTGGCTTCAACAGATGTTTTGAAAGCATACTAAAAACAACAGATTAAAATGATAAGCAGACCATAGATCATTCATTGTGCATTGCTTGCTCAGTCATAATAAGCAAATACTGATACCGGCGTTACTGCTATTTAGGATCCAGTGGACACTGGAAAGATTAGTTGGGCCTATGCTTCACTGCTAGCTGCCCCAACAGGTTCTTCACAGGAATTAAGAACACTACATAACACCAGACTCTGCTATCTATAGCACTAAAATTCCAACCTCAATAACAGCTTTGAGTAAAGCAGAATTAACAAATGTAAAGAAAATCATTAAAAAAATAAAACAAAAAAAGAAAGAAAGAAAGAAAAGTTTAAAAAAAAGAAAAAATCAAGCTTAGCTGTTTGTTGACATTAATAAGGTTGGAGCAACAAATTGTTGTTGTTGCCCACGGGAGCATTAACGGTCATGTATTCCCTTTTAACATTCCAAAATTAAGCAACTGTTTCCTGTAAAAGGGCCTAAATTAAGACGGGGAATACATGCGTCATTTGTTGAGCTGCTGACATACTGCAGTTACAAAATCACCATAAAAACCTACGTTCATGCCTACAGTAAGTATACACACAAAAAAACCCATAATGACTGGGTTTGCTATAGTGTTGAAAAATATCCGCAAAGTTGAAAAGTTGAAAAAGGTTCACATATGTCTACATATTTTCTTACCTCTGGAAATGACTCAAAATGTCCTGGCATTTGTCTTTCACACAGTCTGACGGGTGAAGTGTGTGTCTGTTGTTGTGTGCATGCATGCATGTGTGTGTGTGTGTGACCTCTGTGTGAAGTTATTGAATTAAACAAACATCTGCAGAAAACAGGAGGGCAGCCAGGAACCAGTGTTTAGTGTGTGCCTGTGTATTTAGTTATGCATTGTGTGTTTTTATGTCTATGTGCATGTAGATCTGCTTCCCTGTGTCTATATGCTTAAATTCCTTGTGTGCGTACAGTACATTGTATGTATGCCTCAGTGTGTGAGTATGTGGGAGTGTGTGCAGACATCTGTGTACACTATATGCCTGATTGGTTGGCCGCCTAGACTACCAGCCCAGTTGGAACACATATGGCAAAGCGGGACGCCGCTGCTTTCCTCAGCAGCAATTAACACGTCTGTTTTCTCCACAGAAACGCAGCAGTACAGGGCTGTCTGTCTGTCTATCAGAGAGCAGAGCGGGCCTCTGTATCTCCCACATGGCAAAGCAAAGCAATGTGTCTACAGCAGGAAAAAGCAAAAGCTGCTGCCAGGGCAGAGTCACACAGGCTCTCTATGCAGAGATCGGACTTGTTGTTTGTCCATGTTACATCAGGAATGCAAATTATATTTTTGAGTCAAAGAGGGATGACATCAGACTTAACATTTCAGTGTGAATATGATGAAATGCAACCTTCCTGCTCATCAGTTCTCCTCTTTTTTTCCACCTTTGGCTGTCTTAAGCACATGGCGGAATAATTCTACTAATGCTCCTGTTGCTGTTGATTTGATAAGTTCTGTTAAAAGATTTTACCAGTTTTCAGTCCAAATAAACTTTTTTCAAGAATTTTCTGAACATGACTGAACACTCACTACACTGGCAGTGTGAGCATTGTTTTCAACTGTCCATCATGAGAGCAGTGACAACGCAGCAGTGTAGTCTTTTAACAGGGAAGTGTCTTGCTTTAGTCCCCATTCCTACTTTTCAGTAGCCGGTTTACGACTAAATAAACCACCAGTTGATCTCCTTTCTCCCCTCCATACAGAGTAGGAAAGATGCCAGATACCTGGAAATCCTGGTGGTCCATTCTTCCCCAGTTTTCCCTGATCCCCTTCCTCGCCAACTTCACCTTGATCCCCTGGATTAAAAAAAAAGAAAAAAAGAAGACAGTGAAGAGGAGTATGAACTTGAATATGTCCAAACAGGCATACTATGAAAGGAGAGCATATTCCCAATCATATTTCATACACTGTTCAGGAGGAGCCTGTCAGAGACATGCTGGTAAGATACCTGAATATACTGTATGCAGCAGTGTACCACTGGCTTGCTTACCCACTGTGGCAGGGGTTAAACCTGCATATTCCCACTGGCATAGATGGAGTATCAAAGCCATCACAGGATGATGATACATTAGAGCAACTATCAGTTGGCCTAGAACTACAATAGTACTTTGGTGGGTGAGTGTTTATGTATGCATTCTAGCGCAGGTCTGTGAATGGACCTTCGCTGGAACAGTGTAAAAGTATCAATGACACCAATATTTCTCAGAGTTGAGAAACAGAAATGAGGTGAAGGAGAAATATCTCTGGTGGGTCCAGAGGGCTCAAAAAACTCTTGGCAAAAAAAAATTCTTGAGAGGTTTCTGAGTGTCTATTAGAGCTATAATTTCACCACAGCTGGTGATGCCAACAGCACTTTATATCTTGTTAAGTGCCGGGCTTTGAAACGAGGGATTGTAACAAACCCCCTCTAATAGCCTGGAGGAAAAATTGATTATTCAATTTTGCAGGCTGTGTAGACATTTTCAAGCAACCTAAATCACTGCATTTTAAAATGATTCTGCCTGCATAAAATTCTTTCCTATTGTGGACTAGTGAAATGAAACCATGTATGGTAAAATTACTAGCATACCTTATGTATGATTAAGGTGTCAAATTACATTGAGCTCTTCCATGTCAAATACAGTATATTCTGGCAGCGATTTTACATGTTAGCAAGCCATAGGATCTATTTACATACATGAGGAAACGCTAATTCAAAGTTTTATATCACCAAACTGTCAAAATTGTTAAACAAATGGAACTGAAGTGTTTTGACCCACAGTGTCCAATGCTCTCACATCTTAATAACACATAAAATGCTGGTAAACACATTCAAAAATGCTGAAGTCACAGTGCCAGTAAATGTAGTAAAAGTATGTTTATTTAAAAAGTTGTGTGGGGATTTTTGGGGGTATGAAACACAGAAAACTTCTTGTCTGACACCCACTCAGATAGGCAGGCATGAGAACACTGTAGTCAGTATTATCTAGGATGAGTCTTGTATAAATAATCAGTTCGGTTTAGTGGCAGCTGTCTAAATACACACTGTTACAATGGAACTTTCTTACTGGTACAGAAAATTCAGTGGACAGCTGACACAAATGCTCACTTCCTAGTGAGTGTATGTGATGTTTGTTCTGACTTACTAAGATTATTTTGTGGACATTTTAATTTGATAGTGACAGTGAAGAGAGACAGGAAATGTAGGGAAAGACAGGAGGGAAATGATGTGCAGCAAATGGTCCGGCAGGCAGGGAATCTAACCGTAGACTCACTGTTCAGGACATTTGCGTCCATGTGGTATACTCCTGAACCACTTGGCTATTGGGTCGCCCGGGTCCTATACTGGGTCCTATACTGATTTACACTTTTTTCTTTTTTTACTTGACAGACTTCTGATCTTGGTTTCTGCCCGTTAGCTCCTGAAGTAACATCTCTCTAACTTTTTTAAGGCAGAACTAAAAGCCATGTTTTTCAGTAGCGTGAATGGAGCTGACAACAATGAAGCTTAGCTTAACTGTGTGTTTTATTAGGTCTGTCTGTCTGAATCAGCGGGGGAACAAGCTACTGGATGTCATAAATGGAAAACACACACAGGGAGGCATTCCCTCCAAAAGACTATGGGGTAGCAGACTGCTAGCTAATAAACTGCAGGACATTACATGCTTGGTACCTTTATCATCAGCTCTGTAAACCCTGAAGCCTATTATTGGTGTTTCCTCACAATTTTCCACTCCACTTTTTTGTCTGACACATACAAATTAAATGTATCAAACAAAACAAACGTCCACTGTAAGGACATTTTCAGTAATATGTGTACACATTTATGGTGAGGTCATAAACTTAAATTGCCTTATCTCCAAACAATAGTAAAGATTGGAAGCACCCAAGAACTCAAACAGCATTTACAATTATAGTTATGTGCACTGTACTATACAGTATAAGTTCATCTTTGAACATTTATTTGCTTTATTTAACATTCAATGATTAATGTTAAACTTCTGCTCTTGGACAAACTTTACACTTTACAATTGTAAATTTTACTTGACCTGTGCGGGCAGTAGGATAAATGTTTTATAAACCTGCAGAGTAGTTTACAGTAAACATTAACACACAGAGACACACAGGGACGTGGGTTACCTTTAGCTCCAGGCAGGAGGGAATTGGTGCAGACCTCTGGAGAGGCAGAGATGTAGCTGAACGTGGCCGCGTACACACAGAGCGCCAACAGTCCTGTGCTGCATCTTCTTGCCATCATCTCCTAATTATCACTGACCAGCGATGAAGATCCCTAACTTTAGATTTGTTCTAATAGGAAGCTGTTAGTGCTGCAAAAAGTATCTCAGTATGCAGCCAGTGACAGTTTTAACTGCAGGACTAGAGGATCAGTGCTGCACTAATGAGAAAACGTACTGCACAGACAATCAGAAACACACACACACACACACACACATACACTTGTTTATAGAGTCTTATCAGTCACTTGTCAAAATGTCAAACAACATTTAACAGAGTACATTCCTCTGTGTCTCTTGCCCCTTGGAATTTAAAACTGTTTAAGTACAGCTCATAACACAATCAAGATACATACAATGTAACACACTTATTATTATATTTCTATTATGTTTCATAATTTAATACTTTGACTTTTAAGAATGGTACTCCTGATCAAGAGACTCAAGAGTCTATTTGCGGCCTTGTGCGTTTTTTATATCCTTTGCCATTTCATATGAGTGTGTTAAAATGTATGCACTATACAGTGTAGTGCCCTCAGATATACCCACAGTGGAGTGAAAAAAAGTTAGTATCTGGAGCATGTTCACATTGGGAAATCGCACAATGCAGTGCTTTGCATCTGACAGATGTTTAAAGTAGAATTTTGCCACAGATGATATGGAATCCTCTGAAATCTTAGTGTACTACTCACTACTGAGACACAGCTGGAGACACCATGATAGTCAACAAAACAGAGATGAGAAAAATGTCCACAAGCCACATTTGAAATGATATTTAATGTTCATCCACTTCCCTGCTCTTCACAGTTATTTTTCAAGTGCCTTTACCATGTCATGTGGCATTTGCAATATTTCCCTTGTCATAGTCATTTTTTGATCTTAGTTGTGTACAATGAAACAGATTGTTTTGGTTGGAAAGGCTTGGTTTGGTACATGACCATGGAACTGTAGCTGTTAGTTGAAATTTGTATTTTTGGAGAAGAAATGTGGAACTCAGAGGAGCAGAAGTTACACCCCTGTTCATCATCTGCACATTGTTTGGCATAATTCATAAATATGATCATACTGCAACTGCACAGTAACACATGCTACAAGACAGTGTTTTTTGCACTATATGCCCATCTGCTTTTATCTTAATGAAGAATAACAACTGTTGAAGTGAAAATAAGTACTATGCACTATTTAACATGTTTCCGTACACATATTCTGAATTAAAATGAATTAATTGTGACATACTGGAGATTTCTGATGAATCAGCTTAAAGATAATGTAAACGTTTAGGCTAAATAGAGAGAGCACAGTGTTTAATAGTAGACATGCCTGTGTCAAAAGCGACTGGGATGTTTTCTTATCAACAACAAGGGAGTAGCACCTCTGGGCCTGGGCCTCTTTTCTCCCTCCTCCTCTCCTCTTTTACTCTTCCTTCCACCCTTCAGACCACAAACCATTTGGTGGGAGAGGTTTATGCTTGAACACATACACACACACACAAACACAGATGTACATTATGTACGTGCACTTATGCACAAACGCACATGCCCACAAACACACAAGAAAAAAAAAAGTGCATGAGGACAAAACTGCTTCGTGCACGCAGATTCTTGCATAATTGCATCCTCTGGTTTGTCACTATGTGATGAAAACATACAAGGATTAGAGGGTTTGGAGGCCTTGGAGGGACAGAGAGAAAGCAGGGAGGGTGGGTGGCAAAAGAGAGGAAAAGAGACAGGAAAGGATAATGAGAGAATGAAAAATAATTCAATAAGACGACAGAGAAAGACAAGAGACAGAGCAAGGAATAACAAGTAAGGAAGAGTGTGTGGTGAGAGCCACATGTCTTGGCACAAAGAGGGATCTCCTTATTCAATAGCTATGCTTCCAGGGATGTCTTCAGCTTGCCATCAGTGAGACAAGTCATCGGGGGCGTTAGTATGTTCTGCTCTTTGAAGTAAAGGGAGGCGCTGATGTTATTAAGAGACTAATAATTGAGAAAAACAGGGAGATTCATCTTAATCAGAAATGGTGCTGTCGTTCCCCAAGGGTCTGAGCTGGCTAGTTGTCACTTTGAAAAGCGGCCATTTCGAGGAGAGGAGTGAAATGCTTCATTGCTTTTAATGCGGCTGGGCTGTTTTAACATTATTTGTATTTACAGACAAAAATCTTTCAAACACATCCAGTATTGGCTCTGAAATTACAGCACATTCATCCCCCTACAGTCAAGTTACAACTTTTTTCAGTTGTTGCAAACGCTGTGCTTTTCAAAGGAGATAATACAGGCCTGTCACATGTTGGACAAGTCATAGCATAGTCATTAATCAATTCGTGGTGCTGATTGTGATGTTTGTTTCTTTTGGACTCTCTTTGAAAAACATTTCCAGTCACACACACAGGCTTGAAAATACTTCAGGCCTCACAGACTCGATATCAGTAACAGAATTTGACAAAAGTTTTATTTGGCTTCTTCCATTGTTTGCTCCAAGCTTCGAAGTCTATATCATTCCTGCTAAGGAATTTGTTGATGTTGAGAGCTGTGTATTTTGGTACGAGAGCTATTTTACGGCTTTTATGGCTCTGGCATTTGGTGTTGCAGATGTTAACTGGCTAGCTGGTATGGCTTGGCGTGGTGAAAATTTAAAAGAAACAACCAATTTCAACAGCACACGTGTGTGGCCAGCGAAAAATAATAAATCAATAAAAAGTCATAACCTTGCTGCAACTGAGACGCTGAGGAGAGTGGTGAGAGTGAACCAAATTCTCTGGGGGTTTGTCACTATGAGTGATGTCTTTCACATACTAGTAATATAATGTAATATAATGTAAAATAATAGATGATAATATAAAAATGTTGATTTGCTGCTCGGAAATGGAATTTGTGCTAAAAACATTGGAGTATTTATTCAACTTTCTATTTAAAGTTCAAGGTTCAAGACAAAACATAATGGATAATGGTACTGAGATAATATGGAGAGCGCATACGCATAGTGGTAGACAGTGTGTGCTCTGTGTGTGTGTGTGCTCTGTGTGTGTGTGTGTACCATCAGTTATTAATCATCCTCTCATTTTTTGTGGATTGATACACTGTTTCAGTCAAGGTCTGGGAAAGTGCAGCATTCCTACTCTGTGAGGGCACCACACACACACACACACACACACACACACACACACATACCCACACATATTCACACGCACATATACATAGGAACACCCCTGCTATCCTGAAGGCTAATTGTTTACATGTGGTTTGGATTGCGTTCTCTAATTAAGAACGTGATTCACACTCCTGGATTGAGGGTTGACTCCATAGTGGTAACCACACCACAAAACAGCCCTGTTTTCTCTGCTGCTTTAAAACCCATTTACAATGCTGGAAGTACCATTCGTATTTTAAAACAGCCAAAGTAGCAAAAACTGCCCATATGTGTGTCAATGACAAATCGGTCAACAGCAACTTCAGCATATAAAATATTTACCTAACCTCTACTCTGAACCACATTCATTTACTGTAGGGCATGAGTGTCATGATTGGCCCAATAAATGTGGAAGTGGCTGTGCTGCCTGTGTTTCCTGGTATTTAATGGGAATTCGGGCACAGACAAAGCTGTTTCTTGGGAAAGCACACAACAAACAGTGGTGACAACCAAAGTCATACACTGTGTGATGTTTCCCTTTTGTTTTTATGATTTCATTTTTCTGTGCAAGTGAGTCAGACAATTTCCACTATCACCCGACTGATCCTCACCAGGAATCAATTAAAGTCGTGTTCCAGTTTGCTTCAGCACTTAATCTGCTGGCTTTGCAAGCAGTCAACCATGAGCGCTGGTGGTCTTGGTGATCAGAAGGGCTGTCTCTGAAAAGCCTAAAATAAAGAGTTCAATTGTGAAAATCTGGGACTGACAAGTATATTGACATGCAAAATACTGGGACATTTAGAAGTCATATCAACGCGTCAACAAATGCTAGTTTGTTTCCTAACAAGCAGAGAGCCTTAAACATTCAAAAGGCGGTTGCATACATTGTTATGTTTCAGCAGTTTAAAGTTCATCCAGACACCAATAACAACCCAGTCTGGCTTGGAAAGCTAAGTGAGGAGAGGAATCTCATGATGGATTTTGAAAACTGTACACGCAAAAGAACAGTATTTATGAGGACAGACTCATCTGTGGTTTCAAAGTATTGACTGATGTAATGTAAGAGGCATTTTTCTCTAAAATGGATTTACAGTATACTGTGACATTATGTAAGGCTGAATTTGAGTCCAAGCTTCCAAGCATCTGAATGAATCACATTTCGAGGAGATACAGTAAATAAACTGTTGTGTATTGATTCAAATTAAACACAAGAGTAAAAAGTCTTCCAAGATGGGTACATCTATATCTGATGCACTGGAAATCATGGAAAGACCCACTTCACTTCGCACCTTCCATCGTAGACTGAAAACTCATCTCACATCTCTTTTTTCCCATGAAACATTCCTCCCACACGGTGATTTCCCCTTTTTACTCATTGTGATTGCTTTTAAAAAACAAACATAAGAAACCCTTCTCCATCGCCAAAGTATGTAAAATAAGCAAACTCACAGATTATTTGTCGTTGTCGGCGCTACTGTCTGGCCTGGGCGTGAACCGCATCACTGGGCGCGTATGTCAAAACCAAATCTTAATGCCTTTTCTATAGACGGGCACTTATAGACAGCCACTTATAAATATACAACTGCCTTCCTCAGTGTAGTCTTACTAGAACAGACCATACGGGCAAATGAATATAAAGGGCTATGCACAAATTGCAAACTGTCTAGGCCACACAAGGTTGTTTTGGCGTTGGAGAATGAGCACTCCGTTGTGAGTGAAAAACAACATTTTCATATGTTAATAATTTTGTTCGTAAGGCCCTTAATCTGTTCAGAGTCACATGGCATGCTGGAATAGGCAGATTGAGCCTATCCTAGCACACAATGGACAAGAGGCAGAGTAAACAGTGGACAGGTTGGCAGTCTATCACACAGCCAGAGGAGAGTTTTCGGTCTTTCTGGGGTCAAAAAACAGCTGGTTGTGCCTTTTAGACTCAAAGCATATGTCTTGGATGATACCAGTGGTTACAAGGCATCTGATTAATCTAGTTTATAAGAGAAACAGATTGCCTTTCCTGCACGAAGTGGAGGGTTATATCACTTGTCCATCCTGAAATCCCTGTGGAATCTGGGAGGGGGGTAAAATGAGTTGAGCTGAATGTGTTGGAAATACTGGTTTGGAGGTGGAGAGCTCAAATGAGGAGGAGTGGCACTACCCACATAAAGTCAGTATGCTGAAGCTGCCAGTATGCTTCATCAGGACTGCTTGTTTGATGATCGGACCACTTTGGAAACCCCCTCCCTCCACACCTTTCCAGTGGCAGAATTGGTGGGACTGTGTCTGACAATTTCTGTAAACCAACAATCTGACATTCAAACTAACCTCATGCTGTGATTGGTCAGCTGCGTGGAGGTGAGAAAGGAACCATGGTTTGAGCTTCTCTCTCTCTCTAAAGCACTTTTGAGTTCCAATGTGGGTGGTCAAACAGTGCTTGGATGCTGTTAACCATCTAAAATATGGTGGTGCTTTTGGAAAAATTAGGTATCTATTAGGCCTTTGAATAAATTCATCCCATCTCATGGTTTTTTATCTTTAAGTGGACCTGTTGATGGAGTTCTCAGAGATAGAGTTCTTAATCCTGGCCTTGTTTAAATAAGTGGGAAGCAAAGAAAATGCCAGAATAAGCTTTGCATGCAGGTTTTTGACTGCTCCTCACTGTTGATTGTGCAATTTTGAGAGCAGTTACACATACAAAAAGTCTCCTCAGGTGACCAAGTTCAACAATTTCAGAAAAACAAACAGATATCAGAAACAAATTTAGGTTTTGATTCCACTAAGATATACAAGTAACAACTCGGTGTAACCGCAGATGGCTGAAATTTCACTTTGACACTGTATTGACAAAGGTTTTGAACCTGTTCAAGCCTGATCATCTCATCTACTAAGCGTCAATACAGACAAGACTGTCCCTTTGAAATTTTGAGAAATGATCTCCTATAAAGCAAGTGTGTGGTACCTGCGTGAAAGCTGAGACTGCACGTTTCTCCTTCCTGTGAAAAGATGATGTTTCTTCAACAAAATCAGCCATTTGTTTGACATGGAAACAATATGACGGAAAGTAATGGTGTTGTGGTTTGGGTGATGGATTGGTGTTTACATCTGCCTTCAACTCTGCTGACTTTGGTTCAAAATCCAGCTCTTCCAGGAAGTATTTTACTGAGAGAACTTTTCTTTTTTCAAAAACTTTGCCTTATTTAACCATGACCAATGGCTTTCCCAAACTTAAATAAACTGTTTTGTCGACTAAACGTCAACTTAAATTTTATTGCTTTAACCTAATCCTAACCTTAATCAAAGTTGTTTTAACCGGTTACCAGTATTTCTCCTGTTTGTCATATACAGTATGTGAAACTCAAGTGAAGTGTTCATTGCCATAGTTACATCATATTCAAAGCTCATGACCTGGGTTTCATTTCAAGCTCATGTCATGAAGTCTAATGGGACTGCGCTGAACAGACTCACTTCAGTATATCAAATGTCAGTTTTGTTGTCATAGTGGTAAAATGTTAACCAGCTATTCAAATAAGGGGGGTGAAAAAAAGCCAGACGCTGTTTGCTGTTTATTATGAATCCTAAAAATACAGCTCTCACGCCTCAATATATAAACCCCTGAAACTCTTCATTGAACATAGATTATTCTCACATTTTTAAGAAATGTCCTTTTTCCCAACATCTGTCGCCGCACCAAAACAAGCTTTGTTTTCTTGATGAAAACTTTTATATCCATCCACCGTCTGCATTTCTCTTCAGTATTTTACTCTGTGGCGCTTGATCAAACCAAGTTTCTGGACACAGTTTTGCCCTCTGGACAAAACATTTACACTCGAGGAAAATTATAAACAGCAGCAGCAGCAATAGAGCTACATTTGTACCTTGTCATGTCTAGAGACGATTGTTTTGTTTACTCATATGTGTCTCATTGCATATGCTGCTACTTACACATTGTAATACATGCATTCAGGTACCATGTTGCTTTGGAGGTTTTGAGCCTTTATACTCCTTGGTTACATGATCTCAGACATGAGGCGGATAGTCCTGTACACCAAAAGCAGTAAAAGTTAAATACTTGCCAGAGTATGAGTATGTGTGTACTCATATTTGTGTCTTGCCTCTGCTTCTATGCGTGCAAATGCGTGAGGGTGATGTTAAAATCACCGTAGCATGCCATTCAGATGAGAGGCCCGATTTGCTGTCATTTGCATCGTTGGAGTTGCAGCTTCCTGGAGAAAGTCCCCCGGGGGAAGTTTGATCAGCTTCCCTGAGCCCTATAAATGGACTCTAAGTAATTTACTTTACAGAGTTTAAAAGCACCGTCCATTTTTAGAAGAGAGTGGGCAGGAACCACTCTCACACAGTTTTTTTTCTACATCTGTAAAGAGAAGGGGTTATTATGAGGCACATTAATAATGCACATGTATGGCAGACAGACACAGACCACAAAGCAAGCAGACACTCAGGTAGACAGACAGATAAATATATTGGAGACAGACATTAGGATGAGAAGATAAACACACTCAGTGTCTAGAAGTGAGAGAGCACGTGCAGTGCTGAATGATAAACTAAACCACCATCATTATCATTATTACAGTGGAGCTATTAGACCTGGCACTGGAATCACTGGCTTTGTTTTCACTGGTCTTGCTATAACTGATTTAAAACCACCCTTTTGGGGAATATTTGGGAGTTGCTGAGCTCCAACAATTTCAGAGTGTTGTGTTTTTGTTACGAAATGTCAGCTAGTCTACTTCTAAAGCTAAAAATATGTGTATAATACAAATGATTCCATAACTCTTGTGAGGAAAATTTATTTTGAAGGCACAGTGAAGACACCGCCAACATAAGAACCTATTCCAGTAACAAATCAAACATATCAGATTATTTTCTTCCCCTTGACAACAAACAGTGTGGCAATGCTGTCTAATACTATTAACACACACAGACACTGCTACATTTATCCTCATAAGAAATTTAGAAATCTTTTAATCAAATTCTGATCTCACTGAGATTACAAACCCCTCGTAATGTAACCTCTCAGGATTTAAGACACCATTTGGAGTGAAGACAATTGCGCAAACGCCTTTATCTCACTCTCGATGAAACGTTGGATTAGATAGGGAGCTGTAAGCCGCAAATTGTGGTGCGCAAGTAGCTGGCAATATTAAATAATGTGAGTCAGATGGGTGTTGAGAAAACCACCTCTAGAGTTCTCACCGTTTCTCACGACTCCACCTTACAGCTTTGGATGTCACAGTGTTTTTATAGTATACCTCATCCAGACCTGTGGTTGCACTTTAATTTTAAAAATCCTTCCTGTTCTCAATGATTGACTTTAGCCTAAATTCCTTCTCTTTGTGTGTGTGTATGTCTGAACTACACCTAAATGTGTGGAAATAACTTCTGCATAAGAACAAGTAACAACTGGGGAATCAATAAAAGCTGAACACAAATCCCACTGTGCTAAATAGTTTCCTCCACTAACTCAACAGTACCTTAATCTTCAACAAATACAGACAAAATTAAGGCACGTCTACAAACATTATGCATACAGTATTTATCATGTGTCTACTGAAGTAGCACTCCTTATTTCATAGTAACAAAAGGACCTCCCTAACTTTTTAAAAAACATTTTGCTTCTCCAAGTTGTGGTGTAAAAATCATAGAACCAAAATCATATCTCAAACACTATCTACATACCGTAGTTTCTGCATTGTGACATTTGATAAAATTGTATATTTTTTAAAACATAAAATCTATGTGCATGATTATGGATGTCAGATACACAGACAGATTTAGGTGCTATTACCTTGACAGTTGTCTGATAAGGTGATTACTAAGACTGTGTTTTTCTTCCTTGTCTTGTATAATCATCTTTGGGGTCAGTTACTATTGCAAGTTACTATAGCAACACATAAAAAATATAGTGTGGTTAAAATTTTTAGAAAAATATATAATGAATGTAAGATAATTCAGCAGTATTTGAATCCAACCCACAAGTGTTTTTGTTCATCCGTTTATTGTTTAGCTCACACAATATCTATTTGTTACAATGGTTTTTTTGGTTATTTGATTCACCAAAATTAGTCATTTTGGTCATTTTAAGAGTCCGTTAAATGCAGCCCACGTATAGTTTGATGGAATAAACAGAAAATAAGATGATGGAAAACCTTTAATGGTACTTTCATGTCACTGTGGACGAATTAGCCTTTTGGAGAATTCCCCTTGCTCCCTTGAACACGTTGTGAAAGTGGTTTGGTTGCAGTTTAAAAGCTTCCCGGTCCTCTACATCAGTGTCTTGGCAGCACGGCCTGTTTGTCTCACGCTGAGTCTTTGGAGGGTGACTGAATGACCGATTTCAACATCAATGTCTGAGACACACACACACACACACACATGCACACATGCGCGCACACATGCACACACATGCAGATGCACACTGATGTATAATTTTCCCAATCTAACTGCAAGTTGACCTCAGCTCACCTTTGAATTTATGTCTGCAGTCAAAGGGAAAAGGAAGGAAAATAAATGTATTCAAAAATATGGCAGTGAGTTTTTCTTTCTTTCTTTCTTTCTTTTTTTTTTTACTTCTTCTCTAAACAGTATGCTAATTCCAAAATTAAAACTGCACAAAATGTTGTTGTAACATGCACCTGCTGTATGAGTCTTAATGACAAAAAGTGAATGCAGCACATCAAAGCATCCTGTGATTGAAATGCTGTTGATATTCTCTTTTTTCCTCCTGAATTAATTTCTGGTGTCTACAAATATGAACATTTACTCTGTGTGCCAATGTGTAAGAGCAATCCATTAGATGTTTTGCCTCTCTGAGCATGTCACAGTATCACAATTTCTCTTTATTGAAATACGGAACAGTTTGGAGACATTTGGAGTTGCTGCGTTATGAAATTGCTTAATGTAGCATCACAAATATGCATTTCTGGATTTCATGGCTTTCCCTTAGATGTTGATAACTATTTTTTCAGCATGATTAATGAGCTTGTACCTCACTTGCTTGTCCCAATTGGACACAGCTGTGAAGCTATGTCACAACTGTCATAAATTATATGGGTCTAATAACAATGACCCAGGTTGTAAAAACAGACTTTTCCTTTTAAGTTTTTTTTTTCTTCCAAAATACAAGACTTTGCAAGGACAAGATACCACTACATAATACTGGATGTTCTGTGAGTTATGTTGTTCTGTGATTTCTCAGAAAAAAAAAAAAAAAAATCTAACTTTTAGAGGAGACTACTAGAAGGCCTTGGACTCAAACAGAGATCTTTATTTTTATGGCTTTTTCTTCACAGCATAAATCACTGACACAGAAAATTTAATTTGTGGTGGATGACTTATGGAATGACAACAGAAGGCTGGAGTGGCTTTTGAAGACTGAGGTTGGAGCCACTTGTGTTGCTTTAGGCACGGCAAGTTCTGTGTGTGTGTTAAAGCGTGTGTGTGTGTGTGTGTCTTTAGCATGGACTTGATATTTTCTGTCTGGACTCAGAGTTACAGCAGCCATAATAATTTATTTCATGTACACAACACAGACTTGTTCACTATCCACCTTTGTTGTGTAATTACTCGTATAAATAAGCAATGTTTCCTCCTCTATTAACAGCATCAGTTTACTGTATTAGAATGAACTGCAGTATATCTGCACTATAGCGGGGCAAACAGCAGACTGTAGTACAGCTTGTACCATGATGTGTGGGCTGAGATCATGATGTGTGGGTTGAAACTGTGATGTGTGGTTTGAAAGGCTGCTTGAAATATGGGTCCACGTTGGCGACAGTTTGTGAGAGAGACCTATGCTGCTCTTTGCTCTCACATTCACCCTATAAATCTTACCAGTGGGTGAATTGTTAAACTGTGACAAGAGGAAGGGTGGAGAGGCAAAATTTTTGATGGTGTGTAGCTGAAACAAATTGATTCCAATTTTTTTTTTTTTTTTTTTTTTTTTTAAGAAACTGATGCAGTTACTGAGAGGCACAGCATACTGGTCATGTTAACAACTTGATGTTAAAATTGATCTAACTGACCTAGTTAGTTAGATGCATGTTGTGATTTTGTTTGTCACTTCTAGTGGTACAAATGTTCATATTTGACAGCAGGCTTTTATTTTGGTAAATACAATGAATACACAGTGTCTTGAAGTTGATAGTCCTGAATAATGCAGTTCTTTTTTTCTTCTTTTTTTGTGAGCCCTAGAAATTTTAAATCAACCCCATTTCAGCATTAATTGTCACCTGACTCATCTTCATTTTCAAACCCTGTCAGTCTGTAGCACTTGTACTTCAACGTTTCACAATTCTCAGAAAGGATATGGCCTGCATGACCTGTGTTTTCAGTGTATGTGTGCATGCATTTTTTCATGGTTTAAATGCTGTTTCAGAGACTTTTCACCAGTAGAACAGAAATAGTATTTGTTATAAAAACTGGTATAAGAGTTTATATTATATATTCACTTTTTTTCTTAACTCTGTAAAGTCATACATGAGGCCTCTGCTTTTCCAAGTACAGACTCACTGTCATTTTGAGTCCTCATAAAGCCTTTTGAAAAAGGAGATTTGGAAGACACCTCATAAAAGTACATTTCTCTACAAGAGTGTGCACAGTAGTATCAAACTCACCTGTCAAAAAGAAACCACTTATTTTGTTTTCCTTTGGTTTGGAAGATTTCCTGTCTGTTACGTTTGAGGCTCAGTGAATCTGGCTCTGTTCTTTGTCTGTTTCTATTCAACAGAGGAGTAATAAATATAAAATCTTTTGTAAGATCAGATCTTACTTCTTTTACTTATGTTCCACTTTTGCCATTATTCCAAACAGTATTTTTTGGCTTAATATGTTTTAAATTTCTGTTTCTCCTTTTCCATTTTTTGTTTCCCTTGTTCCCTCTCTGTCGAGGCGGGAAAACTTTCTTTTGACTACTGAGGGATAAAAAATGGTATAAATCAGCATTAAGTTGTCCCATGTGTCAGAAGAGAAATCCAGCCTCATATGCACTTTAATATACGTGGACATGCACACGCAGCTCTGCAGAAAATCATGCAAATGTGGATGCAAAAAAGCAAGAATCCAGAAAAACTCTAGCTTCTTGAAATGGCACCAGAGATATGATACGATATTAGAGCCCTGCTCACATGCAGGAGACTTATCAACTAAAAAACATTCCAAAACAGATTTTAATTACTTAAAATAGTTTTAGTTGCTTTGAAAGAGAGGTGGTCCTCAAATAACTTGACAGAACCTATTAAAGGGAAGACCATCTGCAGACATCATATGATGCATCCACTAACTCATCATGTTTTTTCCCCTGTCTCTTCCTCCCTCTCTTTCCATGTCTCCATTCCCACTGTATCTTTCCTACCACTGGTCTCCTGAAATTTCAATGAAACTAGGCTAATGACTGAAGATTCAAAGCTTCATTCACATGAAGTGAGAAAAAAACCAAGAAACAACTACAGACAGCTGTAGCCTGACTCTCAAACAGTACGATGGAAAGTGTAAGCGTGTGTGTTTTAAGCTCTGGCATGTAGTCACTGCCAAACTCATGCTAAGAAGTGTCGTTCTGCTGTGAATGAAAGCATTTCTCATGTATTCATGACCAAGACCTTCCCAAACCTCAAGGAAAGTTGTTTTAATTTTACTAACCCTTTCACATGACAAGCAAGTGAAAATGGCTTTCACAGTTGTTCAGCTGCCACAGAATTCTTTCATGGGGGAACAATTTGATCTCACTTTTCTGATCATAAATCTCTCCACCTGTCTCACCAGATCATAATACTTGGTATTTTTCTTCCCCATTTCCCTTTACATCCATCCATCATCCAATGAGAACCAAAATGATCTGCTTGAGAAATGAGTGTTGACTACATCCCACCCTCCTTATATACTGTCTCACATGGCACATATGCAGTAAACCAATGATAACAGAACCACATTTACCACTTGAATATCTTAGTCATTTGTTTCCCCCAGACAGAGGTAGACAAAAACAGGCCATTCATTTCTGTGCAGTGACTGTTGCTTTTGCCTGAAATGACAAGTGTCTGGTGGATTTCATTAGCTGTAGCTAGCTTGTTTCCAGCTGAGTCGTTCAAAATGAAAGTCTTGTTTAGTCTCAAACATGCACTTGATGGCTACATAACATGATACTGTGCTAAAAGATTGAGGCTAAAGCTACATGTCCCAGGCAAAAACACAACACACTCACCAATCATGGCAATCCATGAAGAAGATATGTTTGCTAACATTCAATAAAGAAACAAAATTATTCTTGTATGGAAGTCCAGAACTAGTTTGTAGTGATGTCAGTATGATAAGAAAAAACATGATGTGCTCCTTGGCCTTGGAAGTAACGCTAGGTTATGGGTGTTAAGCTAGTTAGCCGGACATGCTAACGATTACAGCTTACATGAGAGCAAATACGCTTTTTAATTGATTCGTTACACTTTTGCTTTTGTGTTTTTAGTTTTGGAATGAAAGGGAATGGCTTTGGCATGTGGAGAAATCCAAAGCTTGACAGGCCTGACATGCCTATTTATGGTTGCTAAGCTATGACTGGGCAGTTACTGTTTGGGGAAGAGGGGGTTTGCAAATGGTCTTGTTTCATGGATTCAAACGATTGGATCTGGATTGACTGTGATCACTGCAATGGTTTCCATGACTTTCTGTTACAGATAGTGCTACTGAAGTCTGTGCTGGTCAGAGTGCCACCATGGGCTCCCTCCTCTGGTGCTCCAGCTGAGGGTGTCTGGCTGTAGCTCCCATCCCCTGGCCCAGGGTCACAATGGTGAATCAACTTTTCTCCAGAGATTTTGATGGGCTTGGTGGGTCATCACATTGTTGTGATGTGCTCATCTCATCTGTTGCTCTTTGCTGTCTTCTTTCCATCATCCTGCTGGCTCAGATTTCAAATCCCTCCTCCTGGACTAGCTTGTGCTCATCTTTGCCTTCAGTGTTGTGAAAATGTGTGACCGCAACACTGTGAAGGCTGGCTCTTTCCAGAGCCAACAGCCCCTCCCGCCAGCACCTTAAGCCACACCACCAGAAATAATTAAAGCTTGCAGAATGTCTCTTGTCCAAACTCCTTTAAGTGAGACACTACATCACAGAGACCAAGTTTGCTGTCCCATCAGTGTAGTTACCGTTACCAAAAAACCTGATTACAAGTAACAAGTCGTGACTAAATTGTATGTTGTTTTTTTTTTAATTCACTCTTAAATTAGCCTCCTAACAAGCGCACCTTTCTGTCTATCTGTGCATTTTTCAGGCTGTGCGTATTTCTCACCACACCTAAATAGAGGTGACATCTCGGGCTACATTTCACTTACTTCCCATCCCGTCTCTCTCCATCTTTTTGTCCTTCTTATTCCCTCCTTCTCCCTCCACCCAAACAGTGATGACAGCGTGTCACTTACAGATGAAAGTTTGCGTATATTCTCTCTCCCCAGGGCATATGGTGGAACATATGATACAGCAACTAGCAGGAAGGGAGGGGTAGGGCAGGAAAGACGATAAGGGGATTGGGATGGATGATTGATTTTATGGAACACTGCGGCTGACATATAAATGTTCATTCATGCTGTCGGCTCTGGGTTTGGGATTATACTGCTGTCTATTAGGATTCTGGTCCATTTTTCACTCCTGGAATACTTCACTGTTCCCCTTAAAATCATCATTATAAACAGCATATTGGTCATCAGCTTGCCTTATTTTTCTGGGCACTATTTTAAGCAGAAACCAAGACTCGGGAAGGAGAATCAGGAAGTGCTCTTGAAATGTGATTTATTATGACTATTGTGAGGAGTTTCTTATTGAATTATAACTAAGTCTGCAGGGGATAGAAATTGTTACAGTTACAGTTTTGATGAGATTTTGTACCCACAAATGGATGTGTCATATTTTACACCTAGGCGTGTGCTGTTTGACTCAGAAACATCTTGAGGTACTTTTCACCACAACATGTGGTAATGTGATTTTTGTATATAAATCTTGGTCACATGCTGTGCTGAAAGTTCTCACCACCTGAAGAGAGTCAGTCCAGTTTGAAAAGTTGGCTCTGTGTCTTTGATAATCTTCCACATGACTTATCTTTGTTAAGATTAAATTTACATTACATTACGTTTAACTGTTTCACAATGGGCTTCTCTTTGTTCACTGGAGGTAACTCATGGATGTGTTGAAATTTTGATGGTCAAAGGCGCAGTGAGAGTCAGAATGTTAACTGGATACAATAACAGGAGCCACTAATGTCCTCTAGGCTCACATGCATGACAGATATTCAATTTATTTTTATTTTAAGTTTTCATGGCTTTATTAACAGTTTTCATTCAAATTTTGTATGCCAATATTTTTTGTACAACACATGTCACATATTTTGTTTTACACCACTGCCTTTTCTCTGTCATTCATGTCCCAGTAGAATTATTTCTCATCTTAATTTGTTTAGACTCTGACTGGGACCCACTGACATCATCACCATAGCTCCAACAACATTCACACTCATATCGGTTGTTCAGTCCATTTGCACTGACAAAAGACCGTTTAGTTTCTCTGGAAGTGGACAAATTAGAGCCACAGGAGCTACAATAACTTTCTTCTTTTCCTCCATTCTCTCTCTCTCTCTCTCTCTCTCTCTCTCTTTCTCTCTGTAGTTTTTACCATCTCCTCGCTTTTCTTCCTGTAGCTCATGTGCACTTATTTTCATTTCTCCTGCCAGTCGGTCTCTCCTTCTCTTCTTGTCTGATGGGCTAAATCTGTCACTGTCCTGTTAGAGAAATAAACACAGCGCCAAAGTAAAAGCAGGAGGACAGAGAGCGACTGTGTTCTGGTCTCACTGGTTCTGATGAGAGGAGCAGACAGAGCGCTGGCAGCACTAAGGTATGAGGTTGTTCAAGAAAGGGACTGTTAGGAAGAAAACACATGTCGTCAAAGCAGACCAGAAAGGTCACCAAGATGCACTCAGGATGCTCTGGGACAAACAGAGCCTTGCTCCAGGAAAAAGGAAAAAAAAAAGAAACAGTATGTTAAACCGGTGTCCAGTGACAGAAGCTGTCCATGTGAGAAAACTTAAGTTGGACATTCGACTCGAAATGGAAGCAGAAGCTTAGTCATTTAACATTAGCACTGATTCCTCTGGATGTTACATTTGTGTTATGTTATTTCACCTGTTGAGTAGCTCTCTCACACATTTAGTGCTTTCCATCCCGCACTGTAGAAATGGGGTCTAACTAGCATTAGGTGTCTCTTCATGGTCCAGTGTGTGGCTACTGAAAAATGACCAGACAGTCAAAAACTGACAGCAATGGCAGCTCTATGACTTCAGGAACAGGAGTAACACACAGAGTAAATGAGGACTATCTTACAGAGTAAAGGACATAAGGAATGCTCAATTCATAGATGTGACAATTAACAATGTTGCCCACCCAGCTACTTAACTAAAGGAAATAAATTAGACTTACATTTAAGGTATATTGCATATAAAGGATTAATAAAACAAAAAAATCTTTCTGTAGTCTTCTGTGATGATCCTCTAACTGTAACACTTAGTTTACTATGGCCTGCTTCATAATACATTTAGTGTATGCGGAAGTTATGGGCATACAGCAAAAATCCCCTGACCATTTTGTGTATTCGGGGAATTACAATGTGGTAACAAAGTTCAAATATAAAGGAATACGGTTCACTGAACACCGCGAGTTGAACTCCATTAGATTAATAAACTCTGGCCACATCACTGGAACAAATACAATACCAAGCGGCGCAATGAATTGAACCTGGTTTGGTCATTAGTGGCAGGATCAAAGCCCTGTCCCAACACAGATTCATGGTCTTCATTTAGAAGAAGGAACATCCCTTCGGGGCAGAAATCACAGCAGTAATATTTAGCCCCAATACATCATATTTTGACTGGAGTTTATGGTTTTGATCGTTCATTTTGTTAACCTGACACAGTAGCTTGGAACCCTTTTGATATTTAGTCATGGTCGCGGTTCGAGGCAGATGGGATTGCCAATTTGTCGGTGCGAGTCACCAAATGACCGTGGTTGATGATGTCCTGGTCAAAAATGATCCAGCGACGGTATAGGATGTCTGGCAGGTGAAACAACAAGCTCTGGTGAACAGTTAACGTGAAATGAGGACATCGTTAAACGTGGTGGACATGAATTAGAGCAGCTTATTGTGTGTGTTTGTGCTGCCTGTTGATGTGTGTTTGTTGACGGCTTAAAGGATGAGTAGTGCATCGTTTTGAGGGGAATAATTTCATCGATGAGAAAATGCGCATGTTAAAGTTGATCATTATCGCAATAATATTGTAGTTACGGACACACAGTGACCCATTCATCAGGATCTGTGGAGTCTGGAAACTCCCCTGTCACAGCCAAACACACACACACACACACACACACACACACACACACACACACACACACACACACACAGACTTACAAACACACACAGTATATGCTGAACACTGAGAATTACATAAATGAAGTTGGTCATTAACCCATCTGTCACATTTTATATGCTTAAAGATATTTAACAAAAACCATAATAATCTGTTATGCTTTTGTCTGCTGACATGTAAAGTCATATAATATTATAGTCTGTTTTCACGCCATCTAAATCACTGAGGCCTGGGATTGTTTTGGCTAATTGTCATGTTGTGTTTTTGTATTTTGGCTGAAATTTACTTTATTCGTGGGTGTGGTGTTTTGCAAAACCGTAAGGGAAAGTTTAGTTCTATTTTAAATGGCCTAATTCATAAAGCAGCATTAAATGAAGTAGCCATGAAAATCATCCATCAGTGGAGAACTAAAAGTAGTATTTTTGTTTTTGCTTTTTAACCGTAAATTACTCCTGAAATTCAGTGTTCAGAAGTGTTTTCATGTTCACGCCTCAGGAACTGTTCATTTGAATTATGCACAAGTGTCTCATATATTGCTAGTATCGGAGTTCAGTGTTGGCCATAAAAAGTGCTACAGTTTCATGTTGGGAAGTTGAAGAGCACAGCAGTGAGAGAGCATCCAGGCTCTCTGCATATTTTTATTTAGCCTTTAATATGAAATTGTTTTTTGACTTGCCACCGCCCCTGCCCTAAAATATAAAGCAGCAAGAATAACATAAATTAAACATAACATATTGATACAAAATAAACATAGTTCTAACATAAGTAGTGGATTGGTTCTTTTATCAGGCTTCCAGCAGTTTTGTTACACAAAACCACAGCAGTAAGAAGGAGACAGGACAGATCATTACCATCATCATACAGTATCATCATCATCATACTGGCTATTGTTGTCATGGGGAAGTCTGTTCCCCTGCCAGTTTTTCCACTCACTTTCTAGCAACATGCACCGAACGAAGTACAACATCATAAAGAATGCTCAATTCATAGATGTGATTGGCTAACAATGCCCTTACCCAGCTACTTAACTAAAGGAAAATAATTAGACTACATTTCTTAAGGTATGTACATATAAAGGATTAATAAAAATAAAAAAATCTTCTGTAGTCTTCTGTGATGATCCTCTAACTGTAATTTAGTTTACTTCAGACATAACTTCATAATACATTTAGTGGAACAGTGGAGATTTAAGCACAGCAACAAAAATAAATCTAGCCATTTCCAGTAGGAAATTACATAATGTGGTAACAAAGCTCCTCAAATATAAAGAACACAGTTCACTGAACACTCTCATGGAGTTGAACTCCCATTAGATTAATAAACTCTGGCCCACATCACTGGAACAGATAATACCCTGCGGCGCAACAACTGAACCCATGGTTTTGGTCATTAGTGGCAGGATCAAAGCCCTGTCCCAACACAGATTCATGGTCTTCATTTAGAAGAAGGAACATCCCTTCGGGGCAGAAATCACAGCAGTAATATTTAGCCCCAATACATCATATTTGACTGGAGTCTAAGGGTTTCTGACTGTCTTAGCCTGTTAATCTGGATAGCCACAGTAGCTTGGAACCCTTTTGATATTTAGTCATGGTCGCGTGTCTGGAGGCAGAGCGGATTGCCACTTGTCGGTGGGTGTGAGTCACCAAATGGACCGGTGGTTGATGATGTCCTGGGTCAAAAATGATCCATGGCATGACAGGGAGCAGGGATGTCTGGCAGGTGAAACAACAAGCTCTGGTGAATCACAGCTAACGTGAAATGAGTGTGGATACTGTTAATCGTGGTGACATGAATTAGAGCAGCGTATTGTGTGTGTTTGTGCGTCTGTTGATGTGTGTTTGTTGGATAGCGAAAGGGGATGAGAGAAAAGATCAGTATTTTGAGTGGGGGGAATAATTTGCATCGATGAGAAAACAAGTGTGTAAATGTTAAAAGTTTACCACACGTACACACAGTTACGGACACACAGTGACCCATTCATCAGGATCTGTGGAGTCTGGAAACTCCCCTGTCACAGCCAAACACACACACACACACACACACACACACACACACACACACACACACACACACAGACTTACAAACACACACAGTATATGCTGAAACACTGAGAAACACATAAACAGTTGGCCTGCTGAATCCATCTATCACATTTTATATGCTTAAAGATATTTGAATAAATAAAAACTACAATAAATCTGTTGCGCTTTTTCTTGTCTGACATGTAAAGCTTCATATAATATTATGGGTCTGTTTTCACGCCATCTAAATCACTGAGGCCTGGGATTGCTTTGGCTAATTGTCATGTTGTATGTTTTTGTATTTTTGGCTGAATTTGATTTATTCGTGGGTGTGGTAAGCTTTGCAAAAACTGTAAGGGAAAGTTTAGTTCTATTTTTAAAATGGCCTAATTCATAAAGCAGCATTGGAAATAAGAAGGTGAAAATCATCCATCAGTGGAGAACTAAAAAAAGGTATTTTGTTTTTGCTTTTAATCATAAATTACTCCTGAAATTCAGTGTTCAGAAGTGTTTTCATGTCTACGCCTCAGGAACTGTTCATTTGAATTAGTGCACAAGTGTCTCATATTGCTGAAGACTGGAGTTCAGTGTTGGCCATAAAAAAGTGCTGCTACAGTTTCAGTGTTGGGAAGTTGGAAGGAGCACAGCAGTGCAGAGAGAGCATCCAGGCTCTCTGCATATTTTTATTTAGCCTTTAATATGAAATTGTTTTTTGACTTGCCATCTGTCTGCCCTACTATACAAAGCAGCAAGAATAACATAAATTAAACATAACATATTGATAAAATAAACATAGTTCTCCCAATATAAGTAGTGGATTGGTTCTTTTATTGTACTTCCAGCAGTTTTGTTACACAAAACCACAGCAGTAAGAAGGAGACAGGGACAGATCATTATCATCATCATACAGTATCATCATCATCATATCATTATTGTTGTCATGGGAAATCAAGTCTGTCTCTTGCCAGTTTTTTCCACTAATTTTCTTTCTTTCTTTCTTGGATTCTCAAAGCAGTTTTCAGCCCTTGATTGAGACAAAAGCCACTGTCATTCTCATGAGAGTTTTTATTCAGCGCACACACCTTTATGTCTTTCTAGCTCTGTCCTTACATAAAGGCCAGTCCCAGTACAGTATGAATTTCCTCCATATTTCCCGTAACTGTCCTGAGAAAAACAACTATGCTGCTCTTCCAATTGACCCAGCGAAACTGGACCAGTAAGTATGATTAGAGATTTGACTTCAGACGTCTAATTTGGTGGCTCCATGATGTGATGGCAGAATAAAGACAGCAAGAGGAGAGGAGAGAAGAGAGGAGAGGAGAGGAGAACTTAAAGTGAAGAGGAGGAAATTGGAACATTGTGTGACCACAGAAAGGCCATAGATGGTTTTAATATGCCCCACTGAAAAGAAGGGGAAAGCCAGAAAAACAAAAGGGGGTTTCGGCAGCGCCTCTTTCGCAAGCGACCTGGCCAGCTGCTCAGGCAGGGTGCAGGGTGGGTGGGGTGTGTCACACACATGGAGGCTGCAGGAATGTGATTTCCCGCTCACTTTCTGCTTTCCTCCTTTCCATTCACTTTCTCTGTCCAAGTCTCTGGATCCTGTTATCTAATCCTGAGAACCTCTTCTCTGGAATCTGACGAACTACTGTTGATGCATTTTTGAAATTCTATCGGTAAAACTCCTCTCATTACCATTAGATTTGATAGTAGCTTCCATTTAACAGGAGTGCACCTAGTCCATCATCATTTTTGTGTTGTGAGAAGGAGGTAGCAATAATGTGGCAACTGCGTAATTTGCTCAATTTGTTACACAGCTACTTTGGTTGACTTACTACAGTGACATTTTAAAATGAACAGGCACGACTATGACAAGTAACTACCATGACGGATCACAAAGCCACATCAACCATCTTAACTTCCGAGAATACACACAGAGACTGGGGTAAATTAAGAAAATATTTCTGTCTTTTCTTAAGCTATTTCAATCATATTACGCAGCCTCAGAGGAATAGAGTCAATTACTTAAACAGAAACTTGGAGAGAAATTATCCAGTGGCAGGAATCAGGGACATCTAAACCACATTTATAGGAGGGACAGGGATCTACTGTAAAGTAGATACACACAGAAGCCTACATACATGCACAGAAACACACATGGAGACCATAACATTTACAGTAAACCCCAAAGGAACACATATGGGGCTTGCATGATGTGAACATGGGAACTTATATACACATATGTGCATACGCGGGCACTGGCATTGCATGTTCCAGGATGCGTGTGTCCTACATTTACCAGAAACTGTATTAACAATAAGAACTCTAACAAGATGATTATATGATTATTACTGTCTTGACCAGAGAGAGAGAGAGACTTTAAATTGAAGAAAGGGCAGTGGCGGTCAGAAGGAAAATGACATGAAAGAATCAGGGAGGAGTTCTGGCCAACCTAGAAGGGCTTTTAAATTTTTCTTTAAATTTCAGGGATTTTCTGATCTTTAAAGACAGGCCTGACCTTAAACAAGACACACACACTGAGCAGTATCTCTTAGTATTCACTGGTAATGTCCTCACAATAAAACCAGGGTTGTTCTTTTTGTTTAATGGTAATACAGCAATACTGTGTGCTCTTGGTGACCTTAGTTCAAACACAGCTCACAACTTTCACTACACACAATAAATGCCTTCATCTTTCTTTCATTTTTCTCTGTAGATCCGTCTACCAAAACAGAAAATGTGTTAAAACTGGAAAGGATGTTTGGCTCATAGGTGTGAAGAGATGGTTTTGATATAACTTTCCTGAGAGAACAAGCTCACACACTGTTTCTCAATTCTTGCACTTCTTTACCTCATTCCAACTTTTGCTCTCACAGTAATCTTAGAAACTCAGATCAAAGGCGGTTGTTTCATTGTTTCAGTTTCACTCAATCCTGCCGCAGAATACAAGGATTGATAGATGATTTAAGACCATCATTGACCATTTGAACCTATGTCCACACGCAGACCCACTTTCCAGATGTTCATTGATAAACTATGAACCCGATTTGGCCAATCCACTCATGCCGTACCACAATACTCAGCCATCTGAATGGGAGCATGATGGAGTGGCCTTATCCCCAAACCTCACCACTGCTTTGAACTTCCAGAAGGTTTAGAGAGAGACTTAGGAGCTCAGCTCATAATATGGTTACTGGTTAGCCACCAGCGACCACACTCTTCTCTCTGATGTTGCCTTCAGAGGCCCAGTGCAGCTGGCTGATGGTCGAGGCTTGGCTGAGCAAAGCTCTTTGTAGTGTGGCAGGTTGCAAAAAAGCAGGGAATGCCCCTTCATTGGATTCTTACCCCCTGAAGCTTATATCTTATCAAGAAATGGAAACAATTGCAACTTCCCACAGATGAACTGTGATTTGATGACTTGCAACTGTTGTCCCAGAACAGAAAGGCTCTGCAGTGTCAAACGCTCATTAAAGGTAGATTTAGCATTGACTACTCCAAGCTGTAGGTGGAAGTAAATAAGCTGTGATTTCTGCAGTGGCATCTCACTTGCAAGCCTGTGCAATAACACTGTATTATTTATTTATATTATTTCAACCGCTTTTGTACAGCTTTTACTAAGAAATATGTCCAGGAGATCCTGCAAAACCAGTTACATGTCAAAAATTTAGTTACTGAAATAGAATTGAAATAAAGGTTACAATCTAAAAAACATAAACTTGTCAACAGAATTTAGTCAATTTTTTAGAAGCTCTAATGACATTTTTCACTTAGAAGAAATCACCGAAACCATACTTACTGGACTGTGCTGTTATCAACTCCTCCAACAACGGACTCTAACTTTGGAAGGGAACAGAGAGATAATCCACCTCCTCTGGCCACGAACAATTTAGGACTGAGCAGGCTGTCTTCACAGAGCCAATAGTGAGCTGCACAGTTGTTCCAGCTGGAGAATGTCGTGGATGTCAGCTAGAGAAATCATGGATTGCAAAGTTTGTTGATTTATGGTCATAAGCTAGCAAGTAAGCCCAGCTAGGCTAATTAACACACAGCACTGCAATCTGTGGGGAATGGATAGATGGGGTATGTTAATGTTTTGTTTTTGTTTTTTTTTTGTGCAAACGTCTGTGTCATAACCAAATGATCAACCCAAACATCCATGTTTTTACTGTCAGTGAAAATGAGTTTCCTCATCTACCACGGTAGTATTGGTAGGGTTACTAGAGAGCACCAAACACTACATGTGACAAATAACCCAGCAGATTAGTGTATATTTTCCCCATGTTCATGTGACTTTATTCCCACTGTTCAGAAGAAGCTGAATCTAACATTGTAAATTGTCCATAGGCGTTAATGTATTTCTCTGTTGATGTAGTGATAGACTGGGAAGCTGTCCACAGTCTTCTTGGTGGCCAAAACGTTCTGGGAAGGCTCCAGCCCCCTTACTTACCCTCAGCAGTTATAAGTGAGTTTGTCCAGAATGGACAAATCAAATTAATCTAAGAAACCAAGCATATCCAACCTTAAAAAAATAGTTTAGCATTTTGTGAAATCCAGACAGGAAGATGATCAACATCACTCTCATTTCTGTGCATTAAAGGAGATATAGGTACATTTTTGCTATTCCTACGTAGTCTGTCAGCATTAACAGCTGTTTACTTACCAGTTTCATTGTTAACTCTCTTGGCAAGTGACTATAACCATCACCAGCTCCTGGCCAGAGACCATGTTCAGCAACAGAGAAAAATTACATATAGCCCCTTTAAGCTGAACTTAGAGACAGGAGGCAGTTAGCCTATTCAAGCATAAAGACTGTAAGCAGAGGGACCAAATAAGGGATAACTCAATTGTTTCATCTGTACACAAAAATGTAAATGACAGTTTGTGGTTTTTGAGGGAGTTACGTGGGCATCTGTTTCTTAATGAACAACAGTTTATCTGTCCACACAGTCCATCAGTGCTGCTTGTCCACTGTGACTCTGTCAGTCTTCATATCTAACTTGTTTTAAGTCAGTAACTTGCCGTATTTCCCAAAATGTCAAACTGGCTACACTGAAGAATTAGTTGAAGATGTTTGGTGAAATTGACCTGAGCAGAAGAAACCCAAAGAGAACTGAATCAAGATGAGCCCAGCTCAGTGAGTCTGGCTGCCAATCCAATGTTATTAGCACAACGACATCTGGGAAACAGGGATTGGTTACCATCACAGTGTGAAAATGCTCAGCCACAGAGAAAGCCATGATTCACACAATAAATATGCGGTGTCTCGGTCCAGTCATAGACCCAGGATATCCGTCCCAATTTGGTTCATAGCAGATAGAACACTTTCACATCAGTGAGTTTACAGTGAATCATGCCACTTGTTTAGCCTGTGCTTTCACACCCTGGCAGAACCACACCCTAACACACATACTGTAAGCTGTATTGCTATGATAATTTTGGTTTTTGTAGGAAGACCTACCACTCCCTTTCACTTCACAACCTTCATTAAATATCTCACTGGTGACTCGTGTGTTTGTCACAGCAGTGATGGTCTTGTTAACGCTTGGCGAGATATAAATACACTTTCACATGCTGATGCTTCGTCTTGAGCTACAGAGAAGTGAGAGTTCTCCCACCTCGGTGATAGCAGACTGCTGCAACTCACTATGTTTCTCTTTAGCTCTATACTAGCTGCAGTTGCTGTGACTTTAGACTTCAAACATTTTCATAATAAAAATAAAATCCTTTTAATGAAGAAAAAAAAAAACTGCAGAGACTTGCAGAGAATTAGCAACAGCACCAATTAGTTGGCCCCTGTAGCTCTGAATGAAATGTGCTTTGTGGTTGATTACATTACTCTGTCATAGAGATGAAGTTCGATAGAATTTTTATCAAATCTGAATGCAGTTCCAAATCTGCTTATTGAATTCAAAATCTTTTAAATCCCATATGGATTTTTTAAAAACTTGTTACGGCTGGGTTTTTTACTGGATCTGAACGCAGACAAAGACAAGGGAGGGAATGTTAAAGATTAATTTAAGCCAATTAACATGAGAGGGAATGGAGCTGGAGATGGTACAGGAGTCCCAAGCACAAGAGACAACCATTAGTTACTATTAGCACTAGAGAAAACAGAATAGAACCACTGTAGTCACAAAGAAACTAAAGTGTAACAATCTGGCAAAGACTGGAGAGAGGGCTGGGGTACTTGAACCACTGGTGATGAGTAGATTGCGAGCAGGTGTGAAGAAGAGTCGGGTGCAGGGTGATGATGCCACACCCACAACTCACACACACACACACACACAGCTGGAGGGGACATGGGGGAACGCAGGAACAACAAAAACAAAACAAAAACAAAAACAAAACAAAGGAAAAACACCGGAGGTCTGACTAAGCTGTGGCATAACTAGTATGTTTTGTGAGGAAAGAATAATCACGTTAATAACACACTTTGTAATTTGTCTGTAGTGTCAGAGAACCGGATTCAACATGGAACCTTTATAGTACTATATGTTACATGAAATCCGCTCAGTCTTGATTTTTTATATTTTCTTTGGTATAGATTGGTTGATGATTGTTTGGTAATCTATTCTAATAAACCAAATGAACCAAATGTTTTTGAATTGCTCAGGTACATCCCAACTGACAGGACATTGACCAAAGTTCTCTTTATGTCCTCATTAGCGAAGCTGTATTGAGACTAATAATTAAATAGTTATGGTGTGATTGTCCTATCAGGTTAAAACCGTAGACTTAAATAAATCTGTTCTTATTATGTTTTGTTGTAAAGGAGGAACTTACAGTAGTCTTAAATCAAAACTAATCCCTCAGGTGAAAGGCTGCACTTTAGTATTGCTGCATCATTTCTGCCTCAGGATTCAGGCAGTAGTGCTGTGAGTCAGGCTTCCCTCAAACCGGAGGTGAGCTGTAGGAAGATGATGTGTGACAGCATCCACTGTCCTGTCCCTAAAAGTGAATGAAAACAGTGCCCCTGTTTACTGGAAGTAGCATCATAAACACTCTCTGCCCGTAAAAATTAGGAACATACACTTGACTGTGTTCAAGACAGATCGTGTTTTCCTATCCCAGAGCCTAAAAACATATAAAAACATGACAGTAATGGCAACAGTGAAAAGAACTGCACTGATTCAGATTGCGGGGCATTACAGAGCAGGATTGTGTTAGGAAAAGGGGGCTGGGTAGGTGGTTGCGTGGTAGCATTTGAGGAGATCTGTTGAAGGTGTGTTCTCATGAGAAGTACTGAAGCTATGCAAGTTATTGCATGAACCAATGGTGTGATCACACGCTGCTCATATTTTGTACACTTAATCACTGAGCAAAAAAAAATTCACCAGATATCACTCAGACTAAACTAAGATGTCAGATATGGATGTTATGTACAAGGATCGCATTTGAATGAAGAGTGGCTAAATTACTACCTGCCTAATATTGTGTAGGTCCCCCTCCTCCTGCCACCAAAACAGCTCTGACCCATCAGGGCATGGACACAAGACCTCTGGGGTTGTCCTGTGGTGTCTGGCAGTGGAACATTGGCAGGTCAACACCTTGGGCTTCCTCAAACCATTTCTGAGCAGTATTTATGGTGTGGCGGGAGCATTGTCCTGCTGGTGGAGGGCCCTGCCATTGGGGAGTGCTTTTGCCATGAGGGGGTGTGCTTGGTCTACAGCAATGTTTAAGTGGGTGGTATGTGTCAAAGTAACATCCAGATGAATCCCAAGACCCAAGTTTTCCCATCACTGATGATGATGATCAGTGTTATTCGCTTTACCTGTCAGTGGTTTTAATGTTGTGGCTGATCAGTGTCTATTTCTGCTACATTACCCAGGAGGCATCCAGAGAGTGAGCTCAGCTCAGCTAATCTCATTATTCAGCATACATTCAAACTGCATGCAGAGATATAACAGTATGTGTGGGTTTTTATCAGTCAAGTTGGGAAAGTAGCATAATCCCCTTAAAAAGCTGAAACAAACCCTTATTTGCCATATGTCTTTGTTAAACACAGACTGCATGAGAAAAGCAAGAAAATCAAAACATTTCGTCATATGTACCCTTGTCACTTTTGATAAAATTCAGCAATTCACTGCCTCTCCAGACACTGCCAATATTAACTAAACCCAGAATTTCATTCAGCACTCTATTTAACGTTGCTAAACATATGTGCTATTTATCAGCATTAAAAAGCTTCACAGTTCACATACTGTCAGTTACTGCTGGAGGCTTAGGCGTCTTGGTCAAGAGCAGTTTGACTTTGGTTCTTCAGGGAGCCAAGACTCTTGTTAATTTAGCTTTCCCACCCAGATACTTCAACCTTGTACCAAGATAAGATCTGTTAGCGTTACAGTCACCACCCTTTTAGTCAAGCCAAATGCTGTTCCGCATCTGTTGCATCTGTCCACCAACTCAAAAGGCCCAACCTCAGTTCAATCAAACTCACAGAGGAGAACATCTTGAGAAAAATAAAAACATAAATCTTCAGCATCTTCAGCACTGAATAAGTTGGGGAAAAAAACCTTCCCTAGAAAACAGCACCTCAGTTAGTCTTTTGTTGGGGTACAAACTAATGCTCTGTGGTATATTTAACACAGTAGCCATTATATGGTCCAAGCCACACAGCCAGGTTTTACAGTAGCAAACCCTTGTTTAGTCACATATTACAAGCTTCATGGGCCCACTCTGAACTGCTTATTATTAAGGCCAGGGCATTTTACTTAAGCATTACCCTAAGGCTGCATCAGCAACAGCAAGCTACCATTTTCCTTCAAATAATAAAGTGCTGTGTTTGTATATTTAAAAAATGGCTGTCTTGCTACAGTATTTTCTGCAAGGTATGTCTTGTTTTAAAAAAAAAAGAAAAAAGACTTGGGTAGTTCAGCTGAAACAGAAACATAGCTGAAAACAGGCAGAAAGGAGCACCATTAACAGACATTATACACAGATGTCATAGTGATATCTGGACTTATACAGTATATGCCAATGGCAGCATGCTAACGTGCTCACAATGAAAATGCTAACATACTGATGTTTGGCAGCATGTTTACTGTGGTTAACATGTTCATTAGCACTAGATACAAAGTGTAGCTGAGACTGATGCAGATGTTATTAGCTCTGCAGGTATTTGGTCATACACCAATATAGACAAACCCGATGATGGCATTAGATGACATGTCAAGGGATCAGCACAATTATTAACTGAATGTGTTAAATTCCATGGCAAAGCATCTGGTAGTTGTTGAGAAACTTCATCCCTATATATTTATCCCTCTATCCCTAGAAGGATGCAGCTAGTGTGGCTCAGCAACATGTCAACAGAATAGAATAAAAAGTTATCTTGACCAAAGATTTTGTCTCATTAATGTAGGCAGTCATCTCTATAAAGTTTTCATTTTAGAGTTGAGCATCTTCCACCCTGGCCTTATACACTGCTTTGCTACCAGAAAAGAATTAAGAGCTGGCTGTGGTTATTCCTTTCTAATTGTAGCTTACGTGTGATGCATTACAGCTAATAAATGTGATTCTTACTGCGAGAATCTTTGCCAACCATTACAGCAGCAAACCTCACTGTTTATTCACCCCTGACACATTAAGTGCTCTCTACCACCCATTGCTTAGCATTACCAGCAGAGGCACTGGCTGGCCCACACACCAATTCATGACCTGTCTATTCTCCTGGCTGGCCCACACTGCCTTCCCAGCACCGAGCCACTGTGTGATTCCACTGGGGAACATTCATTTATGTTTCCTATTGCCATTGAATGTGGAAATAAATAGTTTCCGACCAGACAGGGATGTCTAAACTGTTTTTAGAGGCATCACCAGAACGTTTGCTGATTATGACCACTAAGGCTGTATTTAAAGAGGAACCAAAAATCTAATTTTTAACTGTTTATAGCACAGGCATGTTCTTTGACAGACTCAATATAATGAGTCCTGATAGAGACACATTTTCTTGTTTCTTCATCAGTGCTGTCTGGACATCATTTCTGGGCAACAAAGAGGAAAAACAAAATAGTTTCAGCACGAATCCATCAATAAACTCTAACTCGTACAGTAAAATGATGACAAATGCAAAGAGGAATTTCAGAACTAGATCACATTACATTTATACATAATAGTATGTATTTTCCCAATGCGTCATTTGTTGTCTCTGTGTGCGGTTCAGAGAGATGACAGGATAGAAGGTAAAACAATAAGATTAAACTGATTGACCACAGAAGGAATGCACTGAACTAGCTAACTGACCTCAAATTGTCCCTGGACTCCATAAAATCGACTGTCCAACCTACTGTACATTGAGAAATGATGGAGTTTTTCTCTTGAACACAAAGTCAAACTGGTCATATTTAATAAAACCAGAGGCAAATTGAGGGAAATACCCCAAATAACTGTCATTCTAGTTCAAGACCTTGATAATAATCCCAACCTGGAGAGAGAAAACAACAGCTGTTTGACTGGTGTGGATGTAGAACTCAGAGAAATACTGAAACAAGGATGTTATACCCCCTTCAAAACACCTAATACTTGAGAGCTAAGTTTCAAATATTATCAAAAGATACTTGTGTCAGTCACAACCAGTACGTGGCTGAATTATTTGGAATGACATAGATGTATTGGATGACATGAGCAATAAAAACAGGTGAAATATCTATTTGCCTTTGTAATGAAATTAAAATTAAAACATAAAAATGTCCTCTGAATATGGAGACATGTTTCTACTTTTAAAAGCAAGGTCACAGACAAACTAGCAGGAAATTTGCTAAGGGATAATCCAAACATACACACCCTTTGAACATGTCTGATCTAATAAAAAACATAAAATCTGGAGAAATTTAAGTGTCAGCAGCCTAAATGTCTGTGGCAGTGGAGCCTCAAAGTTTGTAGATGCACTGCACAAGTTTAATTCTCAAAGAATCCACTGCTATGTACAAATTTAGGAGAAACAACCCACTGAGGAACAGTTCTTATTCAGGGAGCACCTGGTTTTGATTTAGTATTAGCGTCAATTTTTTGAAATGACAAAAAGTTTTGCTTATTAGTTGTAGATTGGCGGTAGGCATTTGATTCTGTAGGTTTCGTTTAGATGAGTGAAAGAAAACTAAAGACAATTTTAGTTTTTCAGTCAGTTTTTTGTTGTCACGTTGTGCTGCTAAATGGAATTCAGCCAATATTAGGTTTATTATTCAACACCTGTACTTTATAAACTGTGACACGTCAAAACGAAAAAGGCTTATACAGTGGTACACTGGTAGGCCGAAAACGTCAAACTGAGGCACATGAGAAGAAAATCGAACCAAAAATGTCTAAGCTAAAAGCAAGGCCCGTGTTGGTTTATCACAGTGTCAGTAGGGAAGGCATATTTATGTCTTTGGTTGTTTAAATTTGAAATTAAATAATCACTGAAATGCAAGATGCTGTGCTGTTAGAATACAGCTTCCTCATTCACTTCAGACATGTGTTTCAGATTATTTCTACCATTATACATTTGACAAATAATCTAAAGCACATGTTCTAAAATAAATAAATAAATTTACGTAGCCCGTCTGGAAATTTGGAAACAAACAATGCTGAAAATATTTCTTTGACTAAAAAAATACATTACAGCAATTACAGCTGTCACATTACACCACTTCTCCAGTTCAAAACACAACTTAGCAAAGACCTTGTGTGCAGACTAAAAGACTTTTTCAATCAAAGTAATGAGGACAGATTATGAAGCACAGTTTCAATTAGTAAGACACAAAAATAAAGACAGCTTCTCCGCCCAGAACCTGCTCGAAGATTTAACCAATTTTTTATTTATTTTTTACTTTGATGATGTTTGCAGTTTCATTACAGACATAATCATAGATTTAAATCCTTTTTATACATTTCTGAATTGGCCACATGGTGTTGGTATACATTTATACTGTATTATATCTAATGATTAAATGGATTATCCTAGACCCCTACTGAAGTAGGTCTCTGAAGTCAGGACCACTAATCTGTCAGATACTGGTAAAATTGTAGTGTAGCTTTTCACCGTATCTTGTCTTGTGTCATGTCACATCACCTTAGGGTGTGCTGTTTTGTATTTCATTGTGTCCAGTGTACACTTCCTAAAGAAGGCTGGGGTGGTTCTTGCAGCGGTCTCACTTCTTGACCTGGATATTGGATCATACTTGCAGTATCGCAGGGTAGAAACAGTCAGCCTGCTTTTGTTTGCTTTATTCATGAAGACTGGTGAAAGTCGGTTCTTTGTTCTTCCTTCCAAGGCATCCTCATAAAAACAGGTGGAGCATGCATCTGATGTCAATTAATGTGATTAGCAACAGTGCTCTAAAACAGTAATAGTAAACAATGGCAATCAGTCAAACAGCTCACAAAATTTCAATCAAGATACAACATCACATGCACGCACTTTTCTCTTCTTTCTCTGTTCTTTCGCACATGCTTGCACAGTGGTGATACCTTTCCCGGCAGGCAGCTGTTCTGGTGATGAATCCCATCCCACCTCTTTCTGCTGGCGTAAGAGGTCATTGGTCTGCTCAGGTTTTAGTGTGTATTCAAGTGTGTGTGTGTCTAAATGTTTCCTGCCCAGCCTGCCCCTGAACACATGCTTACAGGTCCTCCTCTTCTTTTAACGGAATGATATGGTATTCCCTCTCTCTCTTCATGTGGTCGTAATGACGCTTCCAAGAAAGTCGAGCAGGCCGAGAGTTTGGCCGCAGCGTGACCGTCAGCGGACCACTGCTGTGGTCAGAGAGGGAGACCTTGCTGAAAAGAAAACCTCCCTTGGATGGATATGGGGAGGCTTAACAAAATTCTCCCCCTGACAACCTCTGTTAAACAAATACGGCACTGTGTGGTGAAGGCCCAAAGGGAACACATTCACTGATATTTATTTATTCCCTGTCTCCACTGATCTCTTTTTCCTTATTTGTCATCTTTGAGTTGAGATCTATATATCAGATTAACCTTTCTTGTATTTATTTTCCTCCTCCAGTTTCTTGTTGCTGTCTCCCTCTTTTTTCCTCACTCATTTTTGTGGCATTTTTCCATCAGTGCACCTATCAATTTCTCTCTCCTGAAGGATTTAACGGTTTCCTCTGTGCTGTTTCCAGTCATCCAGACCCCAGTTCGGACAAATATAGTTTTCAACGCCATTTTACTGGCAGTGAACCCATCAGTGGATTTAGCTCACACTCCTTGCTGGCTGGTAATTTAACTTAAAAAATAAAATAAAATAAAATAAATTAAATTAAATCCTGTGTCTGTCTGTGCATTTTATACAATCTGGTAGTGTTCTGACTTCACGCTGCCATGTGCCATCATCACCGTAAAATTAGCCTGAGCATAAGTGCGTCTTGTTAGCAAAGCAAACAAGCATAATTGGTTGTAAATGAAGGAGAGAGGCTGACTGGAAGTCGTGTGTCGGCCCCTGGGCCTCCTAAATTTATATATACTGGTAGGAATCAACAAATGAAATCAGGAAGGGTACATCATTTCAGGGATTTATTTATTTATTTATTTTTTACAACCTGGGTCTTATTTTCCTAACGGTTGTGATAATGTTTTACTCACCAACTTAACTGCTGTGATTTGGGGAAGGTGACGACATTGCTAGAACAGCCCAACAAGGCGAGCAGCACAAGCAGTCAGACTGTAAACAACCCCCCCATTGTTGCTTAGTTTGGAACAAAGTCAGTCTGTTACCAAAACTGCCCATTGTAAATGTTCATTAGATACATTTTATATATATGTTATATTTCAAATAGCAAAATGCTTTGAATAGTTATATTCTATATACACATGTACCACAGTCTAAGTGAATAATAAAGCCAAAAAACACTGATTTTGTAGAGTTCACATTGTGATGACAGGTCAGGTTTAACGTGGGTGGTCTAATAAATGTGTACATCTGTATTTTTGTTTACAGTAGATAAGTGCATGTAGTCATGTATTTTGACCAACTTGGGACTTTATTAAGCATCAGGTGATTCCTACTGTATGAAGTCAACAGGATAACTTCAAAGTCATTACATTTTCCACATCTTTTTTATTAGGTATGTGACTCACTGAAATGAAACTGTGCATGCATTGTTTTGCTCCTGTTCCTTTTGCAATATCTGACACCTCATTTTTCCATTTAAATGCCTCATGTAGTCACAAAACAATTTTTTTTTTCAGTTTATTGTACCCTGGCCATCCATTTGGAATAGTTTCTGCAGTTTAAATTGCCAGCAATTATGATTTTAATCTGATACTGCGAAGCAAAAATCAATACAATTTTCAAACATATTGTGTTTTGGTTGCTTTTCTTGTGGCTTCTGACAAAAAGGAAGCAAAAAAATCCTGTTTAACCAAATCTGCCAACATAAAATGTAAGTATAGGTACTGTTTAACTATCTCCATGCCAACATTCTGCACTCTGTCATGTTCATAATCATAGTGATTAAAGGAATATTAAGACTTGGACTGCTTTGAGCATGGCGCAATGTTATTATACTGTAATGTTTTTTCAGGGATTATAAAAGGATGTCTAGTATTTCAGGAATATGCTCTCCTTTCATTTAGTGACCCAGACCTGTATGCTGACATCTTTTTCTTTGACAAGAGGTGAAAGGGGCAAGAAAACACAAAGGAGTGTCAAAAGTGTGGGCAACACTCGCCCTCTCTGGAACACACGCCCACCCACACACTCCTCAACACACAGTTGCTTGCAGACGGTCAGACAGGCAGGCACGCAGGCCATTCCTTTGAGCAGAGCTAAGACCTCAGTGCTGGGAAAGCCTAGTGGCCTGCATGCCAGTGGCATCCTGGTGAGAGAGCAGGAAAACATGCTGCTGTTTCAGAGGCTGCTGGCCTGTTTGTCATCTTTTCCAAGGTAACCAGAGACTGCAGGAGATTAGCCCAGTGGAAAATACTCACAGAGATAATGATGGAAAAAGACAACAAAGCGAAAATGTACGAGTCAAGTGGAAACCCCGTTGTCAAGTCTTCATTATGCCATTTTTGAATGAGTATACTTCACAGAAAGTGAAAAAATAATGAGGTGATAGTAGGAAGAAAAAGAAAGCCCAGCAAAAGTGAAGACTGAGACACATGGAAACCCTGTCTTCCAATCAGGTCATTTTTAAATAAGTATACATTTTCAGCGATGCTAGCTGCATGTTTCTCAGGCTAGCAGTGTTGGTATGTCAGTTGTTTAGTCTGCCCATCACTTTGGTCCAGGCTGAAATATCTCAACAACTACTGGGTGGTTTGCCATGAATTTTGGTACATACATTCATGTACCCCTCAGAATGAACTGTAATAACTATGTGGATCCCCTGACTTATCATCTTGTGCCATCATCTGGTCAAAATTTCAGTTTGTCCATTACTTTGGACTTTACGACCAATTACCTAGAAAAACTAATCACATTCCCACCAGCCTCAGCTATACTGTGTGTTACATGCTAATTTGCAAATATTAGCACAGTAGCTAACACAAAACTAAGATGGTGAACATGGTAAATATTATTCCTGCCTTTTCTTGTTTTGCATATTCTTACATTGTACTTTTTTGTGGTGGGCTACATACTAATGTTATCTAATGTTTTAATCATGCTAATTTTTCTTTTAGATTTTTAATGTTTGTGGCTTTCACTTGTGCAGCTCTTTGTAACCTTAAGAAAAGTGCTATATCATCTTGTCACTTACTGCATGCTTAAAAGTAATAAAACTTCTGACAGTTTATTAGGGCTCCAAAAATCCTGTATATATGCAGTCATTTTTCTGCCCTGGGGAACATCTGGTTTGGTTGTGTATTTTTTATTAAAACAGAATTATTCCTGAATTATGTGTGAGATTAGAGGCTTCAAGCCAAAATCTACTTCCTCTTTCTTTATGGCATGTGTTTTATTTTTACTCTGGTTATTTTATGGAGGTGTGACTGAGGTCGCCAGGGGTGAAGCCTTGTAAGCGGACAGTGTAAGTACAGTAGTTGCACAGTAAGACCATCTTTACTTTGGGTCCGCGCCACTGTAGATTGTGGCTGGTGACTAAGAACTTCTTTGCCACGCGCTCGTTTTGGGACAGTAAACATTAGACACAAATACACACATTCAGCGCTCCTCTCATGAAACGAATAAGACAAACAGGGAAGCAGGCTGCTGCCTCTTGTCTGTTGACTTTACCTGACCATCACTTTTCCCCTGGCAAAATAATCAAAACGCTGTCAAATACGTCCTTGTAATTCAACTGTGAGTTTATTTGAGATTCATTTTACAGAATCCGGCAGTTTCCCGGCAAAGGATTGTCTGTAAAATGAATGAATACATTGCAGTTCTCTATCGGTCCTTTCTGAAACCTGTAATGCTACAGTACACCTGACTTTATGGACCTATTAAATATTTCTGCTATTAACTTGAATCTAAATTCCTATTGGTGCATAGTCCACGGTCTAGTTCACAGCAAAGTTTATAATGGCCAGGAAGAGATTCAATATCACATTTCCCATTTAAAACAATACAAGTGTTGTTTCAGCTACATCAACTTCAGTCTCCTTTAATTACACATACTCCTTCCCTCTGTGTATCTGTAGCTTTTTTGCCTGATAAGACTAGATTCAGAACAACACACTGTTGGCACTCAAATTGTTTAATATATTGCACTGCCAGAAAGCCCTTATTAGCTTGTCAACCAGCGGCGGGAATGTGAAATATTTCTTATTTTGTACATTACTTCAGGATGGCACTGCATGCCAGAGAATGTCAAGGTCAACTGGAAACAGGAGAAACATGTTCATTCATTTGAATATACGGTACACACGCAGCATTTAGTGGGAAGCCACTGCTAAGGAGTGGATGTGTTTTGAACATGAAAATAACAGTCAACAGTAGTGAAGAGTTATAATTGCCTCCTCATTTTCATGCCCTCTGTTGTGTGGGAGTTTTCCTGGTAGCAGTTATTTAAGCCATATGCTGCTAAATGGTGTAAATTGTGACTATGTTTCTGGTCACGAAATCATATGCACTGTACTCAAGTTGTAATTTGTAAATCAAGTGATGTTAATTATTTGACCAATGTTAGTATCGGTTAATTTATCATCCAATCCCACATCAATTATATGGCCTTTACATTGGTTTTTAGGGGCTCATGCTATAACTCTGTCATAACTGATTTGGATGTAGTACATGGCACAGCTCGGTTTTAAAGTCTATTGACTGTGTTAAAAAAATCACAAAGCTGACGATCAATACAGAAATACCGCTTGTGATTATATTATGGTGCAAACAAATACTTTCATTTTCAACAAATGATGCTGCTAATAAATCAACACAACTAATAGTTTACAATCATGCTAGCTTCTCCCTAAGACTGCAGCATAGCTTTAAGTTTAATGCTAACATCAGCATGATAATACGCTCACAATGACGATGCTAACCATCCTAGCTTAATGTGTTAGAATGCTAGCATTTGCTACTCACAGCTTTTACAGGTGTTTAGTCATAAACGAAAGTACTGGAGACAATAAAACTGATGATGCTGGCACCAGAGGAAAGGCAAAGGGTCAGTATTAGTGTTTGTACAAAATTTCATGGCAATTCATCTTCTATCTCTCTCACTATCTTAATACCTGAGATATTTCAGTCTGGACCAAAGTGGTGGACTGATGACAAAACATAGCATAGGTTATCTCAGGGCACTGTTCATAGTGGAGCAGGTCTAGATCATACTCATTATAATTTATTTACAGAGACCCAGTGTTCCTTCATAAGCAGGCGCTTGGCAACAGTTGCGGGGAAAAACTCAACAGGTAGAAACTTTGAACAGAACCCAGCTCATGGTGGGCGCCCGTCTGCCTCGACTGGCTGGTTTGACCGGTGCTTGCATGGTGGTAGGGGATGGTAATTTTCAACCACACAGATGTGGTGTTGGTCCTGACCTATTTGGTACTTTAAAGACTGGCCCAAAATACAAAAATATCACATCATGTGCACAGAAATATGCAAGTATAAAGTTTTTTTTTAAACAGTAAGAACCAGACAGTAAACTCACCTGTTGTAGTGCTTAGTTGGACTAAAAAACTACATGCACTCAGTCTTTTACCATTAATGGATTAAACTGATCCTGAGCGTGCTCTGAAAACTTCTCCGTCAGACGAGCATGCAAACATATCCTGAGAATGAGCCTTGTTGCATGCGTCACTCGCGACACCACGCAGTCCGTAAGCCCAAAAGAGTTTCCTCTAAATCATTTTCAGAAACCTCACCAGAGAAAACAAGGTGACCACATCAGCTGCCGTGGAAGTCCAGGGATCCCTCTGCTGTTATTTCTTCTCTCAAGGTCACAAGTGACTCACTGCTTTGACTGGCAAGACTTCCAACGCCGAGCACAAGGGCCGCTGGAAGCCTCTTCCTTTTTTCATGCCTGTCTCACTGCTTCTCTCTGCTACTGCTTCCCTTTCATTCTCTTCACACACCCTCAATATGTTGCTCACAGGTCTTCATCAGATACACTCCTACATCATTCTTACTCTCTTTTTCTACTACACCTTCACTCTAATTCCCGCCTCCATGTGCCCACATTTTCTCTAGGTATCTTTGCCCCACATTGATGATTTCAGTATCCTGTTGAGGCTTTTTTCATCAGTTAGTAAAATAAAGACTTGTCCACTGTGATTTCCATCTGAGGGGCCCGGGCAGTGAGAGATATAAAATATCCTGAAACAAGAACCCTGAGGTGGACCGCAGGAAGGCAGAGAGGAGAATATGAGAAGGTCAAGAACCTTAACAAGGCAACATGCTTCTTCTCTGTCTGTACAACAACACAGATTAAAGTGGTGTGGCCTCGGTTTCCTGAAAACATTTTGCACTAAGGTCACCTTACCCCACTGACCTATAGTAGAACTAAACTGACCTTAAATAAAACAACGCATAGAGAGGTTTTTCAGATTAACATCTGCTGCATGTCTGCATGCCACTATTTCATTGTTAATATTTAATATAGCTGATTTTGTCAGACAACATTGCAAAATATTGATTTTGACAAAAGTTGACAAAGAAGAAGAGATTTAGCTGTTTCACTGTGGACAGAGGTTTATCCAAACACAACCTGAAAACGTTTGTCTTTTTACACAAAAACTGTGTTTTAAAATTTAGTTGCCTTAATGAAGACATAGTCTCAGAGTGCTCTAAAATATGAAAAACATACAACACCATCTGTACCTAAGCTCTAAATATAGACAAGGAAAAAATGTCCACACAGAAAAACCTTGGGCAAGGGATGGTAAACCCAAAGAAGTTTTCCTTTGCATAACAAACACCATATGTAACTCAAATCAACAATTCAAATGGTGCATGGTGCCTGATTAAGAAATAATTAAATGTGAATTGAAACTTCTATTCATTAAAAAATATGCTTCCACAAGCAGTACAAGCAGCACAGAAATCTTCCACTGTAACTGCATTGAAAAGGTTCAGAAGTAGCAGCAACAGTAACCATTAACTGGCCTGTAAAAGTTACCACCACAGGCATGTCAGATATGTACAATTCACCAAGGACCCTAATGCAAATCAAGGTCTTTGCCACATCAGCACTTGGAGATACATGGCAGGCAAAACCCTTTCAGCACCAAATCCAACCAGATCAGGTTAAAAAATCTTTTCACTGTTGAGCTGCTATCATAATATGATCGCCCTAATGAAGTACTGTGCACAATTTGCAGTTGGGCCTGTCATGAGGATGTATAGACCCTCTTGTCCTTCTTTGTCTCATTCCCTCTGAAGTTAACCTACATGTAAACCTTATTTGCATGAATGGGTAAAAGCCTTTGTTGTGCAAGTTCAAAAAGTTATCTCTGTGTCTTTCACCTTTCACTGTCTCAGGTCACCATCAACACAGAAACAGTTATCAGTTCCCTTTTCCATTCGTTCGTTTTTGAGATCTGTTATGGAAATGAGAGGGACTCGGATGGATTCACACACAATATTGGCTACCACGCAACCAGGATCTGAACAATAATTGGCTATGACAGCAAGAGATCTACTATTTGCCTGTAGTATGCAAACAAGATGGCAAAAGCACTACAGAGAAGTGACCTCAGCATCTTTGCAGCAGAATTTAAATCAGGAATTATTTATCACATATTGACGCTCACCTCTGGAGTCACTTTACTCTGACCGGTCCAAATCCATGTAATCAGTGGGGTATTGTGTTTAGTCTGAGGGGACAAAACTTAAATACATTTTGACAGACTAAACTAGAAAGTGGCACAACTGTTGACAGACCAAAACCAGCCAACAATTTATGGACATAAAGCAAGTCAGCAAGTAGCTTTATTTTGATTTAAATACCAGTCTGTGTGTGTGTGTGTGTGTGTGTGTGTGTGTGTGTGTGTGTGTAATGGTCATTCTGCAGTTGCATCTGGTTCACCTCGTAACACCCACGTTTACCCTGCTCGTACACTGCAGACCTCACGGCCAACTAACACGTCAGGAGGGATAGTTGTGAATGTGTTTTAATGTGAGTGTGCGTGTGTAACTATTTGAGAGGGGTAGGCGTCCAGCTTCCATCCCACTATTGTTGCGGTGTACCCTGACCTTGATGCTGAAAGACGTGTGTGTGTATTTTTCTGCACTTTTGTATTTATGCCTGTGTGTACGTGTGTGTTCAGTCATCCTGTGGTGAGCTGTGACCTCACCACTGAGATTTCCCTCGCTAACCTCGTAGACTTGTAGGTGGGTGAGTGTGTATTTTCACTGATTACGTTGAGACTTTGTGTTTCTACGTCAGCGGGCCGTGACATTTTGTCATGCCTCTGTATGGGCTGGACAGTGAGCAGCTACAAAAAGACAAATGGAAAAGCAGATTTGTTTTTAGGACCTTTGATGTTAGAGGTCTTTTATCAGCATCATATGTTCATATAACAGTGTAGGAGTGCCCTTTTGGGGTTACTACGTAAGTTATCCGGTATCTGCTATGCATTTTGACCTCTATGTGGGAGCTGACCTTGAGTTGAAACCTTGATGAGTGCATTTAAATGTTTTGCATGGCACATAACTCATTTAAATGTTTTTGAAACACTTATAATTAAGACAATAAACAGACAGCTGTAGAGAAAGAAGGCTGAAGTTTCCTGAAATATCACTGGCGTATCTTACTGAACTGGCCTATTCAAACACACACACACATACACACACATCACTGTGCATGTTTGTTTTTTTTCTTAGGAAATGGAAATTGTTCTTTTGACTGAATTGTTTACACCTAGAGTGAACATACGATCCCAAATGTTTCCAAAAAATTTCAAACCAATATCAACCCCTAATTTTAGTCTGTTTCATCTGGTCACCTATCAATAGAGTCATATTCCCTTTATGGGGTTACCCCACCATAAACACAGGATGATGCACCAGAGAGTGTGGAAAAATGAAGAAGACGAAGAAGATGCTAACTAGCTAGCTGCTCTGTTGTTTGTGACAAGCTAGGGCTACAGAGAGATACTGATTTTGCCTGTGTTCTGGTAGGCAGGCAAACACTCATTTGGTTAATTTTACTGAAATAATAGCATGCTGCATGTTATGATGATAGCAATCTAGTGAGTTAACTAATATTACTTGCAGCTATTTCATAAGAATGAAACTACAGAAAAAGTAAAGTTATACCAATAATACAGTAGTAGAAACGACAGTAGTGATAATTAAAGTATTAATTGCAAAGGTATCAATAAAACTAGAAGCAGTACTAGTAATTTCTAACAGCAGGTGTTGTGCAGAGTTGTAGGAGCAGCAGGAGGCTTGTCATCACAGATCAGACTCTACAGCTCCAGAGGCAAAAGTACCTGCAGAAAGTGACAGAAGAGGAGAGAGAGACGGAAAGATATCGAGCTAGTAACATGTATGGGATATGAATCCATACTGATGGAGAGAGAGAGAGAGAGAGAGGAGCTCAGTGCGTCATGGGAGATCTCCTGGCAGTCTAGGCTTATTGCACCATAACTAAAGGAGGGTTCAAGCCTGAGCCAACTCTGACTATAAGCTTTATCAAAAAGGAAAGTTTTAAGCCTACCTTTAAAAGTGCAGAGGGTGTCTGCCTCCCAGACCGAAACTGGGAGAAGGAGTCTGATAGCTGAAGGCTCTGCCTCCCATTCGACTCCTGGAAACTCTGGGAACCACCAGTAAACCAGCATTCTAGGAGCACAATGTCCTAGTGGGATTGTAGGGGACTATGAGATCTTTGAGGTATTATAAAACCCACCTGGAATCTGTGGACCAAACACCTGAAAATTTATTTATGGAAAATGCTCAGATATGTTGACTCAAAGATGCAGCTTTCTTAAAGCTCTCTCTAATTTGTGGACAACCATCTGGAAGCTGTGATGGTCCACAGTTTTGAGATGGGCAATATTTGGGTCTTTGGTTTTTTGGATCTCAAGGCTAAATCAGTTCTTCTCCACACATGGACGCAGTTGTTCATCCACACTGAGACAACATTTCCAAATTCCCTGAGCACATGTGTTCAAATAAGCAGAACCTGTCTTACTATATGACTTTGGCTGGTCCAAATAAACAGCCGTCAATCACTTTCCTTGCATGCTGTCAAAGCTGGAGTCAAAACATTTATCCTGCTAGACGTTTCTTTAACTTTTTTAAAACTTTGACATACCATGTGTTATACAGGCTGGTTGTCATATAAAAACCTCTTGTTCACACTGTAGAACTTATATTACATATGGAAATAGTGTGGGTTACTGTATTATTCTGCCTCAGTGTTTCAGTAGTCAGGAATATATTAAACAAATAAGTTACTGTCTTTCTTTTCTCCATTTTTTCCGCTAGAAAGAAAAACTCTTCTATTTGTGATTGATGTTTTATTCCCATACACACTGTCATGGCAGGATCACATGTTCACATCACCTATTCCTCCGAACTGTCCGATTTTTAAGGGATTTTTCAGGGGAATATTTGTGTGCCTTGGAAAGTCGAGTCCATCCGACTGAATTCATGAATGATTTCCCATCATCTGACGATCACTGGATGCTGCTTTTCAGACCCCCGCTTTGTTTCCTCTGATGTCGCCCACACCACTCGCTACTTTGCGTAATCACGCAACGCAACTAGTGAGGATGCAACAATTTATTTTTAGGGACTGAAGGAAGGCAGAAGGAGAAACATAGAGGCAGACAGAGAGAGAGAGAGAGGGAGAGAGAGAGAGAGGGCTGCGCGAAGTGGGTGGGCACATGCTCTCTCTCTCTCTCCCCTCTCTGTACTGTATAAGTACAGTTCTGTGATGGAGATTCCAATCACATCGCAGTTCACTTTTACGCAGTGGAGATGAGCTCTCGGATTGCGAGATCCAACCCGGCCATGAAACTGATAGTGGTGAGTAACTAGAGTATCTGCTGCTCTTCTTCGTGATTCGCGGACCCGAACTGATCCGTGGGACACTTCTTACTGAAGGAATGACATTTTATGTACTTAAATTACTTTCTCCTTCTTTCTTCTTACAAGGGATTCTTGCGATACGTGGATTATTATTGCGCTACACGCGGTTTCAGTCATTTGGTTATGATCACTCGCCTTAGTCTAGAAGTACTCACTACAAAGAATAACACAAAAAAAGAACGTTTTGAACAGCATGCGTCAGAGCAGGTAGTTTGATGGTGTCTTACTCATTACAGGGGCCAATAATCAGTCAGTGCATTACAATCACAGTGACCTCTGAAGTAGGTGCAGTCACTTCTGATGATCTGACGCTTTGGTGGCAGTTGTTTACTCCATCACTGGTTTTGAGGAAAAGCAACGATCCCTGACAGTGTAGGTTTAGTGATGATTCGTAATGCCATGTGGGCGCTACATAAGTTCCCCCCTAAACAGTACCTGTTTTTACTTGTATCAAAAATGACATAGACGTGTGACGCATCTAAAAGCTCAAAGTAAATTTCCTGCCCTATCCTAGGCTACGGTATTTGTTTAGTATATTTGCATGACATTTCCATTAGGTACAGGGATTCCTCTTTCTCACTGGTGTGGATTGTCTGCTGTGTAATGCCGCCAGTGAACCTAAACCTAGGTTTGTTGAGGCTGACGTGAATATTTATGATGTAGAAGGTGTGGACAAATAACAGGAACACTTGACAATATGATGCAGTTCCATATTAGCAGTCCTGCAGTGCAGGTATTACTCGGTTTGTGTTGAGGCTGTTTGAGAGGCATGATTCAATGTTAACTGTCTAACATATAATTTGTGAAGCTGTTGCATGAGATTATATAATAGCCTATATATAAATCACAAATTACAGCAGTTATCAATTGTAGTATGTTACTTAGTGCTAAATGATTGTGAGAATTTAGTCTTTGTTTATAGTGGAGGCCTGTGATGATGAACAGAGCTCATGCTTATCCCATCTTTGTATTCACTAGTGTGAACGCTCACTATCTGCAAAACAGACCAACAAACAAGATCTATCATTCAAATAAATGAATAAAAGTTTACTCTGGGTCACATTTCATTGCTTTTACTGTAGCACGCTTGAAATGAATGAAGCTTAACACTCTGAAAACAGAGTCATGTGGTGTGTTGCCGGCAGTTGGTGTTTACTGTGGGTCAGTCTTTACACTTATTTTTTCTACAGCGCCTCTCAAGGGGTTTTTAAATGTATGCCTCTGGGTTAAGAGCAGTTATTTCCTTTGGGGTGTTTTGCATGTTGTGCTGTGTTGGGGCCTTTGCAGGTTTTGCATACAGTCACGTACAGATGTGTATCAGGGCAGATACAGATTATACACGATACTAAACACTGGACCCACTATCTAGCCTCGTGAACTGCATGTGTGTTTGTCCGTGTGTGTGGGAGAGAGGTTAGTTAGTAATTTGGGTGTTAGATGTGTTACCTATTTATGTGTAAAGTAGGTATACAAGGCAGTGAAATACAAATGAATGCGTGTGTGCACGTGCACTTGCTGTCACGATTTAATGTGCTACCATCCATACAGAGTGTTTCCTCTACCTCACTGCAGTCTGTACACTACACTTAGCCTAAAATAGGCAAATATTATGGCGTTACAATTGTGTTTCTGACGTAGTGTTCCTGTTGTTATCCTACATTCATGTCAGCCAATCATTTGGCCAACCACACAAGCATCTATTTAGCCAACTAATGAGTCAGCCTTCCAACCACTCAGTCAGCTTGACATCTAGCCAATAAGTCAATCTACACCCCCTCTGCATACCCCATACCTTTGTGCCTGTTTTTGTGCGTGTCAAACACGCAGCCACTCAGTCTGTCTGTAAGTAATTCTACGTTGAAGGGACACTCTGCAATTTTGCACCCAAAACATTGTTTTGGCTCAGAAGCTCAGCGGAAAATGCACCTCATACACCTGTGTGCTCTTCCTAGTTTCCCGGCGTGCTCCTGAAACATGTGGTTTTTCTGTCTGCTGAGAACACACACTTTTTGTTTGGGTCCGTGCCCAGGATGATGTCAGTGGAACAGAAATCTAAATTATTAGTTAATGTTGCCTGTCTTTTTGTTTTTGTGTGGACATATTGCATGTGATTTGTGTGGTGGAAAAGTGAGGTTCTGAGGACCTTACATTTTATACCTCTCTTACTTGTTTTGCCAGCAAATCAGGCAGTTAGCTCGGCTGCCTGTTATCCATCCATCCATCCTACTGTATAATCCAACCACACGCGCACACACATACACACACATTATGTATTATCTTTTATCTGCTGTCTTTATCTGTGCACCTCCTTTCCTGTACTCTCTGGTGTGTCCGTTGGCATCAGCCGCCAACTTCCCTAAATCTAGCTCCATGTTCACACGCAGACAAGTGAAGCTACGGAGAGGTCACTTGATGAACCAACACACGCGACACTCACACACATACACAGAGTTATACACATGCACACACATGCACACACACTCCCAAGAGTTGGAATCCCCCCTCAGACCACCTGCGTTTTACAGTTAACTGAAGCTATGGTGGATAAGCTGGTGTAGTGTGGTTTGGTCCCTTTGTGCCATGGCTCTTCTCCTCATGACATGAATTAAAAGCTGACCCCAGGCAAGCCAAACTCTGATTCTCCTCTTTCTTTGAATTTCAGTGGGCGCCACAGCTCAGTGTAACCCTGAGCCTCAACCCTATCTGTTGGAAGTTAGTTAAATACTGCGGCTAATGCATTTTTCAATATTTCTGCTGCCGACACAAGGGAGGGCATGTTTACTATTATATCATTTAAATGTGATTTACTGAATTACATTAAGTTGTTGTATGCTCTTTTTTGACTTTTTTTACACTAACTGCTAAACATCTGTATCATATTTATCTATTTACCTTTTGTATCACATTAAAACTAATCAAAATGTCTTTGGCCTTTTTGGTGCTTTTTTGCACAGTTTGTCAGTGCAAACTTCCCAGTGAAAAGCATTTTAGCTTCAGTTTACACTTATTAATTCTGTGTTTTTACAGATGTGTAAAATTAATAAGCACAGTACCACCTACTATCTGTAGATGCTGCTCCCTTTATAAACTCATATGGAAAGCATGTGTGATCTTTTTTAAGGCTATTTTTGTCAGGTGTCTGAACTCTAGTTATGCCGCTACAGCCCATCTGTCATGCAGCACTCAAATGCAGTTGATCCTGTGTCACCAAAATACTAAGTCATCATTTTACATTACTACAGATATTATTTCGGCAACTGACAGGACATAGAAAAACAAAAGCCCTCTGAAGTCTTATAAACCATCTCTAGGCAAAGGACTGGCATTATTTTAGGAGTTAAAACCAGAGATATTAAATGTGTTGCTGGTCAAAATATATCTATACAGATAGACCCATACTGGACAAGCAGCAGTTAAAGAAAAGGCCAGTGCAACACCTCACTGCCAGTAAACATCTGACTGGATTTCTCACTGTGTCTCGCGTGTGTTGCCTGTTGTGGGAAGCGTGGTCCATCTCCTCGATCCGGCACGGCCTTATGTATCACCACACTTACAGACTGGAACACACTTGCGCTGTTGTTTGTTTCATTCAAGAGGATAACATCTGTTGAATAACACGTGTTCTTTGTTAAAGAACTGGTAAAAACTGTCTCTGCTCTGCATAAACACAAGGTTGTCCCTCAACTCGATTCAAATGGGATTTACTGGCACAGATCACATAAGCAAACTGTATCAGATGTACATGATTTAACCAGTGTAAATATATTGTCTTTTTTAATTTTAACCATTATATATCTGGGAAAAGGCAACTGAATGACCAACAAGTATCAGTTACAGTCATTCACATAACAGCCGCTGTACCTTGCTCAAGGAAGGGCATCTTCACAGTAGATGCTTAGGGAAGGTAAGACTGTATCATTACCTTCATACTTTCATCCATCCTCTCCTCTGAGCTGGCAGAGCTCCATGTAGGATATGCCTCTCGCTGAGCTTCACTCTGATGATGCTAACAGTATAATTATGGCTGTCAGTGGCCCCTAGCTGCTGTGTAATTTGGGTTTCCAGCGGTTGTCCGTGATGTCTTCAGATGGCAGCTTCCAAGGCGACAAGGAGGGTGAAAAGTTCAATATCTCTTTTAACTGCTGATAGATGGACTCTCACACACCACAGGACATCTTCCCAATAAGTTAGGTCTTAAAAAGTTGACAGTTTTTCTTGTCTTCTGTAGCAGAAAGCTACTGTGCTGGCTGGTTTAGAAAAGTGTGGTTCTGCCTGATGAGTGACATTTCCAGATAACAAATAAATTCTACTTAAGAAATGTAACATTTCCCAGGCTTTTCAATGGAACAATTTTATGTGGTATGTCATAGAATAATAAATTTAAAGCAACAAAATGTATCTTTGCTGAGCAGCAGTGGTCTCCGCAGCCACATGTGGTAATTCATTCTGTTGGGCTCAGAGTCCGAACGGTTTGGTGGTTTTCATATACAGAAAACAAAGCCTGAACAGCGTATACTCCTCATGAAACCTGGCCTCAGGAGCAGGAAGTGCTGTCGCAGTAACAAATGTGCCAAACTGTTTAGAATTCTTGCTATTTTCACAGTTCCCTCACTGGATAGCAGAGGCAAACACTGGTTTTGGACTTCTAAGTCTTTTACTCTTGAACTTGTTGGGCTTGATTTTGGCAGTTTAAGTCTCTGGCTATCACTCAGTTATGCACTTCTCATGGGAAATCATACCTGTTCACCACTTGACTTAAGTTTGGCTCAATCTCCCAGTGTGGACAGGCTCTATCAGACTCTATTCAAGTAAAAGCCACTGGCTTGTTTTAATTAGAAACGGGTTAGGTCTCACAGGATGTGTCTGTTGAACATCCTCCTCAAAGCAAGGTGTAGAATGTAGAGGCTAATTGATACCAAACTACAATGGTATTCAGTGTTAGCTCACATGGTTCACCAGTGATGACCTCTTTTTTTTTATTAGCAGCATGCTCCATTTACTTTGTTGTACAGGTTTATGGTGCATGAAATCAGAAAAGATTTCTTATCATGAACATCTTTATGATCATTTTTTAACTTGCATTACTCTTACCTACTCTTTCCTTTAATATCTTTGCTTTATATATATTGTGGCTGCAGCCAAACTAATGTTCTGTACGAAGGATTTGAAAAACAGTGCAAACCGGACCGCTACCACATGTGTTCACTCTGATGACAGAGGAGGGTCCACTTCTGTCAGCAAACTCATCCTGAGTCGAACCAAAGATTAAAGTGGAAGCAACAAGTGTGACCATACCCAGATTTGCAAAAACCCAGGTGACCCTCTGTCACTGCCTCAGTGCGCTCCACCCTCCTGGTGTTCCTGAATTGATTGGATGTGGTCTCACGGCTTAATAGTGTGTACATACACTTCTTAATTTGAAGAGCAAGACTATGATTATGGGTTTGATTCCCACTGGGGCCACCCATGCTACAAACAAACACATGCAGCCAGGGTAGTGCGCTGTGAGTCGCTGTGGATGAAAGCCTTCCACCAAATGCTGTGCTCAGAGGTCGATAGGTTTTGCCGGGAAAACCGCTGCGCTCGCCAGGCTGTTTGAAGCTTGGGTTTCTATTATGGTGTGTAAAACCCATTCGTCTATTTTTACTATCTTTTTCAATGACCTCCAGTGCAAAAGGAAACAGAAATAGAAGAATTCCAATTTAACCTATGCATTTTTTTTCTTCTTTTTTGTGTCTTGCATCATTTAGTAGATCACCCCTTAAAAATTAATAATGTTTGGAACAGGAATACATGTGGAGTTTAATAAATTATTAAGGGAGAACACAAAGGCAGTAACACACATACATGAACAGAGGATCAGGTCAGTATGGCAGATGGGGAAGTCACAGCTGCACTGCACATTGTCTCATCCACACAGACAAACACACACCCTTATAAACACACATACATTTTGATGAAAAGATTTCCACGACTAAATATTTTGTAATAGTGAGTTAGAAATGCACTATCTCCCATACACATATATACATACACCCTAAAACACACTTCACTTTTTCTTTTGTTTCATACACTCATACACATACTCTCACAGATAGTGTTTTGTAGTCGCAAGTTATGTACTTTAAGGTAAATGGGATGAGCACAAATACACACAAGCAGGAAGGAGATCAATGGTGTGCGGCGGGTAAACTGTAGAACAGAGTGGGTGAGTGTTTTGTATTCTGGTGGTGAATGGGGAAAGCCCAGTAACCTCCAACAGTTCTCTTTATGAACAGCAGCCAGGAGAGAAGACCGCAGAGCACACAGACCAACACTGTGGAAGACGATAATTGGACATGAACACCGACAGACATGCACACACACACACGTGAAGCGGCGCGCTCGTTTCTGCATGCGTGCACTCCCTGCACGCGCATGCATGAATGTTTTGTAGTTGTTTGTTGTATGGATTCATTTATTTTTGCAGATGCACACACAAACATGGCAGAGAGCAGAAAACCACATACAAGCATACACACACACATTCACACACACAATGGAAGGACGGCCTATTGTTAGTTTGTCCAAGCAGTGAGGATGTATCCTGGCCAACGGGAAAGTCCACAGAGCCAATGGCTGAGGGCCTTTAGGATGGAAGGAGCCTGTTGTGTGACATCTGGTCCGCATGTGGCCTCGACCAGCTGCATGGCTGCATGTCAAACATGCTCACCAACTGATATCTTAGATTTAGGCTTGGCCAAAGCTCTTCAGTTCCAGCTCAAGGCGATGATACATGGGCTTGTTTTTGAGGAAATGGCTACATATGTCCGTCTCAGAGGCTCGATTGCAGCCACCCACTTTACAGTGTGTCCATATGGATGGGTTGCTTTTAGGGGGGAAAAAGATATATGGGTGTGGTGTGCTCTCACTCCAGGGCGTTATTAAAGTGCTGTAGATCACCATCGAATCACGTCAGATGCTTTTCAGCTACAGCTGAAAGCGGCCTATCTTAGAGAGCTGCTGACATGAGTAGAGGATCACTGGTGAGGTCAGAGAACACAGGGCTGCGCAATTAATGTCTGTAATCCAGTGTCATACACTTTTTATTTTAATTTAATATTTGCAGAATGCTGGCATGACTGAAACATCTGAATTCATTTAAAAGCTTTGGAAAACTGTTAAAATGTCAAGAAAAGATGCCAAAAGTGCAAGAAATTGAATTTGAAACCCTAATCAGGTCTAATAGTCAGGGTAAAATCATGCTCACAGCATGTAGCAAAGTAATCATTATGATTTGAGGCATTTTAAAGGGTTGACATTGCCTCCAACAAATATAGAAAGATTAAAAATATACTTACATTGTTTAAAAGGTTGGTCCTGTGTTATCTGTGTCCACAAAACTGCTCCTGAGCTTCTTCCCTGACTCCCTGAGCTGCGCTCTGTAGAGCAGAGGAAATCACTTTAGCACTGCGTGTCCACCAGGAGCTTCAACTTTACAGCTCTGACCTTTCTTTCAACTCTTACTTACTGGAAGCTTTGGGTTGGTGACTGTTCCTAAATATAAAAATATCTTAACCTTAAGCCAAAGAGGAGCTGTGCACGAGATGGGTTTCATTAGAGATTTTGTCACTGCTGTTGACTCAGCGCTACTTTCTGTCTCTTACAGCTCTTCACAGCCTCTCTCTCCTGGGCCTTCCAGCAGCAGGCCGTGCCACCAAAGTACCAGTACCGCGACCCTGTGACATCTGACCTCCTTCTGTGCGACCAGTGCCCTCCCGGCACGGCCGTGAAACAACACTGCACCACTGACACACCCACGGAGTGCCAGCCTTGTCCCGAGAGGCATTTTGCTGAGAACTGGCACTGGGGGGACACGTGCCAATACTGCACCTTGGTATGTATGAAGCCAAAGCTTCTATACATCATTTTCATATTTAATTATTTGCTTTCCTTCTTAATAGACCCCTAAGATTAATTTTTTAGTCAGGCATTTTATGCATTAAGTAGTATAACTGCAGTTTTCCTGAGAAACACCAGTTTTTTTATGCAAGAAGTACCTCCTTTGTACACTCACACTTCAGTGAATTGACCAAATCTGAAATTACAGCATAATGTGGACAGGAACTCTGCTGAAGTTCAATATCCTTTTAATGTTTTTATCCTACGGCTTTGCCTTTATGCCACTCCTTTGCGGCTTTTCTGGTGTCCTTCCCTTAGATGCATGACCATACTGTTTGTTTACATTCTGGCACAGCATCTGTCATTTTTTGAAACCAGTGTTTCCACTTCAGTTGTTACTAAAAATAAAGTCTGAATGTGATCATTGTGGCAGACTGATCTTCCCCCAGAGTTTTGATGTTTTCCTCTTTGCCACTCGGGATAAATTATGTAATATGACCACTTGTCGGCTCTATATATTGTTATGTCCCCCATGAGGTGTTTTTATATTCCTGTCTTAGCATGCCTGTTATACCGTTTTTCAAGATACTATATGTATCTTAACCATATGTTAGGGGAAACAGCAGCACCATGATACTCACTATTACCTGTGTTTTCTCTTACAAATCATTACTGTGCATGTTTCCTGTGCATTTATGTCCATATTAACTAAGTCCTCTACCATACGTTCTTGTATAAATGTATCAGCACCCATCATCAATAGGTTTGTGGTGTGTGACAGTGCCCCTCTGTGTTTGTTGTGTCCAGGTGTGTAGGGAGAAACAACTAGTCAAACAGAACTGCAACAGCACCCATGACCAACTGTGTGAGTGTGCTCCAGGTTTCCACCTAGTGGTGGAGTTCTGCATCGCACACAGTACCTGTCCGCCTGGCTACGGAGTGACAGCTTTAGGTAAGACTCAGATTAACATTAAGATTAAGATTATTATGAGGTGAAGTCACTTCTGCTGGCAGGCTGCCTTTGTTTTAGATCCGGTCAGCATATAAATTAGATTTCAATCAGAAGACCAATGAATAACAGTATCACAGGTATCTGTGCTACTCCAGATTAGGAATTCGGTCAGCACACAGCCTGGGAGGAAGCACTGATTTAGGTCACCGAATAGAAATCCCATCGTCTCAATGTTATCTCTTAAATGTAAGAAAAGTGCTACCTGTGTGTGTGTGTTTATGGGATATATGTGGATCTGTGAGAGTATGTTTGTGACCATACATATGTGTTGTATGTGCGTTCAGTATTTTGAGTAGAAACATTGTGTATTTTTGCCTCTCCTTGAATCTTCTCCTCTCTCTGCTTTACTCCTCCACTGTCTTAAATCAATTCAGTTCCAAATATGTTGCACTGGCATGTCAGGAAGGAGCCATTATGCTGCCAAAGCAAAGACACACATCAGTTACAGATCAACACTTTCACATTAAGCTGTCCTGTCCCTTCACTGGAAGCCATTCTGTCTCTTTTGTATCCCTCTGATTCAGTACATGAATCAGATCTGTTCCAGATGCAGATGTCTCTTTTCCAACTTTGACTCCGAGTCGTTCTTAGAAAAGCAGGAAAGCTCTCTGTATGTCTCTCTCTCTCTCTCTCTCTCTCTCACACACACACACACATGCACACACACACGCACACACAGGCACATTGTGTTTTGAGGCTTAGCTTAAAGAACAGAAATATATCATGGCCAACAATCCTTTTTTTTTTGTTTGATCCGTTTATTATTTCCTCTGTTTCCTTCTTTTACCCTCATCTTGAATTTTTATGTCAAAGAGAAACAATGAGAGAGTGATTTTGAGTGAGTGTTTGTGTGTATTTCCACACCTGACCTTCTCTGCCATGGGGCAGTGTTGCTTTAAACATCACAGTGTGATACACTGTGGTTGTAGTTCTAGTCAAGTACACTGGGTGTGTTTATAACAGCTCTTTCTCAGTTATGTGATTTCCAGCTTTATAAAGTGATGTAACTCATCACTTAATTTGCAATAGTATGTTGTCAGAAATGATTTAGAGTTGTGGATATGATTAGGAGAGAAATTAATTACGTTTTAATGGGCTCTGAATGGCTCTTGGTCAAAAGAGAATAAGATAAGTTTAGAGGAAAATTTTCAAAAAGGAAGAGTAATATGAAGATGATGTAACAGCATGATTCAGTCCAGAGTGGAAAACTTGGAGATTTTGCTTCATGAAGTGGTGCTAGAAGTAAAAAGTCATTGTCACGTTGTTATAGTATGGAAATCAAGAATGTGAAATTTTCCATGAACTCCATTACTTCCAAATACATCCGCATGTGTGCGTTGACTGTGTCATGTGAGTAATTCCAATGCAGCATCATTTAATTCCAACTTCCTGTAATAACCATGTGATTTAATTTGTCTGGCTCAGTCTCTTTTATTACATCCCATGCTGTCATAGCACATCACACCATAAGGGTGTATCCTCTGGCATCACATAAGAGATTAATATTTAATTTATTTCACCTGTGTGTAATGTAGATCAAATGAATCAGAATGATTTTGTGTGTTTTTTCCGTTGATTCTAAACCTTACTTCCTCATACCACTGTACATGCGTAGGTTTATCTTCCAGTTTTGATTGACTCTTGTTGTGTTTGACTCACGGGGAGTTTCTCTGAGATAAGGAAGGTGACAAATTCATATTTGTTTTTATGGGAGCTGTAAATAATCTTCAGTACATACCACTAATGTGAGCAATATTAGAGTAAATCATACATTGTGGGTTCCACCTGAGATAATACTAAATTGTTGATAGGTTCTGCAAAAGTACAGTGTCTGTCAGCCTTAAACAAATGTAAAATCGATCCTAAAATTGTAAAATTCCTTAGAAAAGGTTAGCTCGTCTTTAAAAGTCAAGCTCAGTTCCCTTGAAATCTCAAGCTCCTGTCTGCAGGAGAATCAGCCGGTACTGGTTTCAGTGATTGTGATATATGTTATATAGCTGTCAGATAAAAGGCATGACTGTCCTGCAAAGTGCCTAATCACTTGTTCATAAAAACACATATCCCCTGTTTGTTTTGTCTCAGTAAAATGGTATAACCTTTCCCCCTACATTCCTGGAGCTGGTCTTCCTCTTAGATTACACTGAAGCTGGGCTAAACAGACAGAACAGACTCAAATATACTATCTACCCTAAAGATTTCTTTGTAGTCGTGTGAAAGATTTCTTAGTCAGATCTCAGATAGCTGCAGAATATTCTGACTGCTGCTGTTTGAGTCCTAACAAACACTAAGACCATCACTTCAGTCCACAATTATCTGCACATATATGTGAAATTATTTTCTTTGTCTAAGGAGCAGACTAGAACATGTGAGTAATGTTTTTGTCATTTGGAATCACTTTTCTGTTGTGGTGTCAACATCGGCGTCAGTCATTACACAATACAGCACCAAATGCCATCTAATTTCTAAGCCAGGCGCAACCAAGGATGTCATTAGCATGGTGGATATATGACCTGATATTCTTTGCAGATTCTCTTCTCAGTGTGTCACTAGTGATTGTGGGCAACACAGAGACAGGCTGATGCTGAATTTCAACATTCCAGTGAACATAATCTGATATTTCTACTGGAACCACAGCACAGACTGGCACTACACTTCTCATGACTTCATCTTAGACCTGAGACCAGAATCCAGCCGCTGCATTGATCAAACAACATTTTCCATGGATGCTGGTCATTATCTGACCCCTGCAGTGCTGACACTGTTCAGAGATGACACAGAATTTTCCATAAATTCCTCTACTGTGGATCTACAATCAAAGTCTAATGAAACTCTGCAGACATGAGACAGCATTTCAGGGGATTCCCCTCCTTGAAGCTGAAGGACTTATTATGTAATGCCTTGAGTTGTGGTTTAGACCTTTAAACCACAGGATGTTAGAAAAGTCTCCCAACAACACATGCCTTTTATGACTCCATTCCTTGATCTCCTGATCTGTCTGTTTCTAGTTTTGACTCTCTTTTTTTTTATCTTTCTTAAGTCTTTCTAGCTGGTTCATCTGTGTTTTTGAGAACTGGTTTTATTGACCAGTAGCAACCATGGAAGACACAGGGAAACACAGTATATAAAAGAGAACCAACAAATTATTGAATGAAACAGTACAAGTTTTCCCTTTATATGAGATCGTCAACGGTTATTTTGGATTAATCTTGTGGTTATTTTCTTGACTGATTTACTGTTTGTCTGCACAGGTCCTATTACAATTCCCTAAAGCACAATTTAATGTGATTAAATTGCTTGTTTTATCCAAGAAATCAAAGAAATAAAGATTTTATTTTTATATATTTATTTAACCAGGTAAGCTATATTGAGATTGGAAACCTGTTTTGCAAGGGAGACCTGGCAAAGATGGCAGTAAAAGAAAGCTGTAAACAAAACAATACAAAATCAGAAAAATCAGCAGATCCCCACAGTTGAGAAGCTGAGGGATTTTTAAATCACTTTTGCTTGAAAAAATAACATTAAAGATTAATTGACTAAGCATTTCAGCTCTTCTTTATATATAGATTTTTTAAATCTATGCATCTAATCGCAGTCAATTTAGTTAATTAATATAGTCAATTAATTAAGACAGTAGAGATAGTGCCACTGCTTTAATATCTTAACTATTTCTTATGATATAGTAAAATGCTAACATGCTGATTTTGTACAGACAGAGGAAATTCTAAGAAGAAAAAAAAGATAGATGTCAGCATATTAAACCATATTGCAGGTAAGCTGACACATTTTCAGACCCACACTGTACATCCTTTGTCATCAGTGGTACAGGAAACATTAGCACTTTGCTGTATGCATATCAGCTGGTGGTTACATGTTAAATGGTGAAATGTTTTCAAGAAAGAACACACAGTGCCCTGAAAGCAGGAAATTAGTCAAAGGTTAAATCTGATAGGCACATGGCTCATCCTCCCACAATGCTTTCACTTCTACACTTCAGAGATAAAAATAAAAAGAGGATATGACCCACTACATGTGCTTATCGCCATGCGTGCTGCAAGTCATATACCAGAAGGTTATATGGTTTACTGTAAAGTCATCATGGTAACTGCTGAATAATGGTGTAACTTATGAAAATACAGTATGATTTAGTATTACTGTAAATGGGTTCAAATGTTGCTCAGATGATGTCGTCATTTAAATAAATAGGTCACATTATTACATCATTATTACAACACACAAACTGAAAGATATATAATGCGAGATATTACAGTTTAATTTTAGTTACATTTTTCTTTACTTTATTGCTTATTATGAAGTGACAATCATTATATGATAATATCAACTTAGATTGACATTTTATTTTTGTACAATTTAAAATGAAATTATAGTTATATAAATTTGTACTTACTTATTGCACATAATGTTCTAGTTTAAGGTCTGAGAAGAGTTTCACTTGTGTTTTACAACAGTTATTTTACAAAAAAATTTACATATTTGTGAGATTGGGGTTTTCATTGATTTTTCCTGTCAGTCCGTCAGAAAAATCGTCTGACATATCACACTGCAGTGCGGTTAAAGCTGCCCGTCGTAATAGTATTGGTGTTTGAGTTTTGTGGTCTGAGCACAAGATATAGAAACTACGGCAGTGATGTAGCGAGTAAGACCAAAGTGAGTCATTCTCAGAATCACACAGTCATCTGTCAGCCTGATCGCTCATCACATGTCGCTGTGGTTGTAGTTCTTGGAATCACATCTTCCTGCTTGATGAGCTAAATGGTGCATATCATGTTCACACGCTGGAAAATGCTGAGATGTATGAGATGTAACTTGTGATAGTAAAGAATCTGTATGGTTTAGTGTTTTCTGATAGTTTAGAATATGATACCAATCATCTTAAAATGTATGACTTATTTCACAATCTATGTTTTCATTCATAAAATTAACATGCCATCCTGTGTGTTATTTCATCCAGGTACACCAGTGAGTGACACTGTTTGTGAGCACTGTCCTGCCGGGCATTTCTCTCCTGGCGGCTCCTCCACCGAGCCGTGTCAGCCCCACAGAAACTGCTCAGATTTGGGCCTGAAGACACTGAGATGGGGCACGTCCACTTCAGATAGCCTCTGTAGTCAGCACAAGACGGAAACACTGGAGTGCTCTCAGCATCACACTTTGTGCCACACTGGTGAGAACATACTATACTGTAGACTACAACATGCTGCAGAAGGGCTCAATCTCGAATAGCAATCATATGAAAGGTTTTAGGACCAAAAGGAGGCTGGAATCAGGGTAGAAATCATCTGTGCAGTGTATACACAACACACACACACACATGATAATGGTTTTGAGTAAACCTCAATTGTCAACAACTTAAAATCAGTCAGAACTGAATTATTTCAGACATGTGGTCATTTTCATTCCTGAAGGCAGGGGATTTCCTTGGTCAGGTTCGTTGTCCAGATTCCATTCTTCTCCAAATTCTCCTGAAAACCAACGCTAAAGAGAGAAAAGCCAGGGAAAAGGGTTGAATAGGGTGTTTATAGCATTGCTGTCATACTGACCCATGATGGATCAATTACTCCTAACTGTCACATCCTCAAACTGCAATAACAGAGGAAACTGAGTCAAGCAGAAATGAGACCAGAGATGGGCCGGTTGGTCTTTGTTACTCAGACTTTAAGTATGACAGATGCTGACAATTAATTTTCGAAGAGAAGCCTCAGATATGGCACCGAATTCTCTAGGTCTGAGAAACCACAGTAACTGAAGAACACACACATACAGATGCAAAAACCCAGGCACACTCATGCATTCTGTATACCGCACTTAGAAGAAATCACACAGAGCCATTATCCCTCTGGGAGGGTGATGCTCTCCTCAAACATTCATTCACAAATTGTCTTCCTGCTAACTACACAACCACAGATTGTCTGCAGCAAATCCTGGAACAGTTAAGCAGTTTTTTTGTTTTGTTTTTTGAGCAAAAATGCTAAATTGAAGGCAGTTGGGATTCCCAAAGTTGCTACGTGATTTGGAGTAACCACCAGAATGTCAGTTTCAATTATAGCTCAAGCCACACTTACAACATCCAGACATCAGAGAAACAAGCCTAATATCCTCTTCCTATTAAAGTCAATCATACTACACTTACATTGTTCTTGTTTACCGGTGCCCCTCGTGTTCTGCGAGTCAATCTGAAAATATTTTCACACATGCACGAATGCAGAAATGTTTCATGATTGTATAACAGTTGCAATTTCGTCATCTTCAGCTTTAACTATAACTGGTGTCTGGTTGGAACTGCCTGCAATGAGAGACAAAGTTTCTCTGGTTTCAAGAAAAAGAAAAGAAAGAGAAGAAAATGCTGTTCTTAAGAATTTTTTTTTAACCTTATAAGGAAGGCTCAGGAGATCTTGCCTTGCAGAAACATAGGACACGTAATGATGAAATACTGTAGGTGTATGTTTGGTGCGACTTGGGAAGAAAATTCATAAAATTTCATCACAGCTCACCCCGGTTCGCTCCAGCAGACTGTGCAGCTCTGGTCGCTTTAGTGCAGGGAAACACAGACGGGTTTAGCTACGCCTCATGTCGGTAGTCGGTAATCTGTACTGTCGATGGGAAACAGAGAGAGAGGAAATCCCTAAGTCTGTTGTGGTCACATTACAAGGCAACCCTCTAAACATGCATGCAAACATGTATAAACAAAGCCAGACATACAATAGACTGATGGGACTCTGCGGAGACCAAACCATGTCATCAGAATCTAGTCTCAATATCACGTGCGTCAGTGGTCATAGGTCCAGTTGCATAATATGCCACAAGCAGCAGATCTACGCGTGTTCACTGCAGGCACATAGAACAAATGCTGGAAAATATTAAATGTTTAAATATAGCAAAAGTGCCGCTACATCAGTGGACTGACTCGGTATTGTCAGCTACTATCATTAGATAATGTCTGTCGCCATAAACTACTGGTCATACCAGACCAAACAAGACTCCAGCAGAAAAACTGCTGAGTGTGCTGAATTGGCTGGGGTTTCATGTCATTGCTCATAAATTCTGCTTTTTATTTGAAAGAGGAAGGATGTGATATTTCTTCTTGCTTTAAGCTGTCAAATGTCTGGCAATGGCACCAGTTTGTTTCAACATTCTTTTTTCTATGAAATATATATAGAAAAAAATCTACATTATCATATTTTATTGTATGGTGCAAAAATGGAAAAGTCTAAAAAATATTTTTAAAGCCCTCTCTCCCTGTCTGTCTCTTTCAATTTATTCCAGATGTGACCCTGTGTGAGGAGGCAGTCTTCCAGTCTCTGGCCTCGCTGCGACTGTCCTCTGTGCCCCTGGAGCGGCTGCTGGAGAGTCTTCCGGGGCGTAGGGTGGATCGTAAGAGCCTGGAGAGGCTGAAGAAGGCCTGCTCTCCTCAGCAGCAGGTCCTCCACCTGCTGCGACTGTGGAGGGAGCAGAACAAAGACCAGGACAAGCTGTACGGCATCATACAAGGTACAAACAAAACCTGTGCAAAGTTTTAGCCTGTTCTTAATCAAGTCCTGCAACAGTGTTTTAATGTTTGTATCCTGTCCCTCCAGGTGTGAACCACTGCGAGAGGAAGGTCTCCCGCTGCAACGGCCTGAAGAACTTGACCCTAGATGACCTCCTGAAGGTCTCCAACAGCCTGCCGGGGGTGAAAGTTCAGCAGGAGGATGTCCGGGCCGTGTTCTCTACCTGTCTGCCCAGGCAATACATCCTGCAGCTTCTTCACCTCTGGAAGATGGCAAACTACGACCTGGATCTAGCCAAGGGTCTCTCTCACAGTCTGAGGGTGCTGCGCAGCCAGGGGGCACCACGCTATCTGCTGAAAGGCCTGAAGAAAATCAGCCGCATCATAGGAACCACCTCCGCACACAAGATGTATGAGAAGATGTTTGTCAGTATGCTTCAGGATGAGTTGTGTTTTAAGGCTCACAAGCCATTAAATGAATAAGGAAAAGGGGGATACAAACAGGAACAGATGCAATCAAACAGACATTAATGCATTGTCAAATAATGAACAGGGAGATAAATGTATGTGAAAGAGAAACAGACATGGGTCACATGATAATGTCAGGTCTTAAAGATATCACCAAATGATATCAAGCTATGCACATAGTGCCTAGAGGTATTTTGTCATAAAGGCAAGATGGGAAGGTAAATTCCTCTTTCCGTCTCTGATTTCTATCAAAACCCTATGCCAAAATAAGGTGGTTTTGGTTATATGAGATATCAAGGGATGCTAATAACTTCTCCCCGTGTACAGTATCTGCCTGCAGTTATGAGTCTAATAAGCCTTAAAATAAAGAAAGAAACGATCTCACATCTGTGTACTCCAGGCAGGCCTAAACAAAAAGTAAAAAAAAAAAAAAAAAAAAAAAATCCTGGAAACTTTTTGACCGTAGTCTGTGAAAAAAAGAAAAACTATTTAATATGTAAATAGCACACTATTTTATGGAAGATGGGCTGGCAGATATTGTGTTTTTATTATTGTTGCTTTCTCGCTGTTTGAGAGGAAGGATTTGGTTTCATAATGAAATACATATATTTTCTACAGTTTTCCTTTGTTTGTTAGTTTGTTCTGGACTGCTGGCAAGTAAAGCTCATCTGATTTTTTTAATTGTCAGCTTTATGAATGTACAAAGGAGTGCAATTGTTTTCTATTTAAAAAATAATTTTACTTTCTGAATATGTAATGGCTTGTTTTTATTACTTCATCAGAAATACTGGATTCCAAATGCTGCAAGTTCATGAGGTGATAATTGTTTTATATTTTGTTTTATCACTTTTATATTATTAAATGTATGGTCTTTATTGTATATATGCTTGACTGGTCCTCTTTAAGCTTGTGTAACTTGTGAACACTAATGTTAAATGATTAAAATCAGTTTGTAAAAATTCATTGTCTTCATAAATAAGCACCTGGCAGAAAGAACTAAATGGGTTAAATTTCCTTCTTTCACTTTTTTGCTTTGTCTTACAATGTCCTTTCATGCTATAAACAACATTAGCTAATAGGACTCTGACACACTACCACCAGTCACTGGTCAGGAGCTAATAAATATTTATCCGCTTTACTAAATACTTCCATGTGTAACCACACTTTGAACTACTTTGTTATTCATGAATACTTTTGAACAAATTACGGATGAATCAACAATATAAACCGGTGATCATCTTAGTTTTAAAAACGTATTTGCTCCTCTGATGGATGGGAGCCAACCTGCTGAATTGAATCAGAGGATATTTGATACTCTGCACGAGTCATGAATATGGAGCTCCCAGATACGGCCACAGGCAGTTTGAATGGGATACATACCAGGCTGCAAAAGAATAATGTGATCAGGTCGTTGCCACGGAGATATGAAAAAAAAAAAATCCCCACCGAAACGACCATACAGGTCACGTCGACTGACGAGCGTGTCAGCCAATAGGAGCGTGCCAGAGGCAGGGGTACTGGAGTTTCGTCGTCATGGTAACACAAACAAGTGGTTAACGTTATGAAAGGGTCTCTGTTTGGTTAGGTTAAGACATAAGACATAAAACATAAAACGTACTTGTTTAGGTTAATGCATAATCAGTAGGTATTAGGAAAAGATTCTGGCTAAATTGCCTTGGAAAGAAACAACAATCAGGGGAAACGGACACAAATCTGTGAAAGTCCTCCGACTGCTTGACCCAACCATCCACCACATACTTCTCATTTTGCTCGTTACTGTCATCCACTTCATAGATGTTATAATAACTATGGCCACTAGATATCGCTTAACAAGACTAGCCGTGGATCATAATAGGCGGCTGCTCAAATGACATATTTGGTCGTTTTGAACATGAGGACATCCCAGAGAACACTAAAGGGCTGTGTCTCAACAGCAGGGACAGAGGGATTGGACAGAATTGAGGGAGGGAATAATGCAACTAAATACAGAGAAGTCAGTTCACATTTCTGCATGACAGCAAACCAAAGCATGAAAGCACATTCACAACAGCCCTGGAGAGGCTTCAGGACAAGTCCTTGAGTGGCCCAGCCAAAGCCCAGACATAAACCCCACAGTAGAGAGACCTGGAGCTGGCAGTTTACAGACACTTCCAATCCAATCTGATGGATCTTGAAAGGATCTGCCAGGAAGACTGCAGAATTCCTGGTGTACAAAGGCTGTGTAGACTTACCCAAGAAGACTCAAAGCTAATTGCTGCCAAACGGGGCTTCTACAAAGGACTGCATTCTGAGGTCTGTATACTTTTGTAAATGAGAGATTTCAGTTTTTGATTTTAATAAATCTGCAAACAACAAAAACCATGTTTTCATTTATCATGAGTTATTAGGCAAAAATGGCAGTTGTATCCATTCACAGTTAAGTCTACAACACATTAAAGTATACATACAGTAAAGTGAGGGCATCTGAATACTCTCTGAAGCCACTGTATTTCCTAATTTAAACAATGATTCTGCTTTTTATTTTTACACTTTATTTTATTCAGGCAAAGTTCTTGTATAGCTGCTTTCTGTTAAGAGGAAATTAAGGACTGATGTATTTGAGAAATTAGGATTCTTTACTTCAAAATGGTCCCTATTGTGAAGCATCAAAGTTTTGTTTTGCTATTTATAACAAAACTCATTGTTTACACATCAGTGTTGAATAATTTCAAACACACCCTAGCATGAGTGTATCACATTCTCATATTCAGGGGAAATGAGAGGCACGTAGGTACTTGTTTGACTCATTACAGTATTTTAGAACAATTCATCTCAATTTACTCAGTCAGGACATTGACATAACACATAAAGTGACTCACTGACATTTTTACACAAGAATAAAAGTGACTTATAGACATGCTGACACATATTTTAGGCTGTTTAAACAACCTGCCATTGGAAATTCATGAGATTTTATACTTTGGGTTTTTCTCGAACGTCACCTGCTGTAAATTGATGATGACCGACATACCCATGCAAATGACAATAAAGAGAGCTTCAAGGGAAATTTTAGAGTGTCTTTTTCAAGCGGTTGTGCAAAAACAGACATTTCCTTAAAACCTTTTTTTCTCATTCAACAGTTTCAAAACCTCTGAGTCATGACCTTTACTACATTACTATAGCATGGATCATTGCAGTGGATTATGATACATTTCATGTAGTTTACCTGCTGTACACAAGCTAAACAATTTAATGCTTTAAAATGTACAGGCTTTTCAAATAAATGTTTAATGTAAGCATAGAAAAATGGCTGATCTTGCCCAAAGAAAACATACAAAGGGAAATGTAAACAGTACTATCGCAAACCTTATATCCATCCATCCATTAGCTGTACAAAACCTTAAGGGTCATGGGGCAGAGTACGTGGGGGGTTGACACTGGGCAAGAGGCATGGTACACCCTGTCTATTGCAGGGATGACAGACCTTATAATGTACCAATAATTTGGGGTTTCTTATTTTTTAAAAATCTTTTGTGGGAAAATTTTTCCCTTAACTGTGCTTAGTACAGCATGACAGATAACGTTAGGAGAGAGCAAGAGGATGATATATGTTTTTATTTATATAGTTGTATAGTAGATCCCTAAGTCACCATAGCTGATGAACAGTGAAAGATTAAATTCCAGTAAATGAGATGTTATGTGTGTAGAGTGGAAATATCAGTTTCTTCCAGCAGACAGGAGGAAACTGGAAACTGCTGGCCTAATTCAGTGTCACTGAAATCTAAATAACAGCTTGATCTGTTGCTTTGTTGCTTAACAACGTGTCAACCTCGTCCCCAAAGATGCTTATTACAATTTCTGGCCCAACCTTTATGTGGAAGTGGAAGTTGGAACTTATTTGACCTTTCAAATGAGGCTTTACAAATCACTACTATCGACAACTGCATCCACCCACACATAAAATAGTTCCTGTCTGAGCACTATAAAAAAGAACCTGATCCTCCTGTCAAACCCTCTTCAACAGAAGTGACGACATGAACATCATCAGCATGGTGAGTGTTATGTGTAACTGTGTTCTGTGTCTAAGTCTAAGATGATAAAATCCAGTAAAGACAGAGACAGATGTGATGATTAGTGATGCTTTAATTATTGCTTGATTCTAAAAAAGAAAGAAATGAATTAGCCAAATTATCATTAGAGGCAGTCAAGAATTTTACACTATTTTTAATCAACATTTTGTGAAATTTATGTTTTCAAAAATAATAATAAGAAAATAGTTTCTAAAAATCTACTGTTATTAATTTTAATGGAACTGCCAAATTGATCTAATGGGAAATGGACAAAATTACATCATGTTTATCAGTGTCTCTTGTTAACATATAGTATGTATGACAAGTTAATTTCTTTAGAGCAAAATTCTTGAAATATAGAGTCTGATTTAGAGTATTGAACATTAAGTATTGAATAGGTCCTCAAATAGAAATATTTAGAGCTCTAGTGGAAATGAATGAATAAATGTCAAAGTCAAAAATCTGACTTATTTTATGAGATAACAGCTGTAAACAATGGCAACTTTCAGTGGTTACATTTGTGAGTATCCAACTCATAAACAAGTAATATCAGGTTTTGGGCAAATGGCCAATCATGGTCTTCAGCTTTGTCTCCAAGGAAACTATATTAGGTCCTTTGTTTGGGAAGTTTCTCCCATTAAAAATGCAACATCAATTATAAGATAAATGCTGCAGCTGCCAAGCTCTGTTTGCCTCCGGTAATGCAATAATCAGATACTGTGAAAATGATCTAGGCATTTTCCTATTTAAAAAAAAAAATCATAGACACGTTTCCAGTGCTATCCTTCCAATTCCATTGCTGCAATTCCACTGAAAAAGGGAGTGAAAGATGAGTTGCAGTAACACTGGATTAATAAAGTCTTACAAACTTCTGTATCAAATTACAGGTAAGAGGATGATGAGGCTGTAAGAAACTCATGCTACCATGGTTTAGTTTTGCTTTTAAATGTCAGTGTGTGGTACCACTACTAATCTGGGAAGTGTTTCTCCTATGGTGTTATCAATCCCAGACAGTTGTCAATTATAATGTGGTGCATTTAAAAACCCATGATATTTTTAATCTAGTTGTACATGTGGTAGCAGTACTGCAGAACATTATAAATACTAGGCTACAAAAACAAATGTTCTGTTAGGCCTACCTAATAGCAGCTGTAGTAGGTAATAGTATTAATAGGGATACTTGCTTGAACTGTAACCATGGCCTTCTCTCCTCAGCTCTTTGTACCGGTGCTGGTCCTGCTCTCTGCCGTCCTCCGCAGTTCCACGGCGGGACGACCCGTTCCCACCTTTGAGTACCGGAACCCGGTGACAGGAGAAACCCTCACTTGTGACCAATGTCCACCAGGGACTCGCATGTCCGCGTACTGCACCGCCACCACGCCCACCCAGTGCGCGCCGTGCAGAACTGACCACTTCACGGAGCTGTGGAACTACCTGCCCAGGTGTCTGTACTGCAACAACTTCTGCAGTGACCACCAGGAAGTGGAAACAGAATGCTCACCGAGAAACAACCGGGTCTGTCGGTGCAAAGAAGGCTTCTACTGGGCCAGTGACTTCTGTGTTAGACACTCGGGGTGCGAACCGGGACGCGGAGTTCAGACGAAAGGTATCTATCTGGGGAAATATCATTTCCTACTATACCTTACAGTTAATTTTTTGTTTTACTTGATTAAATCTTGTATTTTAATGTAGTGTAACTAATGAAATTTGTCCACGTCGACATTTTCGCATCAACGAACGAACATCAGTGTTCTTGTACAAATTTGTAAATCTTAAGTAAATAAATACGATAAACTAATACATTTAATCTAATAAAAAAAACGAATCAGTTACGCAATATTTTACAGGAGCATCAGTCCGAAACTATTGGTTTGAATTTAGAAATCCTTAAGAAAATTAAAACATCATAACGACCTCATTGTTGTGTTATTCTAGGTACGTCGCAGACGAACACTGTTTGTGAACCGTGTTCTGATGGGTACTTCTCCAATTCATCATCTGCGGTAGAAAAGTGCGAAAAACACCAGGAATGCGCAATCGGACAGATTGTGCTCCTCCCCGGCACAGTCTACCAGGACACAGTGTGTGGCACCTGCGAGGACCTTGCAATTGGAGGTGTGTAATTCATACAGTTAATTTTAACAGCCCAACACTTATTTATAGTATTTCTGACAGAATTTGAAGTCAGCAAGGTATTATGGTAATTGTTTTGGTGCGACAAAAACTTGATTTCAAACTCACCCTATACAATTTAATTTTTTAAGGTGAGGCGTTCAGGACATTCCTCTCAAAATTCTTCAGTATGCACAGGATGCGTGTGGCAAAAATGAAGAAATTTGTCACCAGGTGAGCCTACACTCTGTGATTCCTTCTTTTTCTTGCTTGCCCCTTTTCATCTTTTAATTCACTTAATACATTGACGCCACTAAACCGTCATCTCCCTCCAACAGGTACATTAATAGGTCAGTCCCCAGCCAGAGAGATCATCTCCTGAATCTAATCAAAACGTGGCTGGCTGAGGCCCCAAAGGAGCAGCTGAGACAACTGCCAGAAATGCTGAAGGCTTCACAGCTCAACTCCATGGAAGAAAAACTAGAGAACAGAGTTCAGGAGATTAAACAGCAGAGCCCAGAATGTAACTTAATTCTGTGAGGTGCTCTTTAAGACTGACAGCGTCCATGGTACATGTAGGAGTTTAACATACCTCTTTCTCTGGGTACAGCAGGATTTTTATTTAATTTTTTTACATTTTTAATTTGAGTGCATGTATTGCCTCAGAGGTGGTCTAAGTAAAAAAAAAAAAAAACTTAAAAACTGTGAGGTGACACATGAGAGACACATGAGTAACATGATGATGGACTGTTTCCCAAGATGGAATAAGTCAAACCACTTAAACATACAGATGAATTTCAGTACTACAGCAAGGCTGTAACCAACAAGACGTTAAAAAAATACTCATAGACTGACAACCTGTGTTTGCTTCAGTGTCATTTGTTTGTCATGGACTCATTTACAAGGGGAGAAAATGGGAGTAAAAATTTGACAGAAACTTAACAAGTAAATGTGAATATGCAAATATCTTGAACATTTCATTATTCCATCACTCAACTGTTACATAAAAGGAAGTACATAGAAACTATGTTTTAATATGAAATCAGCTATGACTCAATGAATGTTAATTTAGAAATATACAATGTTCTCTAAAACTGTGTGAAATCAAAATGAAGACTATTTTAAATAAAGTGCATGTTGTAATCTAAAATGGTTCTAATCATCAAATGCAAGGAAACCAAGGTGGCAGCCTGCAGTTTAATCAAGGCTGGCTGTAATATAACCAAAACACCACAAGGTGTCACCATCGTCCCTCTTTAACTCTTTGGTTATTGCATGAGAGACCGTGAACCGTGTTATTGAATTATATTGTATCCATTTATATGTTCACACATTTTCCACAATTTACATTCAGAAACATTTGCTGGTCTTTAAAATAGCCATTCGCATGCATCAAACAAGTGACTGCAACCTGTGTCTTACTGACTTGGTGATCATTTGACTGTTTTGTTTTTTTTTTTTGTTTTGTTTTTTTTGCTGCACAGACTACACGTGTCTCTAATTTATAATGATAGACTTAATCTTGTGATATTCAGTGTGTTTGTGAGAGAGAATTTTTGTCACAATGTATAAATATACTGTATACATCTCCATTATTTCTACAGGTACCACCTGGTATTTCAGTTGTTTTTGTTTTTGCTTTGTTTTATTATTATTATTTTTTGTTTTGTTTTGTTTTGTGGTTGTTTGTTTGTTTGTGTTTTAAATTATAAGCACAGACCTCTGTGGAGCACAACTTCTATCAATAAAACTCCCGTAATATTCCCTCAATGATCTAGTGTGTTCATATTCCTAGCAATTACTTTATGGTGACCCTATTATGAGCTACAGTTATTAGAACTGTATTGTTGGCTGAATGCATTGGGGTAGTATAGTTATGTTTTTATTATGAATGAGAAGTTGTGCTGGCAATATATCAAGGTTCATAGCATCCTTCCCATGCTGCAATACAAGCATGCGAATGGGACCCCGTGGGCCCTCCTGAAGGACCGCTAGGGGTCCCTGGTTTTCAGCTTGAGCGCGGCTGGCGTAGCCGGCTCATTTCTTTCGGGCTGATACCGTCACCACCGCCCCCTCCTGCCACGCCACAACGCCCCGACATCGCATCGTCTCTCTGGCTGTCGCATCACCGAACAAGCAATTATAGGTAGATGGTTGGGGGCAATAAGGGGACTTATGTATTGTAAATGGGATAGAGTTTCAAAATAGACAAAAACAACTTCCCAATTTCCTGTCATTTGTAATGATTTATTTATCTTTATGGATAATATTCACCTCAGTTTGTTCATATTTTTCCCAATTATCCCATTGTCTATGACAAATCATAAATCATGTTATTTCTGTGAACTTAAACACCTCCTTCCCCACCTTTCAAAAGTCCCAACTGAAATGCAATCTGGTGTGATTTTGTGCACATGCCAGTAAAATGTCCACTCTTATCAGAGTTTAAATGAATTAACTTCTTAAGAAAAAACAATTTAGTAGAAAAGTGATATACTGTATGAGATTCTGTCAGGAACTTTCTCTGTCCGGGACCAAAAACTGCCCAGGCTCATTAAAAACATAACAGGTTAATTTTGTGTAGAGTCCCACTGGAGACCTCTTTGTGACTTATTGGGTATCTGGACTAGAGTTGTCTTCAGCAAGCTCAGGGCTGGCAGATGAATCATTTAACACATTTCCCTAATTATTAGTTTCACTTTGATCTGATGATGGTTTGAGGATGCCTGTAGGCAAGGGTACATGCATGCCAGCACAGATGTACACACACACACAGAGTCTCTCTCTGTCTCAGACACATGTGCACACAGACTGTATCAGCTGCTGTGTGGTGGATGAATGAGGAGCGTGGAGAAGCAGCTGACCCAGTTCTGCTCTCTTTAAATCTACTGTGTATTTGATTAGAGTCCAGCTATCTGATATTGTATTGATTAATGTGTGGATTATTTTGAATGAATTGTTTAGTAAATCAAAAATAAGAAAATGGGGGAAAAGTTTAAGAGACTGCAGCCATTTGAGCTAAATGCTAACACCAGCTTGCCTACATGCTCACGATGACAATGCTTACATGCTGAAACACTAGAGAACAGTCTTCAGGAGATTAAACAGCAGAGCCCAGGATATAACTTAATTCTGTGAGGAACTCTTTAAGACTGACAGTGTCCATGGTACATGTAGGACTATAACATATCTCTTTCCCTGGGTACAGCAGGATTATTATTATTATTATTTATTTTTGAAAAAAGTAGTAAGTGTTTTTGTGTGCCTGCTAGGGTTAACTAAGTAATGTTTTATAGAAATAATGTTATTTTTTTTATACTGCTTAAGAACAGTGAGGTGATAGCCTATATGAGAGACACATGAATAACATGATGATGGACTGTTGGAATAAGTCAAACTGCTTAAACATACAGATGAATTTTAATACTGCAGCAAGGCTGTAATCAACAATACGTTAAAAATACTATATAGCATATTTAGTATAGTCTGAGCACTCCTCATTGCATTGCACAGCAAATACAAGGCGAAAAGACGTAGAGAAAAGCCACAGACATCAACTTGTGAAAAACAGGAGAGCAGACGCAACAACATTGTCATCCCATGTGTGTCAGAGAAATTCAAAAGAATTTTCTCCAAACACAAAATCCCGGTGCACTTCAGAGTACTCATATGACAACAGGGTGGTTTAACAACTCTTAGGAGCACCTCCAAGAGGTTAAAAACCCGAGACTCACCAACCAGTTTTTAGAACTGAAGGCCAGCTGCCTTCATCTCTGGCACTTAAGACTACCATTAACTTGATGACTGAAAACCTACACAGATATTATTATTATTATTATTATTATTATTGCATTCTGTATAATTGTGTTAAATCAAAATGAAAACCGTTTTCCTGCCAGGTACAGCAGCTAATGGTGCATTTTGTAATTAAAATTGGTTCTAACCATCACAAGCATGAAAACCAAGGTGGCAGCCTGAAGTTTAATCAAGCCAGGCTATAATTTAACCAAATAACCACAAGGTGTCGCCCTCCCCCCTTTTTAGCTGTGGTCAGTGTAGACTAAAGTATTTCAACACAAGTTATATACAGATTTTTTAAAATCAAACCTCATCAGATACTGTGAACTGTGTTATTGATCCATTTATATATTCTCTCATTTTCATTTCACATGCACCAAACAAGTGACAGCAACGTATGTCTCACTGACTCAGTGACCATTTGACTATTTATTTGTATCTCTGATATATAATGACAGTGGAACAGCTTGATAAAATTTTAGTCTAAACACTTTTTGTTTTGAAATTGTCTTCACTGTGTTAATAAAAAACATTTTGTAATATTCATTCCAAGGTTTAATTTTGTGATATTCAATGTGTTTGTGTGAGAGAATTTATGTCACAATCCATATCTATATACTGTATCCATCCTCATTATTTCTACAGGTAGACCTGGTATTTCATTTGTTTTCTTTTTTGCTTTGTTTAAAGTTATGTTTTTGAAGAATAAGCACTGACCTCTGTGGAAGGCAACTCAATAAAATTCCCATGATATTTCCTCAGTGATTCAATGTGTTTTATATGAGCTATAGTTATTAGGACTGTATTGTTGGCTGAATGCATTGGGGTAGTATAGTTATGGCTTTATTATGAATGAGAAGTAGTGCTGGCAATATATCAAGGCTCAAAGCATTCTTCCCATGCTGCAATACAAGCACAGGACTGGAACCTCGTGGGCCCTCCTGAAGGACCGCTAGGGGTCCCTGGTTTTCAGCTTGAGCGCGGCTGGTGTAGCCTGCTCATTAATTTCGGGCTGACACCGTCACCACCGCCCCCTCCTGCCACGCCACAACGCCCCGGCATCGCATCGTCTCTCTGGCTGTCGCATCACCGAGCGGGGAGGGGCCCCGGTTCTCCACTATTGGCTGGTACTGTATTACCGACAGCTTTACGGGAGGGCCACGGCCAGAGAAGGATGTGTGCGAACGGTGGTCTTTTCATCTCCCTGAAAGCGCAGAGCCTGCTGGGTTTCAACATGATTTTAAGAAGACTTTAGCGGGGTTTTTTTTCTCAGTCTTTTCTTCAGCATAGAATATCTGAAACCCGTGCTGTTTAACCCGAAAAGAGATGCGCTCAGATAAACGCGGATACATTGTCCGGACACCGCGAGAGGAGGAGAGGAGCATGTAACCGGGAGAAACGCACCGGCAGCGGCGGCGGCGGCGGCACCACCTGACACTTCTCTCTCTCGGTCCTTGTTTCCTCAGTATTTGAGGCTTCTCGATGTGTTGACTGAACTCTCGTCGTTGTTTTGGATATTATCTTAAGCAAAATGAGCGAGGAAGTGTCAGAGGTCCCTAAAGAGCTTCTGGGTAAGAGCAGACACGGATCATTTGTGGCCATGTGTCCAGACTGGAACAATCACTGATACTGCCGCTATCATACACCTCAGTGTGCATGTGCTCCTCTGTGCTAACAAGTTTTGTAATGACCTTATTCCACAATATATTCTGTTCCTATAACAGAGACGCAATAGTAGTGTTATTGTCTTTAGATATTACTAATATCCAACCATTATCCCCCCAGGGCCAGTTATTATTGTGATAATTAGTAGCCTGTCTCTTTCCTTGTCATAGGGTTACCAAAGCACAATAATTCATTATTTTTTACATTATTATATACCTGTTATACATTCTTTAGATTAGTTCTGTAGACGTCTACACCGAGACTGTAAACGCCTCAGCTGCAGTAGAGCTAGAAGCTGTTTACACATGCAGAGCTACTGTTGAGAATCAAGGTGCAGTGAGTGTAATGTGGACAGCAGCAGCCTGCATTAGGAAGAAAAGCCAAATATTTTAGATGTGAGTGGTCAGCCTGTCATCCCTGAGCAACATAACTTAGGGGATTAGTTTCCCCACAGCACCCATGATCCACTCTCCCATCTCTAGCCTGGAGTTTGAACATGCCTGGTAGCCTCACCACTGCCGCTCCTATTGGCTGAAGTCTGCCATGTTTCTCTTGACTTACTGTATTTGTACTGGCTGTGGACAAAAACTTTACAGTCCTGCAGGTTGTTTGGCTGAAGCTCAGGGTCTCTTTGTTTAGCAATGTAGCTCAGTTTTTGACACCTCAGTGCAATGTTGGACAAGCACAAGCTCCGTCGCTTTTTGCATCTCTCACACACAGGCCTATATGTTCCTTTGGTTCCATTTCTTCTTTGTAAGAGATAAAAAGGCAGCGCATACTGTAGATGAGGCTATTAGGAAAATGTTGCGAGGTCATGTAGTCATTTGGTCAGTCATGCATTTACTTACTGAGTCACAGAATGTTTCAGCCAGACAGTCGCTTCTTTTACTCTATTAAAGTATCTGTGTCAAGTACATCCTTGCACACTCATACGGTTATAAGTTGGTTTCTGTGTTATCCTGTCTGTTGTTTGAGCTCTTATTACAGTCAGGATTAGGAACATAGGAGGGAAAAAAGTATGTAAGTTTGATGTGGGAATTTCACTCCCTTGATGTTAAAGTGTGGAATAGTGTCATGCTCAGTCTCTTAACATTAAGTTTTTCCCCCTTTTGTTCTCTCCTAAAATGATCTTATTCCACTATATCTGACAGTGATTTCAGCCTCTAGATCACAAGTGATATAGAAGATGAGACACATGATGTATTTTTCTCTCCCTCTTCTCTCCTCATTTGCCCAACACTGCACACTTAACGTAAGGAATTTGGTTTGGCATGATCCTATTGTCATGTGGTGTTGTCTGGGTGAGTGCATAACCAGCCATTGTTTGAAACATTTACTGGTGCTGGTGATTCACCGTCATGCAACAGTGTAAGGAATGATGCTGCAGATGGAACAGTCTTGGAGAAGATCTGCTTTTGACAGAAAATCTTACATTGTGTTGTAGCTGTTAAAGAAATGTTGACAGAACCAAAATGGGGCACTGAGGTTCAGAAACTGTATGTGTGCTAAAAAGATACTTAACTGAGACTGGGAAACATTTTAGGTGACAAAACAAAGAAATAACTTTGGTTACCTGTCAGAGTTTGCTTTTTCCTAGCGGTAAACTAGTATGTGTCTGTGAGAGAGCTGTGTTGAAGCTAGAGAGACTTTTGAGGAAAATAGTGTCAGATAGAAGAAGAGGACAGAGCAAAGCACATAAGATATTACGGAACTGTTTGGTTATCTCTCTGATGCTGTGAGTACTTCTCATTGAGGTCTGGCTTGCTCAGAACAAGAACAAGCAGATATTAGCTGCTGTGAAATGCAAAAACCTAGAATGTGTTTTCTATTAAAGATATAGAATGAGGCTTCATACAAAGGTGGGCTATGTACTTGCACAAAAAAACAAAAAGGGGACTTAGGATAGTATAGAGTATCAAAATAAACAAAAGGAACTTCCCAGTTTCCTGTGATATATAATGATTTATTTATGGTTAAAGTTCACTTCTATTTGTTAATGTTTGTTTTAGTTATCCCAAAGTCTGTGACAAATCAGAATTCACGTTATTTCCATGAACTTAAGCACCTCCCAAATTAAGACACTCTGTAGTGAAATCTAAAATCCATTGATCTAATCTGTGACATCCTTAACATACAAACCTCTATAAAATGGAGAGTGAGTTTATGGGTGCGTGAATTGTTTGTTTTTAGCTTTTACAAGGCCATAAGTCTCCCTCTTCACTGCCTTTAACACAAGTCCCAACTGAAATGCAACCTGGTGTGACCTCATGCACACACCTTCACTGCTGAATATGAACCACAGGGCAGCTGGCCAGTAAAATGTCCACTCTTGTCAGAGTTTTAATGAATAAGCAGAAAAAACGAATTAGCAGAGAAGTGATATATGAGATTCTGTCAGGAACGTTCTCTGTCCGGGACCAAAAACTGCCCAGGCTCATTAAAACATACCAGGTTCATTTTCTGTAGAGTCCCACTGGAGACATCTTTATGACTTATTGGGTGTCTGAACTAGAGTTTTAGAGATACTGCGGTAGGAAATGCTGCACATTTTCAGTGGAGTGTCTTCAGCAAACTCAGGGCTGGCAGATAAACCATTTAGCACTTTCTCTAATTATTAGTTTCACTTTGATCTGATGATGGTTTGAGGAAGCCTGTAGCCGAGGGTACATGCATGCCAGCACAGATGTACACACACACACAGAGTCTCTCTCTGTCTCAGACACATGTGCACACAGACTGTATCAGCTGCTGTGTGGTGGATGAATGAGGAGCGTGGAGAGGCGGCTGACCCACTTCTGCTCTCTAAGCCCGTTCCCGGCTGTGGACACTTCGACTGGGTGTGAACAATCAATCTGAACAGTGGAACACACACTCAGCATAATGCTCATTTAAATCTACTGTATATTAGGGTATATATATATTGATAGATTAGAGTCCAACTGTCTGTTATTTTATTGATTGTGTGTATTATTTAAAATTTGTTGTTTAGTAAAGAAAATGGAGAACAAGATTAAAAGTCTGCAGCAATGCTAGCATCTCTGTAGTACTGTGCTTAGGCACGGCAGTACTTTGAGCTAAATGCTAACATGAGCTTGCTAATATGCTCACAATGACAATTCTAACATGCTAATGTTAAGTGGGTATAATGTTTACCATGTTCATCATCTTAGTTAACAACTGAGGATGATGGGAATTAATTTTCATTAAATTTAATGGCTATACATCCCATAGTTACTGACATATTTCTCCATAAATGCCAATCCCCTGGTGGCACTATATGAAGTAAGGGAACAGTAGGATTCATCCTCTGAGGACAGTGAATATTAGCACAAAATTTCATGGCAATCCATCCAACAGGTCGTGAGATATTTCAGTCTAGGCCAAAGTGGTGGATTGACAGACCAACCAATCAACCAACATCATGCTCCCAAGAGCCATCCTGCAAGCATGGCAAAAAATGGGCATTATATTTAATGCACAATGATAAAAGAAAAGAAAAAAAAAACCCAGATAATAATAAATATAAATATAATACTGATTAGATAATAAATAAAACAGATCCTCACATTTGAGAAGCTGGAACCAGTGTCTGGAATGTTATGATTCATCAATGATCAGAATTTGTTGTCGACCAATTTAGTTGATGTGACTACGTCAGCACTGTTATGAACAAATATGTATACAAGGTCATATGCACAGGTTTTTTCAGTTTACTACTTTCTCTATGTGAAGTGTGTACTTGCTTTCAGCGTTACTTGTGAGAATTTCACATCTCAGTCTTCAGATTAGAGACTCATGATATGCAAATTAAATGAAAACTCAAAGACACATCTTTCCTCTTGTGGTGTGTTAAAATAAGGCTTGATAAATGTTTCATTAAATACATATGTTATTTCTAACCAGCGAATATGGGGAATTATTCCTCCTGAGGCAGAAGTGTACTGATGTGTGCTCTGCTTAGGAAGTCAATATGTTGAAATTCTGGCTCAGCTTGAGCTTTTGATTGAGATCTGCTCTTTGTTAAGACTTTGGGGGAAACAGCTTACAATTGCTTTCAATTGAACCGCTGTTAAAAATACTTTTTAATTCAGTGTACAGATATGCAGAATTTTCCATATTTGTGTTCGAATCTCTCCTCATTTTCTATCCTCCCTTCTCCTCTCTGTGTAGAGAGTGTGAGGGATGCGCTGGGGAGGAAGGTGAAGCTGTCGCTGAGGAAGAGAGTCAAACTGGAGATCAAAGGAGACAAGACAGAGAACAGAGTCTTGGTGAGTCAACTCATGCTGCTCTCAAGCTAATTCTTTATTAAGGGGAATAAAATCTTTCTCTGTTTGTCCCTCCCCCATTTCTCTGCTTTTGAAATGTACAGTTTTTACGCCAGAATGTCAAAACCTCTCTTCTTTTCTCTCTCTCTCTCTTCAGCACTTGAAAGGCTTTCATTTTTTAAAAACTTCACAGTGAACATCACTTCACAGCACTGTCACTTTTGTCTCTTCAGGCTCAGTTATACTTTGATTTTGGGGTAATTTCCTACAAATCAAAGTTAGAGAGATTGTTAGAAACAGCACTAACATCACCCTGAGCATGTTGTGTCTCAGTGCCGTTAGAGTGGGGTCAGCTGGAGGGGGGGGTCAGCATTCTGGTAATGGGAAAATTTCAAAACCGTTTCCAAAAAACATCACTATTTATGCTGGCTGAAGAGTAACCAGCATCATCCTAGATGTAGAGGGCTTTCTTTCAGCATGTGAATCTTTGCTCATTTATAAGACGGTTTTATAACTGATTGCCGGTGTGCTTCCCAGTATCTGGGTCTTTGTAGCGTATGTGTGCGCCAAAGCTTTCAAGACTCGTTTAAATTGCGCAAGAAAGTGTTGCACAAGATCTAAATGACTAATGATATATCACAGTCTGATGAATCGAATTCAAGTGAAATAAGAGACGGATTCAGCTCAATTCACCATGTTTTTAGTTTTTTTTTTAATTTATGGGTTTTTTTTGGGGGGGGGGGGTGTATTTGTTGGCAAATTGGCACCATTAAAAGTATGCTGAAATAGCTAGTAGCAGTTCTACTTGGATATATGGAGAACTATCACTGTAATATTGAAGCAAACTTAAAAATGTGATGTTTCTCAGGCTTCTGCAGTATTGTAATGTGTTTTATAAACTATGTGTTCAGATTTGACTGAGTTATGACTCCCAGAGGGGTTACAGTTTTGATTTTGACAATTGGGCGTAAATTATTTTTAAGTACCTCAACTGTCTGCATGAGCTGTGTGTGAGTACTGCTGCTGCTGCCCCCACGGTTTGAAAACCCTTGGTTCATACTGACATTTTCATAGGCCTTTATTTAGCCTCAGTGGAAAGTCCAGAAAGAACAATAAAAACTGCAGCTAAAGTTAACCACATTGACCCAGTGCTGAGGTAATTCATTCATGTAGTCACACCTCTGACTGTGTATCCACACCAGCCCCAAGGCTGTCTATCGGCCAGGTGGAAATAGCAGCTCAGACCATTAACTTCTGGCCCAGGAGCAGTAAATCCACTGAATGCTAAATAATTAATTCCTGGTAGATCATTAAACATGCATATTGGCTCTTCGTGGGCTTAAAAAGGCAAAGGAGCTGAAGATAGTTAAGACAGAACAGTTCCCTCAGTAAATCTGTGTCTGAGTGGGGTCCATAAAGTTTGATGGTTGAATCAGAAAACTTCCAGTTGCTGTGAACGAACCCACACAATGTTTAATATGTGTGGCTATGGGTGGAAATGGCAGGAGCCTTTTAGTTATACAGCTCTCAGAGGAACGAGAGGCTTTTAGTTATACAGCTCTGTGTGGACCAGACAAAGAAGTTAGGAAGAGGAGGAAGTTTTAAAAGCTTTGTGAAGAGGCCCCACAGCCAAGTTGTCTGCGTTAGCATGTAATATTGTCACATATTAACTCAGCTATCAGCTAGATCCTCAGGGCATGATGACTCTCAAGTATTTTTTATTTTTTATTTTTCATTTTAACATCCTGACATTTGTAGTTACTGCAGGAACTTAAATGATATACGAGTAGCAGCCATCCAGGGACACAGGCAGGGAAATGATGAGCTCCGCTTTCACATCTCCTGTTCTCACTTAATGATCTGGGACCACGCTGAGGTGGGAAGTGGCGGGAGAGAGCGAATTTCTATTCCAGAAAATTGCACTTGTCAGTTTATGCAATGTAATCATTAATTGGAGACACACCATTACTGATGGAATCTGGACCCATCAGTGTTTTATCAGCAAGGAATATGGGCATGAAATATGGAGATTTACAGCAAGTAGAAAAGCAGAAAACTGTTCTTTTATCATCTAATCCAGTCCAGTCAAGTTCTTGGTTTGAGGCTAACTCTTCAGCAAGTGACTATGGCAACAATGTCAGCATGTGGGAGCTGGAGACGGAGGCTAGTAGCACTCAAACACACATACACACATATGCACGAAACAATGTAAAGAAGTGGGAGTCAGTACTGGGAAGTGAGGAATTCCAGTGGAGTGGTTCTGGTATTTCATCCAGACGCAGAGCATGAGAATGACTCTGTGAGTTTGTATCAACGCTCCGCTTCACCAGACTGAACAAATAAACCAGTGTTTGTTGTTCTGCAGAAAAACAGACTTGGAGAGGCTGATTATGGAGGAAGTGGCTGAGAGAGAAAACAAACATGCCATGGAATTTCAGCCTGTGCGTATTGTAGTATCTAATGTTAGACATGGTGAAAGAGTAGTATATTTACGGCTTGTTTTGAGATCAGATGTTTGTAATTGAATTAAATGTAAATCGAAAAGCGGTCAGTGTTTCTGGAGAACTGTGCAAGTGATGCCACAAAATATTAAAGCTCCTCTGGGATATAAATTCTGACATGACAACTAAGAATTAAACACAATGTACAACACACAGCAAAGATAAGTGGATTGGGTAACAGAGTAAACATGAAACAAACATGGTAAACAATGGTAGAACAGCAGGAAAAGCCACAAAATAAATGAAAAAAATGTGATAATGCAGGAACTGAAATTGTGGTCGAGTATGTCAGTGAGTCAGAAGGTTTAATACTTTAAAAGAGGGAATGAGACAAGGAGGGCAGACAAATGTGTGTCAGGTCTTTATTAACACCTGAAGATGCAGTACAGTGTAAGCAGAGTAATCGACTCTGTGCTGTCTGTGTGACTAATAGAAGAAGAAAAGTGACTAATTTAATTGACTGATTTATTTCTCCTGCCCACACCTGTGGGTGTGACAAGTAACCACTAAACCTCAGACAACATGACTGTGTTTGACGCAGTAGAGGTGTCTGTTCAAACAGAACAGAATCGCAGCCTTTCCTCTTGAGTTTTTTGGATGTTCTGTCTGTTTAAAAAAATATAGTCTTCAATTTAATCTCGAGTTTGACATTCTGTTTCACTCCATTAGGGTATATGTTGTTTTAAATCACTATATAATGAGTATTGAGCCTCTGTCTACTATTATTACCTATCTAGCTGTCTTATGCATAAGCTGTATGAAAACATACCCTTCTCTGTATTGGTATTTCCAAGTATAAATCACCTCAGATGTCAAACACACAAGCTATCTGTCCTTCACTGAGAGTTACAGTCCAGATTTGTTGTTTTTTGTTGACATTTATTGAACTTCCCCTGTCAGCTTACTGCAGCCACATACAGCACAGAGCTTGATTTACTTCAGACAATGCAGGACATCTATCTACAGTGTAAAGAACACAGATAATGAAGGGAGGAATATGGTTATTTCCACTATCAATTTGCTAGTCTGTCAAATACACACAAGGCTTTCCCCCCTTTTCCCGCTGAGCTCCGCTCAAGCTGGGAGTGGAGCACTACAGTGCCTGAGGCGTCTCTTAAGCACACTAAAGCTTGATAGATACAGTCATCTGCCTCCTTTGAAGATGGGAGGGATGAAGGAGGTAGAGATAATAACATCAGTCCATCAAACACACCCCGGGGAAGGGGAAAGGGGAGAATGGGGGAGTATAGGGAGAGGAAAATTGGCAATGGGACATACTGTACAGGGCACAGGGGATGGAGAATGTGAAGAAAAACAGCTGCGTGCTGTAAAACTCTTGCACTGTGACAGACTGAGACCATTAGTCACTTTAGTCCAGCCTGAAATATCTCAACAACTTCTGGATGAATTACTATAAACTACACTACAGACATTCATGGTCCCTTAAGGATGAGGTTGAGGTTGACATTTTGTTTTTTAGTGAAATATCTCAACGTCTATTTGATGGATTGCCTTATAATTTGGTATAAATACCCATGGTGACCAGAGGAGGAATTGTAAAAACTTTTGTGACCCTTGGACTTTTCCTCTAGCGCTGACAGCAGGTTAAATGAATCCTACTAACTTTGGTAATCCCCTGGATTTTCCTCCAGTTGATTTGTGGCTTTTAGTGAAATGTCTCCACAACTATTGGACGGACTGCAATGAAATTTGGTATAGACATCCATGGTCCCTTCAGGATGAATTTGGATCACTTTGCTGATCCTTTGAGTTAAAATTTTTGTCATTCAGTCAAACTTTAAATTTGTCCTATATCTTGGGTTATGACCAGATACCTGCAAAAAAATATGATCTTTTTATCAGCTTCAGTTGTACATTATGTTTAGTGTTAACAAACAAATGTTAGCATACAATCATGCTAAACTAAGAGAGTGGACATGGTAAACATTATACCCACCAAACATCAAAATGATTTAAACACCAGTTGTGTACATTATGAAAGTATCATTTTTGAGTTTTGAATATAAACCTTCTTGTCTGGTGGTAGGATTTGAACAGCAGCAGGGTTTTTTGTCTGACAGAGCACATATGACAGGAGAACAGCTTGACTCCCATAATTCTGTAGATGCAGAGATCATAGTGCTGTCTGTTGTCCTGCCATTAGTCATGTAGCAGTGTAACTCATTCACAAATCATTGACTGCCACTTACAACTACAAAACTAGAGGGTTGGCATACTGTTCAACCTCCTCATGATCTCTTGGCACAAATAAAGCAGAGTGTGTGTTTGTCCTAGCCAGAGACTGTCACCAACAGTTAACTTCTTTATTGCATCTCATTGTTTGCTTTGTACATGGCACTTGCACTAAGATAGCACAGATAACACTGTGTGAAACAAAGCTGGTACACATCAACTCAATTAAATCCAGAGTGACACAGATTTTAATCTTATTTTACTGGGACATGATGACACAGCAAGTTACTAAGCAATGAAATTACAAATATAATCTGTTGTGTAGTCATCTTGTGTCACACAAAATTAGGTCCTTGGGGACTTTGTACAACATCTCCCCAAATATTAGGTAAAATTGGTTTATTTGACAAATACAGCATGTCTTGCTATGGCTGATCACCTCAGTGACATTAACAAACTCAGTCCCTTGGTGGAAAATGTTGAAGAGGCCCTGTTTTAACATTTGGGAAAGCCTAGAATCTTGTCCAACTTGTCTTTCCCGCCGTCTCTCTCTTTCTTTTAAACCTTGAGGTCTGTCATTAGGGACAGTGAGAAAATGGTGGTGACCCAATTCTGTACTCCCAGATGATCACCTGTAATGCCCTCTCATGGGAACCTGCAGTCATTCCGCTATCTTTTGTTAGAGGTACTTACAACTCTTGCTTAAAGGCTGCAGAGCAAGTATCCTCCACACTTAAAATTCCTTTTGATAATAGACCATGGCATCCTGTCTTTGCTGTTGGCTGTTGGCCTTTTTGTGTCTACTTTCTAATCAGAAAGGTTTTAAAAATAGTTGTGAGTGCATTTAGGATATTTTTTTAGCTCCGGCTGATTGGTTGCTATGCTTTATGTTGTCCTGTGATCACAGAATAATGATCTACAGTAAGAGTAATTGCTAGAAAATAATAATTTGAGACCGATAAATTTGTGTTTTTTAAAAATATTGACATGAAAGTTGATGATGGAAAATATTCAACCAAAGTGTTGTAATATTTCTGTTGTATGAGATAAAATGAGGATTAGATTGATTAAAAAGTAGCAGCAATCTTGTTTGACGTGTATGAACATATACTGTACAATATGTGCATATATGCATTATTATGTTATCTTGTGTGCAGTGAGAGTCTGTATCATTACTCTTTCAATTGAGAGCTAAGTGTATCGGTATCAGGTAACTTCATGCGTCATGATACAGATAGTATTCCTCTGCCTCCCTCTTTTCTGTTTTTTTTTGCGTTTCTTCTGCTTCTTTTTTCTACAAGTTTCCCAGTTGGTGTTTGTGTTTTGAGTCTTGACAAAAACTGCTGTGACCTTCCTGGGGTTTTCTCTGACTAAGTAAATATACTTTTAGTTTCACTTTCATTTTTGCGGCTTGGAATAATTTTTTATTTGTGCTCAATCCTTTTCTTGGTTGAGTGGACGTTAACATAGGAATACTGTTATTTGTCGTTTACGGTTCAGCCTGAGTTCAAACTATTATAATGTTGTGAGGCACGTAATCATTGTGTCTATCAAATAGTTAACTGTGCTTGAAGGTCCTGTGTGTTTTCTGTCATAATGCTGTGCTTATTATTAACATAATTGGGGTGACATTCAGAGCTAACCGGGCAGAAAGAATGTGTCAAACAGGTCACCATTTTCCTGCTGAGCACACTGCAGTCACTATATAATCCACTATAGTGTTGTCATTCCTGATTTGTGTTTGGTCAAGTGGACTAGATTAGACTCCAATTAAATTTACAAAAGCATTTTAACAGAGAATTTAGCCTATGATGAAGGAGGGTTTCATTGAAAAGGAAAATTAATAAATGAATTAATTTCATTTCAATTTTAAGTTTAACATTTCAGGATTGTTTAGAAAGGGTATAAAATAGGTGACAAAACATAGTCTCTACTCAAAGATTAAGGATACATGTGACACTGATTGTGGTGTTAGGCCACAATAAATTTTCTCTTAACCTCTAAATGCTTTAAGAAAATTTTTGGATGCAATCACAGAGGAATTTTTAGTTTCCAATTCACCATACTTGTGGTGAGAGGTGGTAATGTGGGAGAGGAAATGTACACACTCCAACACAGAAAGGTCCCAGTTTGGCCCTGGTGGGGTTTAAACCCACGTTGTTGCTTTGAGACATCAGTGTTGACTCGGTTCCTCCCTCGCACAGATCAAAATATGGATATATATAAACACTAAGTGTTCCCAGTCTGAAATAATCTCATTAGGTACACTTCTTTGCTTCTCTTAAAACAGAGCAATGTGTTATCTCCTCATGCATTTAAATAGGATGAAGGAGCCTAAAACACACTTACCAGTGATTCCTCTCGACTTGATGCTGATTTGCTGTGTCATACTGTGACCAATTCAACCAGAGTCATCTGTCAGAGTAGGCTGAATGCAGATGCTAGTTTAGGTTAGTCATGGAGTCTAATTTTAGCTGACTGTGCACCTCACCATGTTATTAAACAGTTTTTTTTCAACTTGTTTCTGAGTGGTTTGATTTTTGTAAAGCTGAATGAGCAGGTTAATTGTGTTGATAATTGTGTTGTATAATGGACAAGAACCAAGGACAAAAAGAAAGAATGATGCACATTAAAAATAAGAATTACAATATATCCACTGTACACTTCTTTAAAATAACTTAGTGTCACATATACAAAAACAGCAGAGATAAATAGAGTGAAGAAGATGCTAATCTTCACAGGGTCCAGAACAAAGAGGTAAGAGTAAGTAAAGTTAGTGGAAATGCAACACACACAGGTTGGTTTGTAAAATAAAATAAAACAAGTGCTACATCTCCTCTTAATACATAGAACAGCAGGAAACAGAAAATGAATTCTACATTACAACATATTTGCTCTTGTAACAATATAGTTAACACTTAAAGAAATGTAGGAAAACACTGGAAGTGTTAATGTGTACTTTTCAGAATAAGATTTTACTACATCACTTCACAACAGATTGTGGTTGGATCTCTGTGAATTTCTCTCAATATGCACTGTTTAAAATGCATAGTGTCACTAACTCCTTTTCCAAGTGTGTGCTTGTCCATCTTTGTGCGTGGGAGAGAATTTCCATTCCCTGTGTGGCCACTCTCAGAATAGATGGAAAGGTTGAACGTGCTCATTATGTCCTGTAGTCTTTTCACTCACTGTCACATTTTATTGGCTGAGTATCTGTCAGTCTGTAGTATACGTTGTATTACGCCCAACTGGGCTGAATAGGGATTTTGTTATAGCCTGTTTCCAGCACACAATGCCCTACAAAAACCTCCCTGGAGAGACATTAACCAGCCACATAGCCAAGCTCAGTGCAAGCCACGCCCACAGTCATTCATCATCATTATCTGATAGGCCAGGGTCGTTGTCAGTCAGACAGTCTTAGCAATGTAATTGACCCTGCCTCAGGTCGTTGGTTCGATGGGTTTGGTTTTTATAATCTCAAACTATTGACTTCTAATATGTCTGGATTCAACCTTGAGTCTAATGGAACAAATGAGGTCTTTTCTACTTTTTTCTCTTTTATTTCCATTTGATTTTTGAGTTTGTTTAAAATTTGCACATCTGATCCAACTGGTGCTGTCCCTTGTTAATTCTGCTTGGTTGTACCGTTGGAAGAGTGGCAACAGGGGTTTCTAATGGAATGGCCTGGTTGGTACAGTATCAGTCTGCTCTTATTGGGTGTAATTGAATGGGGTTTTTAGGTCACAGCAACACACAGATTGATTGGATGATAATGGCATTTGTGGTCCATGTCATAGTAAACAGCCACAGAACAATCCGGCCTAATCAATATGAGGTTTTCTGTCAAAACACTGGAGCCTGTGTGATTAAAAATAAGACAACCATCATGATGTGTGTCTCCCAGAGAGGCCTACCAGTCATTTTCATCGCCTGTATGATCACAGTTTATCATTAATTCTTACTTTAATCTCAGGTTATTCATTCATGAGTTTTAAACCATGAACACACATCAGAGGAGACAGCGCATGTGTATGATACTGGACAGTCTGCTCTCTCTGCCTCCAAGGACTCTGTCACAGGCATTTGCTGGCACACATGCAGCTGTTTGTCAGCAAACCACTGCACTGACTTCACTGCCAGCGATGTCATATGCTTTTGCTGCATGGTTGGTTTTTATGTCGTCCTTGCAGTTTTTATTGTTGCCTTGTGCAAACTGTTAACCCTCTTACCTTTTTCCTCCATTGTTCTATTTTATTTCATTTTGTTGTTCTACTATATTTTTGTCATTGGTCACATACAGTGCATAGTGCTGGTATAGAGAGTCAAAATCCCATATAGAATATTTTGTAAAGGAAAAACCCAACCTTTTACCCTCCATGGTCACTGTGTTCTCGGTCTGTGTGTGCAATCATGTGTGTCCATGTTTTCATTTGTTGGTGCGGTCATCACAAGCATGGATTTTGACAGATCAGCAATATGTTGTACTGGATATTGATGTACGACCCTAACTCTATGGGATACACTTCCAATACACTTCCTCAACACTGTTTCGGTGAAATGGGTGCAACAATAAAGCTTGGCCTGGCTCTGTCCAACTATAACAAAATCCACTGATTGTCATTTTTACATTTGTTTCAGTTCCAATTTTTATTACAGATTAAACAAACCAGATACAATGTGTTCATTAGTGAGCTTTAGAGTTGCTGTATACAGATTTTGTTACCTTTTGGACAGAACCAGACAACCTGTTTCTCCCTGTTTTCTGTCTTTGTGTTTAGCTATGCTAAGCTAAGATAACTAATTCTTCACCAGATGTCCCAAAATGTCAAACAGTTTTTTTTAAAACTCCCATTGTAATTGGTGGTTGTCACAGTATGTGAATAAATCACCAACTGCACCTGCTTAATCTGAGAGAAATGGAATTTCTTTGTGTCAAGCACAAATCACCCAGTTTATTTAGGGTGCACTCACAGTTTTCAGGTTTTTCTGTCATCTTTTTTTTCTCTGAAATGCAAAAGGTCCCATTAGAGTCCTTACAGGAAACCCATTACTAGTCTTACATCATCTTCTTTTGATCAGTTCTACTTTGATAACATCAACTTAATCTTGAGAGGACCTTTGCTTAACTGTAGGGAAACATACTTGATGATCTAAGCCACACTAACTTTATCGTTTAGATCAGTGTTCCGCGCTGAGCGTGTGTTTGTGTGTGTTTGCGTGTGTTATTAGTGCCAACTGATGTTATCTACCCACTCCAGAGGGAAACCACGGGTAATGCCAACACCAGCCCAGAACGAAATCCCCCCCCTTCCTACTCCCTCCTCCCCTACTCCTCGCTCTGCCTTTGTCTCTGTGAGCCCTTTCTCCTCACTTTCTCTTTGTCATACCTGTGTGTTTCTCTCTCTCTCCTTGACAAAACACCGTACCTCGGATTGAGGAGGGTCTCCACTTTGGTTTTCTTTGTTATACTTGAGTTTTAAAAAATAATAACGTCTCTACCTCTATTCTATGTTTCTTTCTCTGGTTTTTCTCTCTTTCATCTGTGTTGTCTGCAGCAATATCCCATTTACCCAAAAACCTTGGCTCACCATCACATAGCTACACACACACACACTCACACTCATAGAAACCAACCTATTGTGTCTGGCTGCCATGCTGATGAATGAATGAACCCTTGTGATTATTCCTTATCTCTGTAACCTAAAGACACACAAGGTTCTTAGAGGAACCCCTCATCAGTTTCCCCAGAGTCCAGTTTCTGAAAACCCCTGACATATCTAGTGTGAGAGGGCATCTTGCCAACCTGACACAATCCTAATCTGAAAGCACAATCAATCTAATCCTCTTCTGTCCTGGCCCTTTGAATGCTCACTCAGCCTCAGTTGTGTTGTAAGACACGCTTGGCAGGTTGACTGAATATGTTGTTTACAGTGAGGCTATGATACACAGGCAGCATGTAGAGATACGTATATGAAAGTTCTAAAGAATGTGTTGTTGTTGATTGTACCTAATTCAATGAAAAGGAAAATTGTCAGCTGTTACAAAGAATTTTACTGCTCTTAAAGGGTTTCCATATATATTTTAATCATCAACTTTACATTGTATATGTTCATTTATTATTTAGCAGCATATCTTGCATATTCGCTGACACTTTATAGCCCTGACTGAAACAAACCAGCACAGTAGCAATAAAAAAAAAAACTAAATCATGAAATGTAACATGACCAGACATCCCATTTATTCGCGGCCTCAGCTCGCTGTAGCTGTGGTCTGACTAGACCAGCCAATCAAATTTGTTCAGGAAGTACCACTGTCAGCCGCTTTGTTCCTCACCGCTCATCTCCCTCAGCAGTAAAACACATAATGATGAGCAGGGCAGTGATAAAAGAAAATTGATGTCTCTCTCTTAATGCTTCCTCCTTGTCGCCTGCGCAGTGAGAGGAGGATACATGCACTGAGAAGCAGTATGGCTGTATCCATAATTTGAAAAAAAGGTGGAATGTATTCTGACAAAGTGAATTGTGCTTTGATGTTCCAGGACTCAGGAAATGGTACATTATCATGATTTGTGTACTTTTTTATTTTTGTAAGTTGTGTTTTGTGATGTTGCTAAATTCTATAAATAATAATCCTATTAATATTTATGCGGGTAAGGCATGTCTGGTTGCTGTTATGTTAGATAGTGTGATACTGTGGTTTTGATTGTTTGTATCATATGTGTTTTGTCTGAGACTGTGAGGAGTCCAGGCTGTGCACATGTTAGCTGGTTCTCTCACTGAACCGCAAGGGTGTTATGAAGGAGTACATGCTCACATTGTGCTGCGGTTTTATGCAGTGTGAGTCTGTAGACATTACAGGACCAGACCTCAGCTGCACTGTCACAGCTTGTCTTGGCAGTGGAGGATCGAATGTATTGTAAACAAATGATTTTTCTGCCTGGGTGTAGAGCGTGTTAGGGGCTCTTTCTGGAATCAGATTGTTCTAGTTGGCCTCAGAACCAGATTCCCACCATGATGATCTGTCTCAAGGCCAGCTGCATTGAGTCTCCTTCTCAGTGTTCCCACTCTTCAACACAGATAAGTGGTTATCTTTGGCTTCAGAGTCAATTCCCACTGCAGGCAAGAGTGGGATGAAAACAGAGGGTGTGTTTCCTCTGCAGCTGGGGATTAACCAGGTTTAAATTATGTGTTCAGGGTCGTTTCCTCAGGATCTTTTGATGATTTGATGGCCGCAGTATGGGAATGAAGCTGAGATCTGCATGAGGTCAATTAGCTGAACATAGTATCATTAGGTTAAACAAACCTGTGAGGAGTTTTATATCTTAAAAAAGGCATTTTATCAGTGCCTCATTGTAGAAGTCTTCATGGACACAAACAACAGACCTGATTTGAAATGAGGACGCGAACCCATTCAAAACCCATTGTACATAAATTGCTTTCTACAAGGAGAGACCTGATTCGATGGCTAATCAAGCACAGCGTCAGACCCAATCTGAATAGACCCGAAACAATAATCAGAATGATCCAAGAGCTCTTCAAGAGAGAAAAAATGCTTGTTAGCGCTTTACAGAAAATGGAAGCAAAGTCTCATTTTCATATTAATTAATAACAATATTCAGGAAGATGACAGAAGATACAATTTTCAGACCAATTTAATAACCAGGAAAACTAATTCCGTAAAAAACCAAGGTCATACATAGCACCCATTTTTTCCACAGGATGTTAATTTCCTAAATATTTTATTCAGCAGTGACTATGACATACTGTGTCATCACATGATCAGCACTGTTACTGAATAATCTCTGATCCATTCAGATCCACTTAGGTATTAGACACACTGACACAGACACCCAACATCTGTGGCAGTGAAATGAGACCCTATCCAACCCAATCAAACTGACTGTAATTTGGACCCGGGGCACGTGAAGACCTCTACCATGCAGATGGTACTGTGCAGTGTTTTTTGCCCCATATAATTATTACTGTATATTGAACAGCAGCCTGGAGAGACATGCTCATCTATTACATGGTGTTACACCATCCCTGATTATTCAAAGATTAAAGCCGGGCGTGTGTGTGTGTGTGTGTGTGTATGCGTTTCCTCCTCTCCATTGTCCCTAGCTATACACGTGCCTGCTTGTTTGAATACATTCACCCACGCAACACACACACACACACGCAACACGTGCATATTCATAAAATGTACCACATAGACAAGAAAAGAACAGAAAGAAACACTACAGGAAAGAAGTCAACTACAGTAACTATTTCAGGTTACACCGTACAGTCTGGTAGTATGTTGAGTGATGACTGTACCTAAATAGTTCATGGTGCAGTCCACTGGGCATCTAATAGATAATAAAATAGAGAACAAGAATGTATGAATAGAGAATGGAGAATGGATTTTTCTACATAGTGATGGTTGTTGGAATATCCAGTAGTCATATATTTACCAGCATAAAAGTCTCTCAAGTAAAGTGGTATACAGTTTTACAGGTGTAAATGGAAGTCATGGTTCTTTTACCATTTGGAACTAACTGTAATCAAACAGTGTTAGTATCTTTTTTTAAGCAATTGTTAAATACAGAGAGAGAGGAGGTTAATGAGGTAAGGGACATGAAGAGATTAAGGAAGAAAAGAGTGGGCGTATAAAAGACAAGTGCAGGATAAGAGAGGGAGAGAAACTACCGCATTGGATCCAGGAGAGCTGATTGATTTCAATGTATCAAAAGCTAAGATGGGCCATCACAGCAGCATTGGTTCTGGACAGAGATGAAACTGCTTAAACACTTCCTTCATTAAATATCTTTCCCACTGATTGATTTAAATTTGCTTATCAGCAAACAGCACTTTAGAATTTATTGGCAATTTCACTTGCTTGCTCTTCCGCCTCCACTCTGTCCCTCACTGTCTCACTTCCTCTGTCTCTGGTGTCCACTCTGATTGTCTCACCAGCTGATTCTCCTTCCTCTCTCTCTCTCTCTCTGTTCTCTCTCTCTAAAAATACTCATTTCCACTGTGCCGCTGCTGATAGTTTGATTTTGCAGCTAGCACATCATGACTCATTAATGTTACAGACGACATGCAGGACTTGCAGGCATTAGTTATGTGCACAAAGAGCCTGTGTCAGCAGTGGTGTGGAGAGTGTAATTGTGGCTGTGTTTTGTTTTTTCTCCGCTATTCATATTAGGCTGGATTATTCTCATTTAGAGTTGTTGGACAAATCATTCAAAGAATCCCCTTGTTGCCAGGGGAATTGTGATATGCATTTACCCAAATTTTCTGATTTTACATAGACCAAATCAATGGCTGGTTGATTAATTGAGAAAGTAATCTGCAAGTAGGTCAGACAATTTACAATGATGGTAAAACAGAGAAAACCAGCAAATCATCACTGTAAGAAGACTGTATACTCTAAACTTGACATGCAGTGTAAATTATATTATTATTGCCTGATTAGTTAGTATACAGATGATTGGAGCATAGAGCCTCTAGCTGGTGTGCACATTAAAACACAAGGATCCAAGAGCCATTTGACCATTTATTGAGTGATGGAGTATGTAGATGAATGCATGGAGGAATAGATGAATAAAAAGGATTTTTCTGAACAATAAACAAGCATAAGTCAGTATATTGCCATGCATACTAGAGCCAGGCTGGCTGTCTTCCCCATTTACATTCTTTATGCTAAACTAATCTCTCCATCTCTTGGCTGTAGCTTCATATTGGCAAGAAAGTGTATTTCTCATTATGTCATTTCTTCAAGGACACTGCACATGCATCAGAAGACTTAAGGAGCTTGTTTTTTAATGGTTACATTTCCAGCAAGATGAATCAAGCATACCTCAGGGTGGTGGTCAAACATGTGAAGCATTTGTAGTTAGCATTTTTGATTGTGTTCATTGGTGCCACCAGAGTTTTTAAAGACAGTGTTCTCACCCAAACAAACTGAAATCAAGAAGTGAACCCAATATGGTGTGATAGATACAATAAGAGTGGGAATGCACCCCAAGACATGATGGATGAGTAAAGCATTTTTGGTGGGGGGTAGATTTCCTGTGGCTAAGTGCTGTCACAGCTGAATGACTGCAGATAAAACACTGCTCTGTATTGCTTCGGTTCCTACAGAGATTCAGTATAACTGTAGGCTAGTGTGAATGTTGTTTAAGGGGGTGAAAACTCATTGACATTCTCAGTCAAGGCTTGGCACTGCAGCGTGCTACTTTCATGTGTGAGTGAGTGTCTATCAGTGTGTCTGTGCACAGTTTGGGCTGGCTGTTACCATAGTAACACAATGTGTGTGACTTGCACATGTGGGGTGGGTAAATGGGAGGTGGAGGTTTGACAGTTTGACAGAAAAAGATAATCTGGGAATGGCAATCCTGTGAATGGACTACGTGCGCACACACACACACACACACACACACACACACACACAGAAACATAGATTTTAGACCTGTGTGTCTATTACTGACCCTGGGGTTCGAGACCTTGTCAACTTTCTCTTCTGTGGTGTGCCTTCAGTGTGTGTGTCTTTAGTGTGTGTGTGTCTGTGTGTGTCTTAAATAGCTACAAAACATGATATTATTTATCCATATAAAATAACACAGAAAACTGTATGAAAGGAGTCTGTGTCAAATTTTCATAATAAAATGGATTTGGCTCATAAATTCCTCAGCAGAGCTCCTTTTTCTCTCTCTCTCAATCTGTGTGTATGTGTGTGTGTCTGTGTGTGTGTATGTGGCATGTGTTTGAGGCCAAGGAGACAAATGGTATGAGCTCAGGCAGTTATCTTGTATGTGAGCCACCAGTTTTGGTGTGTGTCTGTGATAGAGAGAGAGAGAGAGAGAGAGAGAGAGAGGAGAGTGTATAGCAGATGCTCTCTCTGGTCTTGTAGATGTTCCAATGCTGCTGCCATCTGGTTATTGAGTAGAGCTGAAGGCGGGATGGTGGTCGCAGTGAAATCATTGGTTGATGGGACAGCTGGAAGGCTTTAAGTCCACTACACAGGGGAGCAGAGAAAGGGGTGGGGGGAGAGAGAGAGAGAGGTTGGAGGCACTTACAGAGCAGAGGGGGTCATGAAAGAGGGGTGTTATGGCTATCCACCCAAAAGGGCAGAGATGGAGAGCGCTGCCTGGGAAAGTGCAGAGAGCAATGCATTTATTGAAGGAGGATGGGTGATGAAGAACTAAAGGAAAATCTAAGAGGCTGTGACAACAAGAATCAGAGTGTTTAGAAGCATTTTAATAAGTTAGAAGGAGCAGTCACTGAGTGCCCTTGTGTCCCTTTTGAACATATCTGGCTACTGCTGACTGATTGCTTTAATGCCTTAATTGATTATCTGGCATTGAATGATTTACTACCCTCTCTAGTGAGACTGGCTGAGAGGGGTAAGAAAGAGTCCTCAGTGGACAGCGTTGGTACCTCCCATTCACTCACACAGTCAGCAGGTTATTGGTTATTGCTGGACATGATGCAGGGCTCCTATTCAGCCACTGGAAACCCACTGATGTGTACCATTCTTTCTTTAAATCCAGGTGTTTTTCTACTTGTACTGTTTAGAACTAAATCATTATCATTGTCACCAGACCTCACTCACAGGGCTTCATCTATGGGAAATAAAAGGTCACATGGTCAAGAACCTTTTCACCCAACTCAGTTCTGACATCCACAAACAAGCATTTTTTATTTATTTATTTTTAACTCTAAGATCACACAGACCGCAGAGATCCATCTTTACCTACTGACCTCTCCTCTGCTGTTGTTCTGTGCATTATAAATGTGACTGAGGGATCATTCCAGTTTATTACAACCTGAAACATTTTCAAGGGTTTGCCTGTAGTTTCTATTTTTTATGATATTGTTCTCAGCAAAGTGATTGCTGGAGATCCAGAACGAGCAACATGAAAAAGACATCTGACAAGGAAACAGGTAGCAGTCAGATGATAACACAGCTAAGGGTTGTGAAGTTGGGGGACCTCACAAAGATAGATTTAAAAAAAAAGAATGGCCAACATCCGCGGCAGCAGAGGTCACGATATCCTGACCTTTTAGTTCCTGTATAACCCTTGATGATGTTATCAGGGTAATTCCTTTACTTTAACTTCTTGGAAAGTCCCTCCAGAGCCCAAAAAAGTATTATAAATGAATGCTGTTGTAATGTGTGCAGGGTGTTCTTTAGCCAAGCTCCAGTTTATACAAACTTATTTGGAAGAGAAAACAACACGGAAAAAAGATGAATGGTAAAATAGTTCACGGTGAATATCCATGTTTACTGATGGATGTACACAATGGGCCGAACTTATCTAAGTTTGCTCATTCAGTTTTCCTGTGGAATGATAATTACAACATTTTGAGTGTGTACTGCTGTTTTACTTTCTGTTTAAATGGAAGATAATCTGGCTGATAAATGTTGGATTGTTTTGCAACTTGTTTGATTGTCTGACCAATTAAGTTTCGCCTAGTTTGACGCTATTTTAGCAATGATGCTATTTTTAAGTCGCCATAATTGATAGAAACACTGGTCAAACGTATGAAAATAAGAGACGCTAACCAAGTTTAACTGCTGTTATCCGTTGTTAAGACACATTTATACATCATGTAATGTAGATGTAGCTTTAAAAGGAAGACATCACCTCACACACAGTATGCGTTATAGCTACAGTCTAGACAACAGAAAAAAACTGACAGTGAGAGGGGCTAGTTGAGCGTAGCAGCAGACTGGTGCTCAGAGAGGTTATCTTGGCCACACAGGCCTGCCTGTCTGTCTCCATCACATCAAGCCACACAGACCCGCCTGTGGAGTGGAGTCACAGAGGGCTGGGAGATACTGTCATCTTTTTAGCCACGTTCTAATCCCTCTGTTTCTTTTTTTTTTCTTTTTTTTTTTTTACATCTTTAAAAAGACTGTGACTGTTCATAGACTCCTCTTAATCTTGTTTTCTCCTGTGCTCTTTTCACCTCCTTACCTGCTTTCTTTCCTCCCTGCTGTTGATGCCACAGACATTGTTTATTTCAGGACTTGTTAGTATGTCAGGTTTTCTCTCCTCTTCCCTCATCTGTAGTCTTTTTATTTTATCCTCTGCTCTTCTGCTTCAAAACCTCATCTTCAGTTCTCTTTTCACCTTGATCTGTCATTCTGCTTCTTCTCATCTCATCTCTCATGTCAGTTTCTCATTCCCCTTCTTGCCATTTCACCTCCTTACATGTTCATCACTCTAAGCCAAGCTCTCTTTTTACTCTATGCTCCCTTGCTCATCTCTTGGTATTTATTTTCTGTGGCTTCTAACCTTGGTCTTATATTGTAGCATTCAAAACCCAACAGGTTTAAGCCACTTATTTTCTGGGGGCCTTATAAACTTGCCCTGTAAACACCAAGATTATGAATGTTTTGAGCTGTTTTCCTGTTTCTGGCATCCCCTGTTAGGAGCATGCTCTCAGTGCAGAGTGAAAGGAAAAAGTAGGAGTGGTTTTGCAACAAAGCTCATTGCAGTTTGCTCTGTAGAAAAATAATTATTTGGCAATAGTTTTTGATTAATCACCAAAATCACTGATCCTAGTTTGGAAAATGTAATAATATATTGTTTTTGTCATTATGATAATAAATGTAATATTGTTGACTTTGACAATTATTGTTGGATAAATCAAGCAATTGTTAATTTCCTCCAGAAAAGAGGACATTTCTCACAGATTTTGAAACATTTTATTGAATGGTCACCGAGGAAAATAATTGAATTAATCATGAAACAACCATTGGTAGTGGCCTTTTAGTATTTGCCTTTGCTGACCAACCAAGGTAGATTTGAAGTGTCCTTTAATGATTTTAAAGGTCAGCCTTTGTGTGTTGTGATATTTTCGACAAGAGAAAATCCAGTGTCATGGCACCACTCTCAGCTTTAAACATCACTTTGTATTATAAGTTGAATTTGTTTTTAGCCTACAAGTCTATGTTTTTTCTTGTGTTGACTTTCACCCTCTGATGGATTATTGTATGGTACATAACATAATTCATAATAATTCACTTGCACACCAAAGTAGTTTATATTGAATTCTTATATTGTGAATGTAAATGCACAGTGATGTAATATAGAGACTACAAGAGACTCAGTGTTTGGATTATTCAAACACGCAGGACTGGAATCTTTTCCCAAACACGCTTTGTCAGGGTTATCACATTCTCACCGGTACTGAGTCGCATAAAATCTTATAACAATACACTCTATGGCAGCTATCTCAGTAAACCAGCCTTTCAAGGCTGCTTGCTGAATAGGAATGCCAAGTTTATGTATTCACATGCCCCCGAGCCTTGACTTTCTCTCCGAGTCAGCAACAGAAGCAAACTCTGTCCTCACACCATGTGCTCTAATAAACAGTGGCAGTTGGTGTCCAGTTTGCTCAGCAGGCAGAGGAACACATGCAAGAAATGAAGAAGAACACACTGACTTTATGGATGGTCCTTTACCAGCCAGGGTGTATTCCAATAAAAAATAAAGGTAACATATAGACTATAGACCAGCAATTTTGTGAATAATTTTGAATTGTTGTCTGTTTATGTTTGTTTTCGGCAGAGAGTAATATTTTTTATTGTCATCACCAGACAGAGAGGTTTCAGAGTCCCAAGCCTTTTCATCTTGATGACAACCGGAGAGCTCTCTTGTGTTTTTAATATTTTGAGATGATATGAGATACTCATTATTCTCCTCGTGTTCTCTCCTGTTTCAGGCTCTCGTGATCTCACCGAGCCTACCTCTTCTTGACAGCACGCATTCTACCAAGGTAAGAGCAGCAGCTCGGTTTTATACAGTTGCACAACAGCACTTTGTTTCTAGGACCAGAAAAAACTTTACTATACTCAAAATAGTAGTACTGTATTATGTCAGCAAATTTTGTGTGTTTTTTTCTCACTGGTTTGACAAATTCATTACTATACTATGTTGGAAAAGACTTTATAATACATTTGGGACTTCTTCCCAAAGCTTGATTAGATTAACTGAAAAATGCATAGTTATAGAGTGTGTTAGATACTTGTACTTGTTAATGTGTCTCAGTGTTTCACTGATTAGTAACAACATGCATTTTATGCCCTCTTCTAGTCATTTTCCCAACTCACTCCTTTTGCACTAATTCTGATTTTGTGTGGATGTGTACATGTGCTGGTGTGTTTTGAATGGGTGATGCCAAAGAGTAGATTAGAGTTAAAGTAGTAGCTTTGTGTGTGCCTGGTTACAGTGCAATTACATAGCTGGTTGACAAGCCTGTTTTTTTTTTTTTTTTTACATGGAACAGCAGTGCCATAATGCAGTGCAGATGGCCTCTGTTAGCACCATCACCAGCAAGGAAACATCTGTCATCATATTAACTAGCATCATTGTCACCACTACCACATAAAAACCAGCAGTGCAGTAACACGATACAGATGTTCACTCAGACTTGTGGCAGCACCAGTCAAACAGCTATCACTATCACGACTGCTATTATTAAACTTCACATCAGACTCATGCAGCTGTATTGTGACCCTGTTATTAGCTTGGTCTAGCCTGCTAGCATTTGAAAACGGGCTGACAGCAAATGTAAATATCACCCCCGATTAGTGTACAAATCACTTTGTTTGAGTTTCAAAGTAGTTTCTTGACCTTAGAAAGACCAGCTGGCAAGACAGTCTCACCTCACGGTCCATGCAGTAGTTGTTCCAGGGCTTTCAGTCATATCACATGATCTTCTTCAGCAGATGGAACTTTTAAAAAAACAACTTTTAAGCCAACAGAGGTGGTGAGTCTGAGTCTTTATAATGCAGAAACTGAACATCTGCAATTCCATGATGAGCATCCTCCATCTGCTGGATGATAATCTGAAAGGATCAAAAGCTCCAGAACAGCTGCTGAATGAACTGTGAGATGAGATAGTTTTGTCAACTTTGCTGTATCATTGTTCCAACCAATGTGCACACAACATATGTTGTTTTAAATATGAAGAGACTACTCTGTACTACTAGACTGTACCATTTTGATCTCTACAGTATTAATGCAAAATAAACATGGTTGGTAGGATATGGTTGCACATAATAACCCAACTTTGAGTTTAATTCTACATAATTGTTGAAGCTTTCGTTCAAGTTTCTCAAAAAGAAACTCTTTTCAGCCTGTGATGTTGATTCATTATTGAATTGTAATTATCCAACAAAACATAAAACATCCTCTAATCAGACCACACACACTAACCAAAACACAAATTCACAAAACCAAACAGTGCTGTGATTGTATATGGAAACAGACCATGAAACAACGTTCTACCTACATTATCAGGACTGAAGATCCTCCTGCTAGGAAAGAGTAGCACTTAACAGCATTTTCCCCAACTCGTGAGATCAAAAAGCATCATATCTTGCACCAGGTCCAGGAAATACTTAACGGTTGCTCTTCAAATAGATGCTTTCCAGTCAACAAGATGTCTCCAAGGACAGTTTAGGCGATTGATTGGTTGCCTGAAAACTGATTTATAGGTTTACTGGGGAGGAGGCCATAAAGAACATTCAAGCTGACCCTGTTTCACATGACGTCACATATGTTTCCAGTGTTATGAGTCATTTATTTAGCTGGCTTTGCTGTTTTCTATCTCTGTGTTCTCTCAGACACCTGCTTTATGAAGAACTAACCCATCTGCTCTACTGTCTCACTCCATCCCCTTCTCTGTTCTTCCACTATCTTTTTCTTGGTCTCATTTTCCATGTAGTAAAAAGAGTAAAAGGTCTTGCTGTAACTTTTTGGGAATCATGTCTTTTTATTGCAGCAAATCTCTAAATGGTTCATTCAGGTGTCTCACTGTCATCCTCTTACGATCCAGATTACTTCCCTCTCTCTCCATCCCTTTCTTTATCTCTTTCCCTTTATCTCTCTGTTCTTCCTCCCCCACTCACTACTGTGCCAAAGGTCAGCAAGGATAACTTACAACATCTCAAATTCAGTTGAATCTGATGGTTTTTGTCTCAGAAGTAACCAGTGCATGGTTTTCCCTCCAGGAACTTTCTATTAAGATTTAAAGATAATTGTCATAATCACTTAATCATTCAGTCAGTACAGAAAATAGTGTAAAAGTGCCCGTCACAAATTCCCAGAGCCAGAACATGATGATTTGAATAGCTTTTTTTTGCATAGCCAATGATGATAATTCAACAGATATTTAGTTAAAACTGATAAAATAAAGGAAAAAGCAGCAAATTGTCACATTTGAGAAATTTGAACCAGGTTATGTATGCCATTTCTGCTGGATTTAACATTTTAAGGGATGATTAAGGGTTAAGGGATGAATTGTTGATTTCCACAGTGCTGGGTGGGTTGTTGCTGCGTACAACATTGTTAAAAGATGGAGCTTGCTAACATCCATAAGAAGCTGACTGTTGCAGTATTTCTCCTTGTATCGATTTTTGTGATGTGAAATCTATATTACAGTGGAGATGAGTCGACTGCAAATGAACATTAGCCTTTGCTCACTGTTCCAACACATGAACTATTGACTCTGTGCAACCCCTGTAGGTTCGGTTTTCCAGCTTTTTGCTAAAATCATTTTTTTTTGTTGACAGTTTTGGGTGTTGTTTGAATATGTATGCTTCTGGCCATCTGAATACATTGTAGGCAATGTATTTGATCTATCATATGTATGTGAATGTGGAATCCAAGAGATACATCTAAAACACACAAGAGAACAATCTGCAGGTTGGGATTTAGTTAGTGTTGTTCTTCCGAGCAGAGCCCAAGGCCTTGATATCATAGTATTATGTTGCAGTAAACCCTCAGTTAAACACTTACAGTATATTTCTCTTCTCTCAGAGGTAGCTGAAATCCCCCTCTAGCTCTTTCATGCACCTCTCAGTGGGTTTTCTGTGTGTGTGTCTCCAATTGATGGTTTGGCTCCTCTTGAGAAGCTGCAGGGCCTCACAGTCTGTCAGTGTCTCCACCCAAACATCACACATGCTCTCTCATACACACACATACATTTCATTCATCTCTCCCACTCGTCCTTTTGTTCTGCAGCCTCTTGTTGCTGTATATTTAACATACCTGTACAGTCTTTATCTGTCTTTTGTCTCCGTTAAGTGTCAGAATTAGGAGAGTTTACGTAACAAAAGATTACACTGAGCATACCTTTCATAACTTAGACACCCAAGACACAAGTAAATGCAAAACGTTTAATCTAATCTGATGCAAACCAGCTCATAGAGGCCTGATGCAACATAAACAAGTAGCTGTCTGACATTCTGAAGTGTGTAACAGTGTCCTGATGTCCACAGTTATAATCAATCCCTGTACATCAAATCATCCTGTGTACATAACCAAAAAATACGTTGAATATTTCATGAAAATACAACAAGCAAATAAACAAAAAAAACAGCATGTGAGTGGTTAAAGTGACAGACGGACAGTGAACGAGTGAATGACCGATGCAATTACTCAGACATTTGGTTCCTCCCCACACCTCCCAGCATGACGCCTACAATTGGCCAGAGCTCATATTTATCAGCGTGCCCACTCATCATTGGCTGGTGCTCAGTTCAGTATATATTGTATGTCATCATGCCATTTACTGGCTGTACGAAATGAACTGATTGACCCCTTTCAAGTCAGGTTTGAATGCTGTTTACTGCACACTGTAACATACAGATGATAATTTTCAATACACAAATCAACAAAATACTGTACTACTGTAGAAGCCTATCAAGTATTATATTAACATAAATCAATTCGAATAACTTATGTGCAATGACTTGTGTTTACCCTCTCAATATGACAAATTGTTCTGCACTACAGTTTTCTAAATCTACAGTAAATAGATTCCTGTATTAACCTGGAACATTTAAGTGATTGGTAAGCAATTACAATTGTAATTGACTCTAACATACAGTACATACATTACAAAACCGCATGAAATTTGCCTGACTAGTCTGCCTAACTAGTCTGACTTTTAAAGGAACTCCATTCAGGATGATATCTTAATGAGTTTTAGGTTATCTCTATTTCCATTCCAAGGAATTATTTCTAGCTCGTAGACTGATCATGAGTGAGTAACAACGTGCATCACTGAAATACTGCACACACAAACACTGCATACTGTAGTCAGACAGTAGACAGACAGTCTGCTTATCCTCTCCCACCTCTCATCTCTGAGCCAAGCCTCAGGAACACAGCGCCCACCTGGAATAGTCTGGCCTCGCTCCCTGGCCTGCCCGGAGGCGCTGCACTATATGTGTGTGTGTGTTTGTTCGTGAGAGAAAGAAAAAGACCGAGAGATGAAGAGACGCTGCAGGAAAACTGTGTGCTCTGTATATAGTAGTAGGAATTTGTATTCAAGGTTCCCCCTCTCACATAAAAGAATCTCTCTTTCTCTCCTTTTTCGGAGTGGAAAGGCAGGCTGCTGCTTTTCTTTGTTTTCTTTGTCCTGAGGTGCTCTCAACAGAAATTGAACATGTGGATGTAAGAGTTCTGGTTGTCTTTATCCTGACCTGTTTCTGTCATGTCTCTCTATAAAAGAAGTCAGGAAGCAAATTGTAAACACTGAAAAGGAAAAAAATACAGTTCTTATCAATAAAGTTCTCCAGTGTCTTTATCTTGTCTTTGTGTAACTGCAAAGAAAATGCATCATATTGAGGTATGCATTTAAATATATTTACCTGGTAGAGATAAAGTACTGGAATAAGTGGGACAGAGGAGCTGATTCAGTTACTGTATCTCATCTCCCAATCATAGTTTTCATTTAAACCCACAAATGAGTCTAATGTGGCTTTGAAAAAGAAAAACATGTAAATATGTGAGTCACTGAAGCAGTCTGCACAGGGGCTGAGAAAGAAATGACTGTATCCCTACCCATTAATTATGTAACAGACATATTTTTACACAGCATTCCTCAAACAGTCACTGTGCTAGACTGTTGTTATTAGCCATGATTACTACAGTACACAAACTGTGAGCTCTCACACAAGCACAGGAACACCACAGTTGTACATTCATTCATTCAAATACTTGTGTCCATGTGTGGGCTAATTGATTGATTATTGAATGCTGTTAGAGGCAGCCCTTTGTTTAGAGCAGGCCAGAAAGAGAGTGGCATTTTAAGTATAGTAATGGTGATTTCTGTGCTCTTTTTAGGTGGAACACTCCCTTAATTATCTGGAGATCCAGGGGATTGCTTGTAACAAGCCTACACAGGTACAGAACTCCAGCATATTCTGACTGGATAAATATTAAAGCAATGTATGATGAGAGTTTTGATACCACCTTGATGTCTCTGCATTAAGTACTGAGTTGCAGCCAGGAGGCAATTTGCTTATCTCGGCATAAAGACTGGAAGCAGCGGCTGGAAGCATCCAAAGACTCTCCCTCTACACCAGTCTGCCTAAAACCATGTCATCTTCATTTCTGTTGGTGTGCAGATTAAATAAATGAGATATGGTAAAGGTATATTCTTCAACTTTGGACAGGCTAGCTGTTTCCTGCCATTCCCAGTCTTTATGCTAAGCTAACCAACAGCTAAAGCAAGCTCCATACTTAGTGTACAGACATGAGAGGATTATCAGTCCTCTTATCTACAGGTACTTATTACAAGTAAGTAATTGTATTTTTGTAATTATGCTGTTTAAATGCATTCAAGAGTATTGTTAAAGGGCTGTTACAAAAAATACTACTGTTACACATGGTCCAGCTTCACATTCTGTGTCCTTTTCCTTAGCATTTAAAATGTAATATCATAGTTAAAGTGTGCTCTTGTTGAACACCTGCTAATTTCCAGTGACAGAAAAGCCAGGTAAATGAAGACCTAGAGCTCATGAGTGTTACAGCAGATGGAACTTGATGCTAAAACACTGATAGCTACAGTAGCACACAATAAAGGGTTATAATATGATAATGGTGCATTTCAGTTTGGTTTTTGAGTGTCAAATTTTTGCTATTCTGACAAATCCAGTCAGGGAGGGATGTATTATATTCACCTCAAATCCATACAATCAAAACTAGCAGATCTATTAGTGGTACAAGGACCAACGGTACTACTGCGGGGAAACACTCCAATGAGGTCAAAGGTCAGGGTTAGCTACAGGACAGTTGTCCAGGATTTGGTGTCTTGTTTAGGGACACTTGAGCAGAACTGATGTTTGCTGATATGGGTACTCAAGCCCAAGTCCTCAAGTCTATGGACAGTGCGCTTAAGTGAGCAGGAAACGCAAAACTGAGAAAGATGGCCAGCAAAAGATCCTGAATGCTAGTAAAATCCTGAAAAAAAATCATTCATATATGCAACATCGAAATCTGCCCTAGGGCACAGAAATGATAGCTCTGGGTTGGATGTTTCCCATCTGGAGAGAGCTTCCATTTGGCTTTTTGACCAGAGCTGGCTAGCTGTCAGTAAGCAGGATCTACCTACAAAATATGATAATCTGTCACTAATCACACTGTTCCTGCAGCTGAACCTCTCTCCCACTCATCTCGAGAGATGTCAGTCCTCTTAATATCTGGACTGATGCTCTCCTGTACCATCTAGGATTATGTTAATTTTGGCCTATAGAGGAGGTCTGTATCATCTTACATGAGCATTTGCATAATTGTGGTGAATGCTGAAATGGTTAGCCAGTCTTGGTAAATGTTATTAATTCTTTACTTCATGCAAAGATGCGGGACATAGATGCAGTTGAGTGGATAGATGGTGATCTATCTTATACCTGTTATTCATATTATTGCAGGGTAAATGTATTCAATTCATGGGAGTAGATGGGCAGAAAAGTGGAATATGAAATGGAGAGGAAGGAAGTGTGATAGGTACCTACATATACAGACAAATAAACCGATAGACCTTTTTATGAGCTAAATAAGTATACCTGTGGTTGAAGGTAGAACCATGCATGCTGGTGAGAATCACTAATCAATGATGTGTCCTTTCAGCTGCTGATAGAGTATGAGCGTGGCTCCTTCTCTCTGAAGCTGCTCTCTACAGAGGAGGTTAATGAGGTGGTCGCTCATATAGGAAACTGCCTGCTGAGGATATGTCCTGGTCTACCACCCAAGTGAGTTCATCCTCTGTGTATGTGTGTAACACAACAATTAATGCTCTTTTTCATTTATGATGATGTTAATGCACCCGGCATGTTTAGAGATGCAAATCAGCACTAATCTGATATTACTGTTCTATTGATTTCTCTACGTGTGTCACTCTGGTTGATTATAAGAGCTACAGACAATACAATACAGTATGTATTGTATGTCCAAAAAACAAGATAGTCACAGGCGGTGTAATGCGGATGTGAATCTCTTTCGATATTTTTGGTCAGAACAGGAAGCATGAATATACAGTAAATGCAGAAATGAATGAAGATATAAAACCATGAACTGGGGGGGGGGGGGGGGGGGGATGATTTCAAGTTGTGTAGTTCAGTCAAATTGAGTTAGTTTCTTATTATTGGACTACTCAGCAGTGCAGCAACTCCCTGATTGCCGAGTTGGAAAATGTCCATTGACAAGTAAGATGGAGAGAAAGTAGCCTGCTAGACTGAACATTTTTTTGGAAGATGCATTTTTGGAAATTTCACCAGCTACAACGTAGAAATAGGATGGCTAAATTATCTTTTCATGCGTCTTCTCTCATTAGTAAAGTGATGAAGAAGCTCTGCATGGAGCCTCCAGACAGGCTGACCTCTCTGCAGACTCTGTGGGAGAACAACAAGCCTGCTGAACCTGGACCCTGTGGTATGAAACCTGCACCTGTAGTTGCTTTGTGCCTCTAATGATGTATAATGCGCTTGCATTGTTAGTTACATAGTGAGTTAATATCAGGGGTATTGTAGTTTTACTTTGGTTTGTGTATTGAATTGACTGTAGTGTTATATTATGTGCACGTTTTGCACAATCCACATCTCGTGGTCTTAGCCAGAGTTTTCTGTAATCTACATTTTTTTTGTTGAGTTTACCCTCTCTCTTGTGCAGGTGGGTTTTCTCAGATGTACAGATGTGTTTGTGACTGGTTGGGGCTGCCTTACAGAGAAGAGGTGCAGTGGGTCAGTATTATTTATAGTCTTTTCTGCAGTTGCGCAAGATTGACAGATCCTGGTTCAACTGTCTCAGTGCTGTTGGCTGGACGACATAAAACTGCATGATTTCTGTAACAGTATATGACTATACTCAAGATCTTCTCCATGCTCTTGCTTCCTCTTGTCTGAAATGAAATGACTCTTTCTCTTCTGCATATATTCAGGCACGTTTGTTAACACCAGCTTTGATTAATTGTTTCCTTTCCAGGATGTAGACACTATCTATTTGACACAAGACACCAGAGAACTCAACCTGCAGGACTTCAGCCATCTGGAGAACAGGTGAGACACAGTGTTACCACCGCACACCAACATGACACATAACACAGATAAAGTTCATGTGGCACAAAACAAGAGAGGGGTATTATAGACGTGACATGATTTATTTTGTGATGTAAAAATGCTAAAGTCACCACATAGTCTAAGGTAGTACTGATGAAGATAAATATTTAATTGCAGCTATGACCTTTTCTCTCCTCCGCAGGGATCTGGTGGCCATAATAGCAGTCCTCGAGTTTAACCAGTGGTTCACCAAGTTGTCCAACAAGGACTACAAACTGGTCAGTTCCCATTTTCGTCATCCTCTTCTCATACAACCGCATTCAGTGCTTGTCTTTTCTACCCACTGTCACACACTGACTTCTCCATAATGATAGAAATAATAATTATATAAAGAGGTACTGTGTCCCTTAACAACAAAGGCAATAAACAGGTTTTATTACCTCCTTTAGTTTCCTATTCTAGTAGTTTTTTCACTGTACAAATATAAACACATCAGTATGTATTTAATCATTTTGCTGGATGAGTGGTATAATACTGTTAGTCTGATGCCACAAAATGACAAAATAATCCAGATTTAATCCCATCTCAGAGTTAAGAAGTGTGAAGAGTCATGTACCTGTCACTTCCCGTCACATATGAAAAAGATCCTGCTTCTCACTTCCTTACTGCACTACTACTACTACTGCACTGGTGCTTCAGCTACAGTACAAGAGCTGCTGCAGTGGTTTCTGCTTTGTCTGTTTCAAGCACTGTGTTATGGGACTTATAAGCGTAGTAAGTAAAGGCCACGGCTGTTACACCGCTGGTCATCCAAAATGGCAGCCTACATTATTTATCTGACATGTGCCGTTGCAGCTAATGTTTTTTATTATGGATTAATTTGCTGATTATTTTCTCAATTAATCAATGAATCATTTAGTCTATAAAATGTCTGAAAATAGTGGGCAGTCATTGATCATCATTCATAAACCCAAATATATTTAACTGAATATCATAGACGACTATGAAAACCAGAAAATATTCACATTTGAGAATCTGGAACCAATCATTTTTACTAATAGATTATAAAATAATGAATTATCAAACTTGTTGCAGGACAATTTTATGCTCATTGACTAATTGATAAAACAGTTATTTTAGCCGTACTGACATGTTTTATGTGGTTTTTTTTTTCTCTTTCTGTATTACATATTTATAGTCTCCATCTTCTCTGTTGAATGTATTCTTCTCTGTCTGCATCAACTTTTCCATGCACATCTCTCCGTCTTCTCTACCTTTGCCTAACAATGTGTATGTTTTAGAATATTTCTCCCTTTGTTTCCTGCACCATCCCTCCTGTCTGTTGACTGAGGATCAGTCCAATGTTCTTGTGTGATAAGACTCTTAATCCCAACGAGACAAAGGGGCTCAATGTCTCAGGCTGTCGCCCCCCTGCAGCACTCCATTACTAACTCTCCGTCTTGAGGCTTCGCTCAGTCTCACCAATTACCACACGCAGCTTCCTCAGTCCAAACAATTATCTCATGCCTCCGTCACAGACAATTCCTTTTGTATTGAATTTTAAAATCCTGTCCCTCCCTATGCGTGTGTGCATATTTAGTTGCAAACACTCACGCAGGCACATGTGCAGCCTGTGTCTAACGTTTTTTATCCCAGATTAGTGTGTAGACCCATAGGGTTTTATGTTTAGTAAGGTTTGAGTGGATGTTTTTTGTGGTATTTTATAGGATGGAACCTGCGTGTATTTTTAGTGGTGTTAGCTATAGATGCCATTTTGTGTGTTTGGACAGTGTTTGAATTGTGTTTTAGGCAGATCTTGTGGATCTGAGCACTTATTTGGTCACTGTATGAGTCTCCTTTGTGTATTTTAAGGAAAATATAGTTCTCTTTTTCCTTCTTTTTCCCGTGTGTTCATGTTTGACCAGTGATAATAGGGTAACTGTAGAAACAAAGGCTGCAAGGATGTGCTCTGGAGCACGAGTTTGAATAGGTTTTGATCCTGTGCCAGCGGGAACAATAACAAGTTGGGACGAGGAGAGGAACACAGAGTGAAAGAGAGAAAGTGTTGACAGCAAACAGAGCAGCGAGACAAAAACATAAAGGTCAGTGCAGAGGTCAGTGGACGGAGTGAGAGGGAGAGATGGCAAATGAATGAGGAAATGAGTCAGGGGGCATTTGGAAAGAGAGATCAGATTCAAAGAACGAAGGAAGAGTGGATGACAGACAGGAGAGGAACTAAACAAGCTTGGAAAACCAGTCTTTACTTTCCACAACCAGCAACATGTCAGTTGATGTTCCAGCCAAATCTGCTGACAAGCAAAAGTTCAACTTAAGGGCAACACCACACATCAGCCTGAACTGTTGTGTCTGTACTGGTGAACCATACAGTTGCATTAGGGATGTCTAAAAAGACATGTCTGTGGATCATAAAGAAGAAAAAGTGATGGGGAACATTGAATGCACAAATCCTCGGAAACAAATTGCAGTCTAACCATCTCTACAAACAGATAAAGAATATCTCCAGGTGCAGTGGGACTGGATAGCCCACACACACACCTTGCACACACACACAGCGTATCACAGTTATGCTGCTCGTCCTCAGTTCAATCAGGCTGTTTGTCTTGTGGTATAATCAAGATGCTGAGCCGTAAATGAGAAAAGAGGAGAGAAAGAGGGGAGGACAGCAGCGATAAGAGGACTTTCTGATTACCTCATGATCGCCATAGCACGTGTGTGTGTGTACATGTGTAAAAGCATGTGATATTTCAGCAGGACCTAGGGTCAGAACAGCACAGCATGACAAAACTGTTATTTAATAGTGGTAAATGGTGCGATCACCGCTTTGATGTCACCCAGCAGTTTTGCTCTGGAGCTCTTGTGGAAAATACAGGCCCCTTTATGCATCTCTGCCTCTCTGCAAGGCCACCTTGGCCGACTATACCTATATCTTTTCTCTATTTCATCCCTCACTGCCACTCAAATCTCCTTTCTCTGTATTATGTCATCCCTCCTTGGCCTCCATCATTCTTATTCCTCTTCTGTCTCACAGTTTCATAGGTAAACATGTGAACAACATTCTCTTCTATCTTTCCTCTTGTTGTCCTGTCTCCTCCATTATCCTCTCCTTCCTTCCCTCACTCTCTCGCCATGTGAATGTGATCTGGGACAATGTCACAGGTGTTGGCAAGCCTGGGGCAGCTGGCCAGAGGAAACCAGTTCTTATAACAGGAATGCTTCACTCTAAAGGCAAAATACAATGATCCAGTAAAGTTCTGCTATTCGATGGAAAATGTGTTTGTTTGTGAGTCAAAAACAGATGATTAAGTTCTGTAGCAAAAGCTGGTGTGTGGGTGTGTATGTGATTTTGATAATGACACAGCACACACAGTGAACTGGGTCAGTGAAGCGCTATCTGGGTAGGCGGACATCAACTATTCCAGATTTTAATTCTTGTCCCTAAATATGATTACGCTTCGCTCCTCAACTCCTCTCCTCTCCGTGGTGCACAAGGACCACAGAAAGCGAGACCAACTTTCTCCCTCTTAAGTGTCCAAAGTCTGCTCTGTCCCCAGCCTCTCCTTGTCACGCATAAATGGTCTTTAAATGGAGGAGACAGAATTTAACGCTTATGCTTTCTAACGTTCTAGTACAGCTTTAAGTGGCATAAATGAACGGCTTTCCAGGTGGTTTTGCACATACTGATTTTACAGGAACACTTGTAGAATCATGTGTCCCAAAGTAAATTTCTGTCTTATTGCATTTGAATGTTTCAGTACAAGCTTTGCTGTTCTGTTGAAATAATTCCCTAAGCCTTCAGTTAATTAGTGTCTTTTTATACTTTTGGAAATTGATGTGAATTAAGACTAGTGCTGTGCTGCTGTGATGTGAGACTCACTGTGGCGCTTATCGTGTCTCTTTCTCCTTTCATACCCTCACTGTCTACTCTGTTATAGAATACTAACTTAAAACTGCAGTCAAATTTGAGACATTTTCTACATCTTTTGTCCTAAAAATAATACCTACCTGCACAAATATGTGTAACGAGATTAGAGCTGACATCTGTTGTGTACCAACTTGCGTGTGTGTGTGTCTTTAGTCTGCAGATGTGTGTGAGCAGATCCTCCGGGTGGTGTCGATCCAGTCGACTGGAAGAGTTGGTTCTAGAACGCAGGACTCAAGGCAATAAGATTATGTAAACTATTAAGGCACTCCAGACCTCACGTGAAAGTCAACTGCTTGCAAAGGAAAAAACAATACCTTGAAAACTGTGGCAGAGCTTTGTCAGTGTGACATTTTCAGACTGTGTTTTACTTAGAGAAATTTAGGGTATGAAGTTTGAAAGATATTGATGAATTCATCAGTCAGGAAAAGTTCAATGACTGTTTGCATAACGGAAATGTAGGATCCCTAGAGAAGTTGCATCAGTCATGAAAATGCAGTATTAGGTGCAAGATTTAAAAATAAGATTCAGACACTACACTTGCATCAACTTTAGATTTTTTAGGTTTTATTATTAAATATTGAACATATCTTTAATAAAACAATAATTTAATATCTAAGCAAGAGACTTGTGTTCATAACCAAGAAAATGTTACACATTTACAGATACATTGCTGTTATCTGGTTTAAAAATCAGACTTTACTGTAATGCAGTTCTAAAGCTAAAATATTTCTATGCCAAACAACACACATAGCATTATGGGAGGCTATTGACGTGGCTGGAAGTCTGCTTTTATCAACTCTATGAAATAGTTTCTGGATCATTTTGTTCAGTTTCAAGGCTGACATGTTGTTTTTATGCTGTTTCTGTCCATTTGTTGTTTTAACAAAGGTTTAGTGCACCGACCACGATATAACAACTAGAAATACACAAAGAGACAGTCTTGTACATAGTGCAAATATAGCATTTCAATACCTCTATTCAGTCCTGCTTTGGGTATGACTGGCTATGATGAATATTTATGTTGCAACATTTGGTGGTTGCCGTGGCACCGTCCTTAAGCTTTTATAGCTGAACACTCTTTCGTTCAATGATGATGATTTTGCCCAAGAGCCCGCTGCTGCTGCTAGCCCCCAGCCCCAGCTCAGGTTCCACCATTAATCTGCCAACAGCCACTGGAGGACGGGGGTATGATATCTGCTCCTAATCTGGTCTAATAGTCTCATCTCTGGTCTGCCTCTCTCTTCTCATTTTTAGTTTCTAATCTAACAGTGTTGCTTATTTGGCTTCTAGAGAATTTTAGCGCAACAAATGTTTAAATATAAATACTAGGATATTCAACAGACTTTTATTGTTGGTTGTTAACTTTAGAAAGAGCGAGAATACAACTGTGAAGGTAAATGAAATAATGCATACATAAAACGCGCAACTGTAAATACAAAGCATTTTTGTTTTACACTATATAACGCTCTGTGCCACCGTTATGTTAACACATATATACAGTTTACAGTAGATTCTTGTTAAAGAATTTGATGAGTGCAACAAAGGTTTAATGTTTCATGCCTCTGTCCTAAGACTCTATCTCTCCAGAACACATAAATTAAGGAATAGGTTCACGATATTCAGATGACGCATGTAGGCATCGACCGGTTCTTAGACTCCACCAATCTGGATTATTTGTTCTCATATAAATTTACATTTGACATTTTGGTTCTATATTTTGGCTTGACACTTCATTTATACATTTGCCTTTAACATTTTACCGATAAAGATTTTTGCCTGTTGCTGTATTTGATTATTTACTACAGATATTAGTTTGGAACAAAGGCTCTTTCTCCAAACAGACATGAAATAATTTAAGCTGCATTGTTGTTTCCCTTTAGGGTGGAAGGTATTATTGCCTGTTTCATTTTAAGCAGGGTTTTCAAATTTATGCTGTATTTTGGTAATGTAGCCAGGCAAGAGAAGAAAGAGGTTGGACATACTGTTGAACAGTTGGCTATTCTTCTTAAAATTTTAAGATACAGATTTACCAAATGATTTTTGAATTTAGAGATGAAAAGTTGCTATAGTCAAGCTAACTGCTTGTACATAGGAGAGAAGTGACAAGAGAAAATCATTGTCTCTTTCTGCTTCTCTTGCCATGGAGGTATCTCTCACTCCCTAGGTGCTCAGTTTGCCAACCCGTATACTAGAACAAAGCATTTAAATTTCTCCAAAACCTCACTGTCACCTAAAGGTAGTGCTGTCTTGGGAGAATTTGAGATCAAGTCGGTTGATAGTCTCTTGTTTTCTGTTTGCTCCTAATTTACATACTCCCCTGTGATGCAATTCCTCTTCCACTAAATGATAGCACCTACACTGGGAAGCTAATGACATAATTACTGTACTATTTAATGCTGTGAAAGTTTATGTGTGTTAGTGCAAAAGACAGTATAAACAATATACATGTTTTCATTTGTGTTCTATCAATTATGACTGATGGACACTTTCTTCCAGTATAAAGCCTTCACCAGGGGTGCTTACACAGTAATAGCGTTTAATAAGGAAATGCTATGAAGAGCTGATTATTCGAGCTTTTCTGTTTAAAAAAAAAAAAAAAAAACTGCCAATTGTAGATTATTCATAAAATTCAAAATTAAATGTGGCTGTTATCTGCAATCCTTTGAGTAAATTTCTTGCAGTTTCTCATCAGTAAATGCTCTAGCATCGGGCACCATCTGTGAGGACTGCTGTAAACTTGTCTCTGCTCTCAGGCAATCAATAAAACTCTATGCTACAGTGTAGGGTTAGTAGAAAGCTACGCTGTAAGCAAACTACTCCATCTTGCTGAGCCTGATCCATAATCCAAACCCCCAAAAGCCCCCAGTACTCCAAGCAGGATTGAGACGTTTATTATATAGAATGTTGAATTATTTGAATCTAATGCAAAAATCTCCTCCTCTTGTCATTTGTATTATTTCCTTTGTTTCTCTAATTTTTTCCTTTATCACGCTTTTCATCTATTTTCATCCTGTCTCTCTTGGTCAAATCAGTCTTGAACAGTCTTGCCTTGATTTCCTGGCATGGCCACAAATTCAGTAATATATGATATAGGTATGGAAGTAAGTAGCTGTATACAGTATGTTATTTGTATGTCAAAACAGTATACTGAAAATCTCTGCATGCAAGGCATTTTACTCTCTCAAATAAATAATTTAGCATTTCGAAAAAGCAGTAATGGGGCAATTTTGGGCTTGATTTAATTACAGATCTATTTTCTTATGACATAAGAAAGCGGTACTCGACCTCCTCGTAGCTTTTGAATAAAGGACGTATTACAACATTCACAACCCATTGAAGGCCTACTCTTTTCACTTCCACGTATTCACTCTTCATTTCTGATCTTGTCTTCCTGTCTTTACACTATATTTCCTCTGCTATTTCCTTCAATATGCTGTGTCAAAACATCATGAAGGAGAGAGATCTCTGAGATTTGAGGGGTTGAGATACACTGACACTGCCTGTGATGTGTATTTATATGTGTGTGTGTGTGTGTGTGTGTGTAAGCATGTGTTTTCTAGGGGTGAGACAGCCTTTTGCCAGTCACTAGTACCAACCGTCCATCGCGGCCTGGTCCATCTGGACCTCCTAGAATATCCTTGAGGAGGCGGCAGCTGGGTACTCACCAAAGCCGCGCAGTTTCTAATCCATCTCAGGCTTGTATCAATAACACTTAGTGATTAAAACAGTTCCCAGTGCTGCAGTTATGGAGGACAGACCCGTTATAAATCAGTTAGCTATTCCACTCTGTAGGAGAACATCAACTGGACATTCGACATGTTCAGAGCACAGATACAGAGATGTGGAGGACTCCTTACTGTGATTTACAAATCAAGAATCCAATCCACCATGAGCTAGTCACACCCATCACTGATGATTTACCTATTTGTAACAGACAATAAAATCATGATACATACAAACACAAAGATTAGTATCGTATTTGCTTAAATACTGCAGTGACAGAAAGTAAGATTAATTTGTAGGAGTGATTGGACATTTTGGAAATCATGCTTATACACTTTCTTGCCAAAGTTAGACTGACGCGGCTTACGTGTCTGTACGATGAATAAATAGACCTGAGCTAGCTTCAGCCGGTATGCGATGCAGTTAGGAGTAGACCTTAGGACTGGTGGGCAGACTTTGTTTCAGCAGAGCTAAAACTTACCTGTTTCCCCTCTGTTTCCACTCTTCGCTAAATAGCTAAGCTGCAAGCTAAGCTAAGCTTTACCACGCCCAGACTGTGCAAGTCAGAGTTAACTCCAGGCGAAAAGAAGGTGAAAGTGTTACCAAAGATAACTGAACTATCCCTTTAGTTTACAGTCTGTGGGAAGCATTAACTCTATTTCCTAGATCAAGGCTGGTTTCTAAGAATAAGAAATGAATAATGTCTTTGCCATTATACAGAAATCAGAAATGATGGAAAGCGGATTATAGATGAAAAATTAGAAAACATAAAAAGGCCCTTAATGGTTTCATAAAGGCTGCAGGGGTGAAAATCATGGGTGTTCGCAGGAGCACATTGAAGCTTTTCACTACGGTGTGCTTACATCTGTCTGCTAACATACTTTACCGGTGGTATAAACCCTCTTCGTTTGACAAGGTCTCATTTCCTCCTCTAACAACACTTATTAACATAATATTTTGTTTTGTGCTCTGTTTCTAGCATTTCTGCCCACTTTCTTGATTGTTTAATATTTCAACCTTGACCTCTCAACGGCACTCAATGGACCCAGGTGGTCGGGGCACACTGATAGAGTCTGTAGCCTGCTCAGAGGAATAAATGAGTAAAGATTCAGTATATAAAACAGGACCCCATAAAATCGTGCATTATTTTTTCCATAAACAAACCACTTTTGATTAGAGTCATATCTCATTTATACAGCACTGTAAGATGAAGTGCCGTTGCTATCTAACAGGCAGAGAATATAATCATTTTGATTTTACCTCAATCTGTATATATAAAGCTTCTTGTGTAGTGGTCTGTTGTGTGTGATATATTGGCGTGGTCTGAGAGCCGTACAGCTTATTGATTGGTCTGGATGTAGCCAGCTATCAAACCTCAGTAGCGCAATTGGTTCAATCCATATTCTGTCTCCTCTCACGCTGACCAGCTATAAATACATTTGCACACTTGTAACCACAATAGGGTTGGTGAAAAGCATTTGATTCAAGAAAGTCATTTTACATTTAAAGCTTTTCAAAATAAAGTTTTAAGTATTGAAACTAACAAGATCAAACAATACTTGAGACAGTTTAGATGTTATAGTGACCAGTCTTTAAGTGTGTCTTCAAGTTTGTTTCACACTCTATACGAGTTCAGTCCTTTCTCCTCTATTTCTCCAAGCGTGTCAAAGTGTCTTCCCTCACAGGTGAGAACCCGTTTAGAATGTTACTAAAGGTACTGGTGAGAGGCAAATTTATTTATTGTTGTAGTAAATTCTTTCTTACAAGGTTGGGCAGATCAAGAGGCATTTTAATGATTTCTCAAATATCACTGTATGCTTCCCAGACAGAAGGTAGACGGTTGCACAATAAAGTTAACATTAAAAGAGTCTGATATGATAAAAAATAAATAATTGCCGCGATACATTGTCTATACAGCAGTCCTATCAACAGTTGCTGCTAACGCAACAATGTGGTGCTTTCTCCAACTTTAACACCTAATATTTCAGATTTGACTAGACGTGAGTTAGTTTTAGCCAGAAATTCAGTCACAACCATTAGTGTGTGACACCTGCTGGTGGCAACATACTGCTATTACCGGCGGATAAATGCAGGATCAGGATGGCACATTTGTGTGTGTGTGAGTGTGTAAGTGTGTGTGTGGTGTGTGTAGATGTGTGTGAGTGTATGTGAGTGTGTGTGTGTGTGTGTGTGTGTGTGTGTAGAGTGTGTGTGTGTGTTGGAGTGTGTCTTCCATTATTATCTCTCTTTCCAGTGTCTCCTAGGGAGTTGAGGACTTCATCAAGGGAAGAAGGGAGGAGAGGAGGGGGGGCAGGAGGTGGGTTTGAGAGGAGGCAGAAAAGGTAGAAAAGAGGAGGAGAGGTTGTGAAGTGTATGGAAAGAAGGAATGGAGGTCAATGGAGTGTGGAGGTGAGCAAATGGCGTGCACACACTGGGAGAGGTGGAAGGGTTTCAGAGGTGGGAAAGTTCTAAAGAGTTCTGCCTTTTGAGAATCCCCTCTGTATCCTCTGTGGGCCGGCTGAAACGGTTTCTGAAAGGTAGATAAAACCTAAAGTGGGTCATGAGCTTGGGGTAAAGTACTAAAAGCTTAATGTTAACCTGAATCTCAGGTCAACTCAGAACTTTCAAATCACTGACTCTATGTTATTGGGTCAGCATAGAAATCGGCACAAGACTGGTTGTCCAGTGTCTGGCATTATTTAATTTCTTTACTCTACCACAGGAAAGGCAAAGAGTGCCTCCATACGTTTAAGCACTTCTTCAGCAGTGCCATCTCTCAAGCTCACACGTCAGCGTGTCAGGAACAAGCTGCATGGGCTCTCAGAGTGAGACAACTGATTTCATTACATTCGTCGTCCCCAGGGCAGCCTCTTGTCCCATTCTCTGTGTTTGTACACTTTGTTCTTGTTCCTCGTCTATTGTACCCTGTCATCATTTAAGCTTTTAAAATTTACAGTAAAAATAAACTGACTTGTCAGCCTACATCACAAGGAGCTGCTGCAGTAGAGGCAACTGCTGCAGCTCATATCTACTAGGACACTGCAGTTGCGATTTTTTTTTTTTTTTACTAAAAGTAGTATTACTGCTGTGTGGGTTTGGATAATGACAGTGGTGCTCACAAATGGGGAACAAAAGTTTGACACTGTAAACTATAACTCACCAGAAATGGATTGGACAATGCATAACAATAACATTTAGTTGCATGATAAAAATCTAGATTACATCTCATTTTGTTTAGAGCACTCCTGCTTGGTCTGGTAAGTAACTTTAATCTGAAGGGCGTGTCTCTAGACCTCAGCTGCTGTGAGGTGAGACCCACATATACACTGCACATCATTTCATCATCATCCATCACTGAATCCCATTTCTTAAAAGTCAAGATATATTTTATAGTGTATTTTGTTTGTACCTGGCTCTAGTATGTTCCTTGTGGCTGCATAGAATTTCATGATGGCCCGGGATTCATGTTGAGGGTCTCCATCGTGCTCATCTAAAATCAAGATGAAGTGTCATGGCAGTTTTCGGTGCAGCCTGTCAATGTGTGTAAAGCGTGACAGGCATCTGGGAACTTTCATGTTCAAAATGAATACTGAACAGTTGTAAAATCAAAGCTTAATGTGACAAGTTAAAGCCCTAGCCTTCATTAGAAATGACCTTCAGTGTTTTAAATGCTGTCACCAAAATGCAGTGACCTTGATGTTTTCCTAATCAGTTACAGAGGAGAGTAGACCTAGATCCCACAGCTACAGTTCTGATTTCCATGTACAGTGATGCTGAGTGATAATGGAGAAAACAATATCATATTAAACCTTTGGTTTGCTAATGACCCAAAATACAGTAGAGAGGTATCCAGATTGAAGTCAAAGACTACATCTAGTGGGAGTTTAGGGCAGCATTAGTTATTTTCTTGATTTTCCTGTATTCTTTGTATATTATTGTCGTAACATTGAAAGCGCATTTTGTATAAGTGCTCTTGTCAGCTAAAGTTGGTAAGTGTGTTTTATGGACTGGGTAAAACTCGTCCAGTACAATCATTTCAGGATCCACTCAAACCATTTGACAGGCCAGTGACACACGTTAAGGGCGTATAATGCAGATACTTGGCAGACAGGCTGGGGGCAGAGGGAGGGATAGATGGTGGGAGGGAAGGAGTGGTGGGAGGTGGAGTGTTCAGTTTCCCTCTCTAATTGTTTCATCACAACTCCCCAACACTTGCGCACCAACACCCCCAAACGCCTTATAGAACAGATAAAGACAGCTTACGGCCCAGATTCAATAGGATTACTAAGATAACACATGAATACCAGAATTACACAGGAATCAATTCAGGTCCATAAATCTTCAAAACTACGCTATGGGGGAAGCCGTCTTAACCCTCTTGAAATATAATAATTGATTTGGTGGAGGCAGCTAAAAACTGCACTTGGGTGGGTTGACAGCGTGCAAAATAAGGACTGGTAAAGCTCCCTGTTGAGTGTGTTTGTGTAATTGTATGCGCCTGTGATATATGTGTGTTGACAAATATGATCATCAAGCATCTGTATGTGTTTTGTTGTCAGTAATTTGGCTTGGCTCCTAACATGCTGCTCTCTCACTAATGCCTCTATAAAGCTTGGCCATTATGTAAGTCTGAATATACTCACTCCCACAATAATTAACATCTCATTTCTTCCTCATTTTCATTTACACGCGTCTGTTTTGGCAGATACTGTTTTTCTACTTTGATCCTATTCTTCTAGCGTCCATTTTGCCTGGCATTTCTGAAATGAAATGATTAAGACTGAGGAACATCCAGCTGCAGTTATTTCTGGATGTATTGTACAAGCAATGATGTTGTCTGCCATTACCATGTTAATCACAATTCATATTGTCTTTCTTCATTGATTCCATCTTTAGTTGCATGTTTGGAGTGTTGCACCCAAACAATCCTAATGTCTTTAGTCTGAAACCATCTGCCTTGTTGCCTTTACAGGTGCACAGGTTCATAGATCATAAAGATATATTATTGTTCAATTTGCAGGTGGAAGATTTTCTAGAACTACTTTGACTTGTTCAAGCAGTGGAAGAATCGCAGCTTTACAGTGCTTTCTTGGTGAATGGCATAGCACTGCATTTGTATCCTGATGTACTGTGTTTTTGTGTGCAGCTGTGTATTTAAGCTTGCCCCCCTGTATTTGGCTACGGTCAGGAGGGTTCTCAAATCCTTGAAGACATATCGCTGAGATCCCCAAATATCTCCAGCCTAGATATCTCCTGACAATGGTGAGATAGCACTGTACCATATATTTACTGAGCTTGCAAACCTAACTTAAACTCTTTCTAGATTAAAATAAAGGCTGCGCAAACATAAAGCACAATATCAGCGAAGGTCAGTCAACTTTGTGATCATTTCTTCTTCTCTACTTCCAGGCCTGGACTCAGACCTGTCTACTCTGCTGGTGTAGCTGGCCAGAACGGTCATTGAGCATACCTCTCTAGGCAGAGACTTCAACAACGTAAGTCAAGTAAGAATGCAGAGCAAGAGGAGGGTGCACAATGGCGGTATGCAATGTTAGCAAAGCTATGGGAGAGACCTTAGTGGTTGCTTAGGATGGAGTTTGGGGGTGGGTTTGTGGCTTAGTATGACACAGTTTGGTCTGTCTTGGATGACTAAAGACCACTCTAACTGCGTGCCATCGCTGGGCCAAGCATCAACCAAAATCAAGCAATAAAATTGCGTTGGTTTCAAAAACTGTTCTCTATGAGTATGTTTTCGTGTGTGTTTTATTCAGTTTCTGCTCTCTTGTCTTTTTCTTCACTGACTTGAGAAACCTTGCTCCCCTGTACTGGACCAGCCTGGTCCATATGATTCAAGAGGAGGTCGGTGAGTTTTCCATTTCCCTCACTGTATAATTTTGTTTTATGAGCTTTGGCCTATTCTTCATAACAGAGCATCCCAAATGACTCGGGTGCTGGATCCTGTATCAGCGAGCATCTAACGGGCTGAAGCAAATCACTGAATCCGCACCAGCTGCTCCTCCTCTGACCTCTGACCTCTCCAGTGGATGGTGCTGTGAATAGAATTTTCCCACATTGATAAAACTGAAGGGAAACGTGGCTTATGAGAGTTGTACTAAAATATATCTAGATGTCATTTAATTGGTTTGATATAGTGGTAAAAATGAGTTGTGAATAGCTCAATGCACTACAAAGAGAAACCACCTTAATACAGTACATCATGGAAATGACTCATGGGATTATGACCTCAACTGATAAGTAGGCTAGCATAACTTTTTATTACTGGCTGCTCATGATAACTATCTCTATGGTGTCTATCAATTCCTAATGGGATATTATATAGGTATTAAAAGATGCTAGTTAAGTGGTCATTTTCCTCAGTATCTTTCTCAGAGAACCTGCAGTGAAAGAAAGCCATCTTCTCCAGCTTCGAGCAATCTCCTCCCCTTCCTGTCCCTCAATCCATCTTGCTCCTTTTATCTCTCTCTCCATCATGGGAGCTGTAACAAATTTTGCCCCAGTGCCTGCCTTTCTTTGTCTCCCACAGTGCTGGATGTGCTAGATTGATGGCCCTATTGAGCCTCTCTGTGCTGGATTGGTCTCTTGGTGCTAGTGTTCTGTGTCTGTGTGTCATTACGTGCATGAAAAGATGGCGTGTGTGTATGAGCTGGTTATCTGGCTGCACAGGTGGACACTGGAGTACAAGGGAAAGAAGAAAAGGAGGGGGAAACTTATTGGATGGACAGTGAAAAAGAGATAGGACGAGGTTAAAGGTGGTAGCTCAGAGGGCGGATAGATGGCAGATAGTGTGTAAAAAGTAAAAGTGAGGGTGCGGAGGAAGGCAGAAACGTCACGTTTCTGTGTCCCGGCATGAATCCAGACAAGCTAGACATGGGATAGCTCCTGGCTGCCAGAATATAAACAGATAAACAAACTATATTCTGTGTTTTATTAGTAAGACGGTATCTGCTTCACTTATCCACTAAGATTAATCTTCACAAATTAAAGAAAATGTGACAATAGAGAATTCACAGAGCTCCTTAAAAGAAACCTTTGGTCACCACAAATATCAGATAGTAATTAACAATCCAATTACAGAGTAAAAACCTAAAATCTGCAAAAACAAATTAAGAAATAGCCCTCAAAGGAAAAGCAGTATATTTAATGGATGGACAAATAGATATTTATTCCATTTCCAAAAAACTAGAGAAAACATAATTGACTGGTGTTCTAGCAGCTATGGTAGGAACTGCATGAAGGTTTATGATGTGGAGGAACAAATCAGTAAGTTTCATCAGTACAAAGCTTGAGAAGAAGATGTAGAAGAGTCAGAGAGTATCTGAAAGAAAAAAACAACAGAGGAATAATTGGACAACCCCAGTTTCTCCACCATGACAATGATAATAACAAAAAGTGTTGATATAAAATAATTAGTAAGAGTACCATCTTCCCCTCTACACAGCAACTGCAGACTGTAGTGGAGAGATAGGATATTATATTGCTGAGCACACACTGTAGAGCCAATGAATTTCATTACAATATTAAACACAATCCATCATTTTATGGACAGACATTAAATAGGTTAATTTGTCTCTGGTATAAGGTCACTTTTATTTGCGTGTCTTGGGTTACAGTTTCTCATTTTCTTGGTTTGATTAAACAAGACATGTAGGCATATCCACAGTAATGATTTCATCATTTTTGTGATTAATAAGCACTGAAAAGCTTCGCTGCTGAGAGTAATTTGCTTCAGCCATAGCAAGAGATGGGACTCACAATTACTTTTGTTGGCACAACATACAGATGTTGCCACTGTAGACTTTCCTTCATTTTTTATATTATTTAACTGTTAGAAACTGTGTGGGAACCCAGTGATAAAGATCTTGTTTCATCTTTACAGCACCGAAGGAAGAACTGGCTACTGTGTTTACTGGTGCATAAACTTGTACCTATTTAAATTTGCATGTTTAATGTCTGCTGTGTGCCCCAAAGGAGCACGTGCAGGCAGTAAATAATTCTCTCTGCATCCTGCAAGACATAATACAGTAATTTTCTGTCTATATAACCATGTTGATGCTGTCTCTCCACACACTCATTAATATGCATACATTGTCTGCCCAAAGTAATCTACCTCTATAAAACACACAGAGCCTACTGGGAGGGTTCCTTGCATGGCTGAAGTCCTAAGCAGTGAGGTCATTTTTTTCATACTGAATTTTGTAAAATGTGTTATTATTAAACCACCCAGTAGTATATAAATTGAGTTACCTGGTACTGAATGAATAATAATTCAATAGTATAATAACACTGACGGAGCTCGTATTGCCTTCATAGTAAAACCTTTTTCTTTTATATTAAGTACATTTTTCCAGTAATACTTACTTACTGTATTTTTCATGCATTATTTTAAAACTGTGGTATTACTTCTTTTTTTTTAAGTCTGAGCTCTTAATCCTCCACCACTGCAGTGAACCAATACTGCAGCGCGCATACAAAAGAAATGGGACACTGAGTTGTCCTTTTTGTTTGGCTGATGCACCCATATCACTGCACTAATGCCCCCCACCCCCCCCACCCCCAGAAAAGAATGAATGAATGTGGCTCAACAGGGTGAGTCAGCAGACGGCCCATAGAAGGCAAATCACAGGAGTCTCCAGCTGTGTAAATGGCATGCATCATAGAGCAGCTCAAATCTGGTGAACAGACGGACGCTGTTGGGGATTTGTAAACCCCTCGCATCGCTCTCACATCACAAAAAAATCCACTTGATCCAGTGATGAATGTTTCATTTTTGCCCCTTGGAGTTTTGAATGGTAATACCTCTGACATTTTGCGACTCCACTTGATGCTCTGATAAATGTTTAATTGGGGTTTGCCCTTTTGAGTCTACAGCCCCTGTAGGAGCATACCGTTTTCTAAGTGGTGTAATTTCAAGAGATTTTATTGAACCTCTAGATATATTGTTCTGGTAATGACTAAAGTCTAGCTAAAATTTTAGGCAGTGAATGAATCCTTAGGGCTTCTGAACATCAAAAAGATGTTTTCATAGTTCATACTAATTATGAAACTTCAGAGACTTGTAATGTTGTCAAAATTACTGTGAACTCTGTGACTGCATGCTCACACTTTCACACTTTCGGGAACTGCCAAAGATCACAGGGGCGGGTGAAGGAAACAAACACTCAGCATTAAGCCAAATAAACAAGAAAACCAAGCATCCACTGACTGAATAAATTCAAGGACACTATGGCAGGAAAACAAGCTGGCACTGCCTAAAGGAATATTAAAGCTCTCAATGACATGGATTACAATAGCTTTTGTTAAAGTTGGCAGTTATACAGAACATGGGCCAAGAAAGGTCCTTTTGAATGTTCGCTGGTGGTGGTCAAAGCTGCATAAACACACACAACTGGAGGGATGCTCATCAATTCTGCCACTATTGAAGAGCCTACAGGTGGCAGATAAACTCTAAGACTGTCCTTTAACAGTCAGTCACAGTATGATTGTATTTTACCTCTTGTTCTCATTATATAAACCCTCTCAATATTTATTTTCTCCGTCATCCCTCCACCCCTCCCTCCCCCAGCCCCTCACCTCTCTGTCTCTAGCTGACTCCAGACTAAAGAGCGATCTGACCATCGTTCTCAATGCCCTCGGCAGCAACTCCTCGCTCACCAGACTCGACATCAGTGGGAACGCCATGGGGGACATGGGAGCCAAGATGCTGGCCAAGGCGCTGCAGATCAACTCCAAACTCAGGTGAGTTATACAGTACATTCACTGGTCACACAGTATGTCAGATATACTCCAGAAAGTAATAACATAACAACATAACAATAATAACAGCTTGCTAGGATGTAGCTTAAGCTGCACCTACTTTTTATGGAGTCATTATTTTGATCACTGTGAGGAGGAATATATGAAGATTTTACCTTGAAGAGCTGCACCTTTGCTTGTGTCACATTGTGTGTGTGTGTTTGTTCAGGACTGTGATCTGGGACAAGAACAACACCAGTCCTCAGGGTCTTCAGGATGTAGCAGCTGCTCTGGAGAAGTAAGTAGCACCATGTGTATTTATTTATTTGGTAGTCCATACATGTATATATGAGCATATGTTGATGATTGTCTGCTTCAGTATTTCATTTTTACTGTGAATGACATAATAATCCTTCAAAATCTTAACCCTAAAAGTATACCGTATGGCTGTGTGGTTAGCTGCTGCCTTGTGCTGAGCGGGAGGAAGCCTTGAGGTGTGTTTAGACAGGAAAGGCGAGAGAGAGCGAGGATGAGAGGAAGGAAGGAAGGTAGAGATGGGAGAAAGTAACTAACACAGGGAATGTAAAAATAAAGAGGCAACGGCACGAGAAAAGATGCTGAGGAAGGGAAAGGAGAAAGCAGAGCAGATTAATAGAGACAAAAAGTACGAGCCGAGACTGAATAAATCTAGAGTTTTGTCTGCTGTATCTTCTGTCTGTAGATCTGAATGTTCAATATTCAGTGTAGAGTGGGAAATGATGTGCGTCTAACTAAATTTGCTTCTGGGACACATCTTTACATCCACCTCTCTCCACACCCTCTCATCTCCTGTCTCTGTTTATCATATTCTCCCAACAGCATATCTCCCCATTTCCCCTCTGAGTCTCTGTATTGCATTATTGAAATAACTTTTTTTTTCTTGCTTGTGATCTCCACTCTGTTCAGCACTGCCATGGAGAGTGTGTGTGTGTGTGTGTGTGTGTGTGCAATTTTGTTGTTACCTTCAGTCAATTTCCTCATGTTTCATGTATTGGTGTTTTCTATGCATTTTTAAAGGTTTTTTCCCAATGTTCAATACTGCAAAACAATGCTTTCTGCTTTCCACTGTATCTTCATTTTTCTTTCTCCTTTCATTCTTTCCTCTCCTCCATCATGACATGAATATTAATACTGTGTGGTGACCTCTATTTCAAGATCAGTAACCTTGCTCTGTAATAGACCGATGTGATAGCAGCTGAGGGGCCAGGACACAGCTAATGCTGTCTCAGCCTTGTTAACACACACACACACATACAGAGTGCAATCAAGGGTTCAGTTATTTGCGTTTCCTTAGAATTCTTTTTTTTCCCCCATGTTCAAATGTTTTAGAAATATTGGGTCTGCCTCTGTCTGTACATCACTAAACCCAGGTTTCTGTCTCTTTCCCTTCCTCTATAATGTGAACTAACTGTAGAATAATGTCCTCTGGCTGTGTGTCAATCAGGAACTTCACCATTCGTTTCATGCCCATCCCCATCATCGATGCCTCCCAGGCTCTGAAGGCCAGCCCTGAGAAAACAGAGGATGCCTTGCTAAAGGTATATCAACAGTTCCCTCCACCTCTGTCTATATGTTACTGTATTTATGTAGTGTATGTAAAGCAGAGCACCAACAGTGGCTACAACTATAACTCAAATTTACATTTACTTAACACTGTTTACAGAATTATCATTTTGGTTTATTATTATGACAGTGGCTTTGAATTCTCCCCCCAGATCGAGAATTATCTCTACAGGAATCATGAGACCAGAAAATACCTACAAGAACAGGCCTATCGGCTTCAGCAGGGCATTGTGACCACGACCACACAACAGGTATGTACACAAACTGAAACAGACACATATGTATGTATAAGTGACTTCATTTGCTCTGTAATCTGTATGTTTTTTGACCAATCTGAAGATTTACTCATCAGTAAAGTAGATTTAGCTGTGCCAAATACAGTAAAGATGACTGGCCATAGAGCTGCAGTTACTGTTAAATGTGATATATTCTTAAATTAGTATTAAACTAATATAACACTGAACCCATGGGTAACCATGTCCCCAATGATACTAAACTAGGTCAGGAAACCCACAAAACATACTCGACCTTTGACCGATCACACAATGACTTTCATGTCCTGTTTTTATCTTCCAGATGATTGACAGGATTTGCGTGAAAGTGCAGGACCACCTCAACTCTCTGAGGAACTCAGAGACAGACGCCATTTTGGAGGACGTCAGGTCAGCAGAGAATCTCATCAAAGACGCAAGAAACTCTAAAACGGTAAGGAGAGACATGTTTTTCTCAAGTCCTAGAGGTGTATATAAATGCTGCCCTTAGTCTATAATTATCTCCCTGTCCTCCTCTCTGTGTCTCCACAGCTGCTTCCTAACCTCTACCACCTAGGATCAGCTTCCAGGGAGGAGGTGGACAGCTCCTCAGTGGGGCCCATCCAGGAGAAACTGGAGTCTATGGCTGGAGAGGTGACTACTGTCATGGACCAACAACTGCAGGTAGGGTTATGACTTTAACAATTTTTAAGTCATATTTTATTTTTGGCCAAAGACCTCAAATCTAATACTAAGAAGGGGCCATAGTTATAGATATGGAACATATATTGTTGTACATCATATACATATCATATATTATATGCATAGATGTATTTGTGCTTTACAGGGTTTGTTTGTTATAAAGAGAGAGCTAAAACTGGAAAATGGATGATGCCCAAAAACACAAAGTTAACCAACAGGCAATCTAAGAAAAAGTCTTGTATTAATTGGACACAAACTGAAGTATTTGCACGACCTACCCCCTTATTCTCACTCCTTCTAGACTCTGCTGGAGTCCATGGTGGACACAGCAGAATCTCTGTGTCCCCATGTGATGAAGAGGAGTAATCTTCGTCCCGAGCTGATGAAGGCCAGCTCAGCCAAGATGGTCGTACCCAAGAGCTTTGTCACCAAAACCCTCCTGGAGCAGTCTGGGGTGGATATTATCAACAAGATCAGGTGTGTGTTTGAGGGTTACACAGACTTTCATGTATATGTACAGTACCAGTCAAAAGTTTGAACAAACCTTCTCATTCAACGGTTTTTCCGTTTTTTTTATTCCTTTTTTTATTACTTAGCATTCTCTCTGACTGAGAAAATGCCAAGTGTGCAAAGCTGTCATCAAAGCTGAACGTGGCTAAAATATAAAAACATATTCTGGTTTGTTTCACACTTTTTTTCTTGACTACATAATTCCATATGTGTTTCTTCATAGTTTTGATGCTTTCAATATTAATCGACAAACTAGAAAATAATAAAAAATAAAGAAAAACCACTGAATAAGAAGGTGTGTTCAATCTTTTGGTGTTGTACATATAAATACTGGGTTTTGGTCTGTTGTGAACTTACTTCAGGCGTCCTCTCTCTGTCTTGCCTTGCCCTCTGACCATCACTCACTTTCTCTCTGTGTCAGTGAGGTGAAGCTGAGTCTAGCGTCCTTCCTGTCTGATCGCATCGTTGATGAGATTTTGGAGGCTCTTTCCACTTCACAGCACACTCTGGTAAGATAACAATCATCAGAGCTTTCAAATGCTTTATTGATTCATTCACGGTGGCTGTTAATTTGATCCCTCTGAATTATCTGTAACATATTTTCTACTACAACCACCCTTACTGAACCTTGTCATGTTTCATAAGTAGTTCAGAGATCTGGAATTTCTTTATTTTCACACGATTAATAATTATGTGGTCTGTGCATTTAACCCTGTAACACATAGGCCAGTGTAGCAGCACTTATGCTTTGTCACTTTAGTGGCACTTTTGAAGGTGAAGCACAAGCGTTTTAAGTGTAAATCTGACCTTGTCTTTCGTCTCTGAAATCCCTTCCATTTCTTCTTATTCTCTAATCTCTTTTCTCTGTCTCCCTCATTTCCTCCACTTCTAACTCTTCCCCTTCCAACTCCCCGCTTCTTGTCCAATCTTAACAATCTTCTTCTCTTTTCACCTTCTTTCTTCATCACCTCTCCTCCATGTTTTATCTCTTCTTTCTCATCCTTCCAGGCAGACCATCTGGTGCGTCGAGGTCGCCCTTTGGTGCAGCAGGAGTCTGTGGATCTGGACGTCCCTGAGGAGAAGATTCCTAAGCGGGCATCGAATGAAATATTAGAGGCTGAGAGGCTGGAGGATCTGGAGACGTGCATGGTAGGTCTGGGTGGGAGTGTGTACGTACAACATATTTGAAGCCCAGTCAGTTAGAGTAAGTTTTAACTGTCACTGATTTTTATTTGGGAAGAATCGACACAAGCTGCCTTAATAAGGCTGTAAGCAAGTGTGGCTCGGTTTTATAATTCAGAAACTAGGTTTGTTATGCATTTCATATGCCTGGATTTACATTAGAATTAATGAATTCATATGCAACATGTTCAAGGCCAAGTTACAATTGCACCTTGATATTACCCTCTACTACAGCCTGTAACAGGTGGTATATATGTACTATATATATACGTGGCTGAGCCTAACAAGACCTAACAAGAAGTGTTATGTTTCCAAAAATGATTAAATTCTACCAGAGTTTTTGTGATAGAAGAAAAACAATAGGAAATCATTTATCATTAACAGGTACATGTAGGAGTTTTTCCTGGTGAAAACTATGGGAAAGTTCTTTACTTACACCTTCACCTCCATCTGTTCGAGTTTGTTTAACCTTTATGAATGTTGTATGGCTCTTGAGATGTGGGATGGTTCCTTTTAGCTTTAAATATTTAGCACTGTCTAGTTGACTACGTAGATACTTTTGCTGGCAGCAGAAAAGGAATAAGAATGCAGTCCACTGTGTGACAGTAAAGTGTGGTAAATGTAGGCTGGAGTCGAGAGACAGCTGTGTGTTCTTCCGTCTGTCCCTATCTGGTGTCTTCTTAAATACACCTGCTGCTCCCTCTTTTTTTCATCCTTTATCCCTCTCTTCTACCTGCCTCTCCTCTCTCTTGTAAAAAGGCTACCCTTTAGAGTTCACAGCTGTTATGGCTGTCTCTTTCATCTTCCCTTTTTGTCTTCAGCCTTACTGTGTTGTCTTTCTTTCTCTTCAATCTTCTTTTCCTCTGTTCTTCCTTCTCTTTCTACCTTTGCTCCATGGAGACTTTGTGCTGCACCAGTGTAAGTAATCTTGGACTGTCCCTCTACTCTCCTTTCTATCTTTAAATCTTACTGTGCTTTTGCTTTTCTCTCTCTCCTCACTGTGCCTGCCTGTTAAACAGTTCTCTGTGCTGTAGTATTTTCTATAGCACAGAAAACTTCCTGTATTAGGATATTTGAATTCTTCAATATAAAAAATATAAAGAGAATGATTATAGTAGGATGCATCTAGTTATTTGTCACTTCTTCACTCACTCTTATTATTATATGTAACACTGCTGAATGCTGATAATTGAAATATGACACATTTTTAATGTATCCAGCCACACTGCACTGCTCCTGTCCACTCAATGCACTATGTCTGTCATCACCACCCAGTAAATGTGGATCACAGCACACACATCACAAAATAATATTCAACATGTGTTAGGGTGCTACTGTGTTTACTATCCGCCAATGTTTGAAGACAGTGGAATTAGTTGTATGCTCCTTCATTAGCCCGACAGCTGTCCTAATTCTTTCATTTTACTTTCTAGGATAATATATTTAGGAAAATAATGATGTGTCACTAATGTGCCTTGTCAACCTTGTTTAAACATAACAAGTTCCTGTCTCGATATAGATGTCTATGCTGTTGTTAAGTGGCCACCGTAGCTTTTACTGTTGGCATCTCAGATATTGTCTTTTTACTTAACTCAACAGCGTCAGTGAATTTTTACTTAATAATTACTTAGTTATCTACATACTTTTAATTGATAGTGCATTCTGTTCATTTTTATAGAGTAAAGATCTTGTTGACTAAATGATGTATGGTCTTAGTGTCAGTCTGTAACGGGCTATATATCAAACAAACAAACTCCCTAATGGTAATCCAGGATCCAACAGATACAGACTTAGTTGTACTGGTCTGCTATCATTTTTGTGACAAATACTGCTTATCTTTTTGTTCTCCAGGATATTACTTTACTTGTCTTTTTTTCCTGTATGTGAACACACATGCGTAGCTTATCAATCCTTCAATACTCATCCAGTCATCCACTGTAGAAATTACAGTTTCAGTATTTGTTCAGTTGCCACAAATGTCCACTTAACTATTTCTCTCTTCAGATGACTCCTAAATCCAAGAGGAAAAGCATCCACAGCAGAATGCTTCGGCCAGTGTCTCGTGCCTTTGGTAAGCAGTTTTTTTTTTTTTTTTTTTACTTTTTTAAGAATATATATGACATTTGGTCATATAAGAATCAAATAAGGGGTTATCTCTCTGGTTAATACTGTAAAGAGCGTACTTGATAGGCTAGGGTGACTGGTTTTAATCAGTCTATATTTGGTCTTTCGAATAATTCCTCAGTACTGATGCAACTTAGACTAGATGTGAGTACACTTAAATATTCAACACATATCTAATTACAAACCAACAGAGATGGAGTTTGACCTGGACAAGGCCCTGGAGGATGTGCCTATCCATGTGGAGGACACTTCAACTTCATCTCAAACTCCACCTACCCCATCTCAGGTCCTGCCCAAACTGGAGCAACGTCCAGCAGGAACGATGGTGGAGCTGCCATCTGAGGAGGAAAAAAAGCTGCAGCACTTCACCAAACTACGACCCCGAAGGAACAAAAAAATACATTCCAGCAAAGTACCTGTGAGTAATGCTTTGCAGGGAAAAAATTATATAATTATATGCAGTCACATTTTTCAAAAAATGATAGCTGTACTTGATAAATTCAAATTCATATCTTGTCTCTACATGAAGTCTACAACATGACCGGACTGTATATTAAACATTCACATGCATGGAAACAGTAGATCTGCTGTTTGTCAGATGTCAGATTCTTTAACTTCCTCTTTTAGCAAATCAACAGTACTCCATCTCAGGATGGGGAGCAGAACGGCCTCATGGGAAGGGTGGATGAGGGTGTAGATGATTTCTTCTCTAAAAAAGTCACCAAAATGGATTCCAAGTAAGGACTATGCTGTATCTGTGTTTTCCTCATTAAGGACTATAGTGTATTTGATTATTTTCCAGTAATATGTGCTTGTTACTAATAATTATCTTTTAAGATTTATATACATTAAACATTTTAAATCTTTGTCTTTCTGTCTCTTTGTCTGCCTTTCTTTCATTTTCTTCTCAGACGTTCACTGAAGAGTTCAGAGTCTCAAGATGGAGAGAAAAAGAAGAGTAAAGGAGGATTCCTGAACCTCATCAAACGGTCCTCCAAATCTGACAAATCAGATAAATCTGACAAATCAGAAAAGTCAGAGAAAAACCAGGCGGCCCCTCTATCCTCTGGTACATCCTCGGCCTCTGGAATTTCAGTGCCAGCTTCCACTATCCCTGAGGAACCCTCCTCACCAAAGGTGGCAGTGAAGAGCCCAGCACCTGAGTCAAAGTCAAGGTATAGATGAGTTATTTTTCTGTTATAGAACAACAGATTACCTACTCAATACATCAGTCTGAATTCCAGTCTACCCCAGCTTCACAAATAAGTTCTGTGTCCACTTTAGAGATGCCTCCAGTCGCTCACAGCCCACAGACTACAGCAGCAGCTCAGACCGATCAGAAGAGCTGAGGACACCAGACTCCATAGATGAGCCTTGGGAGGGTTCAGATGGCAGGGGCAGTCCTCAGGGAGGGAGGCGGTACCCGGGAGTGCAGATGATGGGCAGTGGCCTCCTGGCAGAGATGAAGGCCAAGCAGGAGAGGAGAGCACACAAGGTGATTTTAACAGCACCAGACAAGAAGGGAAAGTGAGGGAAAGGTGGGAAACAGCAACATGTAGCAAAAGTTGTGTTGACTCACCCCATCAAAATTAATAGTGTATATCCTTTAGGGTTGCAACTAATCATTATTTTCATTATTGATTAATCTGCCACTTATTTTTTCAATTAATTAAGAATAATTATTATTATAATTAATTATTGTAAAATATGCCCATCACAACTTTGCAAAGCTGAATGTGAGGTTTGGTCTAAGCAAAAGTCTAAATAAAAATTTGTAGTTTACAATGAACAAATGAAGAAAAACAGGAAATCTTCTCATTTGAGAGGCTTGAATCAGAAAATATTTGGCATTGTTTCACTACTTTTGCGAACGATTTAACGATTAGCAGAATGGTTGCTGATTATTTTTGGTGAACTGAGTAATCATTTCAGCTCAAATACCCTGCACTATAACATCTGCTGGGACCTAATTTGCAAGACTTTTTTTTTAAACCATGAAAGCTCAACTATTCATTCTTGAACTTGGAAAAAAGCAACTAACAACCAAAAAAAAATTAACTCAAGTTCCCAGAACAAACAAATAAAGGGACCTTGAGTTGAGATTGAGATTTTATCAGTTACAAAATGCTTTTCAGAAAAATACTGCGAAAACAAATAGAAGAAACATGGCATAACAAAAAACCAACAAACAAGAGTGACAATAAACTACAATAATTGAAAAAAATCTTAATGTAATATGTTAAAATTTTACAAATAATTACATTTCTTGAAAGATGTAGTGGCTACCAAATGAAAACACTCTGGACTTCCATCTGTAGATCTGAGACTGTGCCATTGTGTGCCATATGGTCACATTTCTATTAATTAATTTCAAAGTAAGGTGACAATTAAAGATTAACTACAAAATAATGTAAAGATTTAATGTCAGTATTAAGACAAGCAGTGAGATACTGAGAGATGCTTGTTCAAATGAGGACACATTAGATGTTTTACCAACAGCACTGTAGGTGTTCAGTCTCCACTTGTCAAGACCGTTTTGTTCAACACTCACTAACCGAAGATTCTGGCTGGGAGAATATGAAAAATAAGAGGCACTGACACATGCAGATGCACAGGCACACACAGATGCCGAGAATGGTGTATCTCTTCAGGCTAGTCATTGTGCCTGTCAACATGTTGACATAAAAACACAAACAACCCTGATTTTCTGCCAGACGACAAGGTGAAAGGAGGAGGAGGGAGGGAGGGAAAAGATGGAAGCATAAACAGCAAATGGACAGAATGAAGACAAGAACGAGGGCTGAGATGCAAATTCTCTTGTCATGATTCACTGTGGGATGTAAATGTCATGGGAATATTTCACCTACTTCAAATTCCCAAATTCACCAGGATGCCATAAACTAAAAATGCTCTTAGTTCCTACACCTCCTTTGTTCCCTTTCCCTCAGTCACCAGTTCATTTCCTCAAAGGCATAAAAAATTAGAAAGAGAATGTTTAATGAATTTTAAATAAATCATAGTGTGATTTAGCAGAATTAGTGGGACAATACATATCCCCAGAGAATAATAATGGCACTTAAGTGTGTGTTTCAGCATTTAAAATGTGAGTTGATGTTGGCACCTGTAAGTCTTTGTTCACTAGATGTAGAGTTGGTGCCTAACTAGTCACTGCACTGTAAACTGTATGTGTGCTTACAGTAAGAGGTTTATGGTGTTCGCAGCATTAGGGTTTTTTCTGACCTTGTATCAGTGGCTCTAAAGCTTCTCTTGCCATCTGTTTGTTCTGGCTGGCTTCCAGTTGTGTGTGTTTGTGCATGTGTGTGTTAGTGTGTGCAGGTAAAATGAAGAGAGCTTTTCAGGAGGCAGGTCATTAATACAAAGCTTGGGTGTGTTGGCTGTATCCTTTGCATTTTCAAACGCAAAGGCGCCCTCTTCTGTTAAAATGTTGCTTAACAGTGTTACATTAGACTCAGTATCAGCACTGGACTAGAATAGGGGCCTGATTCTGAAATATATATAAATTGACTGAAAAGTCTAAAATGTGGTTTAGCATTATGTAGTGTTTGTATAAGGGAAGGGGTATTTGTACGTACTAGGTTTCATGTTCCCTCTGGTCATATAATGGAGTAATCCAGTGTTCTGTCTTTGTGTTTCTTTCAGTCTTCCAGCCCTGATAGACCTGACAGCAATGCAACAGGTGAGCTCTTTAGCTGGATTTATTATGTAATTTCTATTTATTTACTCTATATTTAACTAGAGTAGACTTTTAAGATAAAATTAACTAGGAAAAAAAGGAAAGAGGACCTACTTTAAATTCAAAATTAGACTGTTGATGGTTTATATAGATGTACACTGGGTCTTATTTGGATCACAGTTTTAGATAAAAATTCAGCTTATGCATTGCCAGTTTGGCTTTTCATGTTTTTACCTCTGTGTTCATACAAGTGCACAAAAAAACATATGTATGACTTTCTTTTTATGTATCTCAGCAGCCAAGCCTCAGGCCCCAACTCCAGAAACCAGGTCTCCCAGTGGTGCCATTAATAAACCAGACACTGGTTCTCCAGAAAAGACCCCACCGCGTGGTGAGAACAAGCCGGAACTGGCCCCTCGTCTCAGAGCTACATCCTCCTCAAGTTCCCCTGGGGGTCCCGTAAGTCCCAAACCACCGGTGCCGCAGGGGGCGAAGCCTGCTCTTGGTGCCCGACCCACCATCCCACAGAAGCCCAGAACCACTAGTAGCAGCAGGAGCATAGGTACTGATCAATCTGTTAAGAATGCTACGTATGACAAATGTAGACAAATTTAATGTGGCAACCTTGTGCTACTGTGTTAACATTGTGTGATAAATGATAAAATGTTTGATTTAACATGTTTTTCCTTGTCATCTCTCTAATAGATGAGAGCCCAGATTCCCCCAGCAGTGGCGGTGTGCCTCCTAAAACCACAGCTCTCCCTCCCACACTGAAGAGGGCCCTGTCAGAGAAGGAGGGCCAAACCAGTCTGCAGTCAGGAGGATCTGCAAACAAAACCACTCAGGAAGGTGGGTCGCAAAATCTCTCTTTGAGTATCTTCTTAGGTGTTATGTTAATAAATAAATAGATATTTAACTGCATTGAAACTGCTTACTTCACAAGCAGTTACTTTTTTCTGGCTTTCTCTTTCATCTAAAGCCTGTCCATGGCCAGAGCAGATTTCCCTCAGACAGACTGGTAGATGTTTGATGTCACTGTCAGGATCTGACAGTGTGTTGACTTCCCCTATGGTCTCATATATCTGCATAGTTCCCACAGAGGCTGACTGTCGCCTGTCAACATGTACAGTATGACAAACATCATTAGATAGATTGAGGTCACATCTCTCACTGAGTCCCACTGCCTTTCATTTATTATCTATTATGTAACAGACACAACGGCAGCTTGGTGACTTTTTTGTCTTTGCTCCTCTCTCTCTGATGGTTTTTTCTTGTCTCGTGTGTCCTCTCCTTTGGTCTCCCTTTCTTCTCTCTACCCTCCACCCTTCCCTTTTTTTAGTGTGTGGTTTGGTGGAACCCTCTGGTGCCTGGCAGAGGTAATCATATCAGATACATGTTCACAAGCATAATTCTTCCTCTCAGGCACGTGAAAATGTACCTCTGAAACTAGTGGCTACGTGTTCTGTTGGTTGTTGGCTACAATAAACCACAAAAGAAGTATCAAAAATAATTAGTGCTGTTTTGTACCATTTATACTGATTGATACCAAAGAGATTTAAAAGATAGAGGAACAGTTCCTGTTCACGCCAATGTAATCTTACAAACTCTGTGCCAACCTCATTACAGAGTAAGTCAAAGGCCATTAGGTGGCAGTATACATGTTCAGCAGCTTCTACACATGTTGAAGAAGATGATCATCTGATTCAAACAAGTTTGGAGCAGGATCCCTTATTAAATTAAGATTAAATAGTGACTCTATCCCAGCAGGCACCAGACAGAGAACATTGAAGTAGTATGGCCAGACCACCAGTCCATCACAGGGATAACAACCTACTTCTTCTTAAAATTCATACCTTTGTCTCCAAACTTCCTGACTGGATAGCATTTGCAGTCTAGATGAAAAGTGAGGCATTTTAAATAAATTTGATTCATAAAGTGAGAATCCAGGCTAAAATAGTAACACTGTTAGTCTGACCCCTGAGGTCAGAAATTTCATCCTTGCTCTATATTATTAAAAATGGTTAGTGCTACAAGTATACATTTTTATATTTATATATCTGCTACAGTTTTAAATCATTTAACTTTTGCTGGCCTTTTTGGAGCAGTTTTTTGTCAGCAGACCCTACAGTATCTACAGTACTCTCCAGAATGCATTCTGCTTTATAAGTTGCAGAATACTTATTCAGTCTAGTGGGCGGATCTTCCTAAAACTACAAAGTTAAAGTGGGATTGAGGTGCTTTACATCTCTTCCTGTTTTAGTTCATAAATTCCAACTGGCGGTAAGGCTGGCATTGAAAGATGAGCCACCTGTAGCAGCATGCTTAATAGCACTTAATCTCCCCCTTGTATTGCCAACACTTACTGTCATTTTAATCTTCTCTCTCTCTTGTTTTCAGGGAGGGTGGCGTCAGACTCTGTTCAGCGACCCAGCCCTCTCCGTACCAACTCTGAGGATCACGGCCCCTTCAAGACCAAGGACCAATCTCCAAACCCAGACAAGGACAAGGCAGCAGGCAAGAAGTCATCAGACTCTGGGGAGGAAGCAGACAAAGACTTTATTTTGATATGACCGAAACAAGTTTGCAACAAAAACCTGTTGACAAGCCTTGCCTGTTTTCCTTTAGAAAAGACACTAAGGGGAAATATAATCAAGATGTTTTCATCAATGTAAGCGGTTGTACCTGTACTGTAGGTCCTGTCTGACCACAAACTACACATCATGTTTGGTTTACAGGAAGACCTGCTGTCGTATCAGGTAACACACAGTTTCAAATTCAGTTTAATTTGATGAACTATGATGCCAGTGTTGATAGGTATTAACACTTCGGGGAAATATCCTCAATACATTTTTCAGTCACGTCAAGTCTTCTTGCAAACCAAACTGTGCTAAATCTCCTAAGAGCTTCCTTCTCACGAATACCCTTTTCTCTAGATCCGGTTTCAACCTAATGTCTCTAAAACAATAAACTTTTCAGGATCTGAAAGAATGGGTCGTGGGATGATCCAGCTTATTCAGCCAGTGAGTGACAAAACCCGAAACGGAGTATAAATTTGTTAACCACTTAAAAAAAAAAAAAAAAGACGTTGCTTTCAGGAAATAGCAGACTTTTTGACCAGATGAGACAGAGAGAAAGAGACTGTTTACTATTATTTTGCAGTAGCTTGTCTCCCAGGGACCAAACACACAATAAAAATACCACCACCACTGTACTGTACTTGAACTTAAGCATAAAACCACTCCAGGACCCAATGGCATTCATTTCCTCCAATATATTTGTATGAATTTTTCTAGATGCTATTTTCAGTATGCAGAAGTTACTTTTCTCCAGACTGAATCCATTATGCAATTCATCTTTTTTTGTATTACAGGAAAATACAGGTTCAGCTGAGAATGTCAGCACAAAAATAAATCAGTAATACACATTTGATGTAGCTCGCCTGACAATAAAACTATGAGTTATTCAGAGGGGATTAATGGACTCTTCACTGAAGGACTGAAGGATGGCTATAGACTATGTCAAACATCCCCAACTGGACCCTAAGTTGTCTCGCATGAGAGAGTCGGAGTGACCATATGAAGTGTTTGTGCTTTGAGAGGACTGTGGTACACTTTAACTTCACTGACGAGCAATCAATAAGGCTTAGCACTGTTAACAAACACTAAACACTGTGGAAGCAACACATTCATTTTATTTTTACATTTAGCAGCTGAGGTCTTTTTGGTTTTATGCACTAACATATGATATTTATGAATATTCCCCTGATGTGCTGCTGGTCCAATGAAAGCAAAGAACTTACTAAAAGAGAAATAGCAAAGAGAATCTGCTTGAAGGTAACATGGGAGACGCAGTCATGAGTTTCCCATTTCAGTAGCTATTTTGAGCCAGATTTTGACACGAACCTCTTGTGTAAAAGCAAAACACTGAGGGAACTCCAGCCTGCAAACACTCTTCTTCCTCTAGATATTTTTTCCTTCAGGACTTTCAAATTCAGCTCACTTTCACTTTGTTCCGTGTAAGATAAGAGACTTCTTCAAGTTCAGCATCGTAATCTCATTGCCTCTGTGATTGGGAATACAGTGCCTGAAGTGGAAGTGAACTGAGGGTAGCTGTACATTTACCACATGGACCTCTTGGCTATTCTGTATATAACATTTTAAAGACCTGAATGCTTCACAACAACAGCAACAATAATACAGGTCTCAGGATGATTCCTCTCATTTTTCTCTGTCAAGAGCAAGAAATGCCCTTTTCACACTGCTACACAGTCTGCCACTAGCCTCTCAAAAGGACCTTGGCAATTCTTAACTTCATTTACAACCTGTCGCTCTTTTTGTTGATACAGAGTCAGGCAATTTTCCTCATGCTGTATATATAATTTTGGGCAGAAGTTCAGAAGTTTGGTCTATCAAACTTTAAGTGTACACAGCAAACTCTACACATCTCCAAATGAAATGATTTTAAACTCCAGAATTTTGATTTTTTTGTTCTACATTTGACTGTTTTGTTTTTGTGTGCCAAGCTGTACAAAGCATTAATTACAGATGTACAACACACACAGTGCAGCAGTTCTTATGCATCATCAGTGTGAAAGGGGCACAACTTGTGTTTTTATTGTACTGTATAAGAGTCAATTTCAAGTCTGGGCCAAAGGTCTTTCTGGTGCACCTTTTCCTATGGTGTCTATCGATGTCTTTTTGTAGGGTTACGATAAGGTTTCAGCTTCTTTATCACTAATCATGGCTTCGAAATAACACTGTTCCTGCTGTATATAGTCAATCTGTACTTGATGTCAATGACTGCTTTGATTTTCAGTCTCTGTCTCAAAATCAAACATCACTTTTTGTGTGGAAGGTGTTCCAGGACACATGGCTGTATTCTGTTGGCATTTTCATCCATTGTCCTGATGCAAAGAAGGTATCTAGACACACTGTCCTCTACTGTTTTTGCTTCCTGTGTAGGATTTCAGAAGCTGGCTGTGTTTCTGTCAAGTTGTGTGAAAGACTAACAATGACTTGCTGTTCATTTCTGAAAAATGAGCATCCACTTCATTTCTGTTGGTGCACGGAGTGGACAAAGTGAAAATAACCAATAGCATTGAGTCTAGACTCTCGAGTCTACGTGTGTGTGCGACTGCATGATGTGGCTGTGAGTTGTACTGTATGTATATATGTGCTTTCATACATGTAGGTGTATGCGTGTGTATATATGTATGTGTAATATATGCACATGTAATATACACACTGTGGTGTATTCACACGCCTATGTGACCACAGCAAATCCTATATTGTTTTGGTACTAAGTACACTACTATACTAGGGGTTTGTTTGTAACTTATTTGGAATAAAAAAGTGGCCGGTAATGTCTTGATCCTTTGTTGTTTTTCCTCTCACTTGTACATTGTGTTCATAAATGTAGAAATTAATTCTTTGTATGTATTAATTTGTTATTACATGTAATAAATTCAATGTTACTTTCATCCTATTTCAGAAAAGAAATAATGCAAAACAACCACTGGTTTTCTTGAGCTGGGTAAAAAATAGCATTAATACTAATGACATTTGCTCATTTTATCGATCTTGATACATTATTTGTTGCATTTTGTCATGGATCAGTATGTTTCACTAAGTCGTTCTGCTGGTGTTGGACATTTCTTCATGCAAGTATTGATTAAAATAATTTTACAGGCTTTAAAATCTCTGCGTTGTCTCTTTTTTGTAACTTCTGCTGAGTTGAAGATCTGTTTTGCAGTGTAACAATACAGCCACCAGATGGCAAATACAACGTTTCAGTGCTCTCTCTCCCTCTCTCTCTCACTCACAGGAGAGGTGTGGTTTTTACTAAGTCAGAAAGAACATATGTCAACCAAGCAGGAAACTGAACAGTGCAATCACACCTCAGTCTTGTCTGTTTTGATGTGTGAAAGTTGACAGCTTACTTTGCTTCTCTTTACTACAATGGACAGTGCATTTGACAACCTGGATGCAGCTGGTTTCCTGGAAATCTGGCAACATTTCGATGCAGATGGTAAGGACAGTTAATTGCATGTTCATGTTTTTTCTCCATAAATATATATTTAACTTTTTAAGTCATCTTCTGCTCTTACCAGACATTGGGAGAAAAAGACTGTTTGTGATGACAAATGTGGGAGTTTTGGTTGTAGAAACTAATTTAAGTTTTTAGTATAATGTTCAACATTGATGTCATTACAAAAAAAATCTGAAAATTGCTATGTTGGCCATTTCTGTCTGGAGACAGTAAAATTCTCATAACACAAAAAGAGGAATTAATTCTCTTAACTGTGAGTTCTCAGTATTTGAATTCTGAAGAAAACACCATCTCTGCACTGGTTTTACAACCCAACAACTCGTACAACTTGTTTTTTATTTGGACAGATAATGGCTACATCGAGGGCAAAGAGCTTGATGACTTTTTCCGTCACATGATGAAGAGACTGGGTCCACAGGTAAGTCAGCTTTGTTTAGATGAATTCATCCACAACTAGTGATGACAACTCTTAATAGCAGCTCAATGCAGCATGATACATCCCTGCATGTCAAGGGCAACTGAACAGACATGAAGCCACTGATAAGAACATCAAGTTCACTGTTTTCTCCATCCAGACAACAATAGACAAGGTCTTGATTTAGACCTAAACAGATAGAATAAACGTTTAACAAATTAGAAATTGCATTTTCTCTCTCCCTGTTAATCTGGTCCAGATTTGACAAGTCTTAAGTGCAGTGGTTTTTGCGATGCAACAACCTTTTTTTGAGTTTTCAGAAATATAGTAAAGGTCTCACAAATCTGAAACAGTGTTTTTAAGAGTTATTGGAGTCTATGTGCTGGGTTTTAAGCTAAACCTGATTTTATTGTTGTCTGGATGGTGAAAACACAATGAAATCCCAGTTTGTTTTTTTCCCCTTAATAAATAGCCAACGTTTTCACAAGGGTCTGAAAGAGCATTAAGGCTCTAACACCCTTTCACAACAAATACATCAAAACATGGAGAATCTGTTGCTATATTGTATTGTTGTTAATACTGTTGCTGAAGTTTCCTATAACTTTCTCCTTAACTGCCGAATCAGAAGCTAACTTAAGCGTTATGTTTAGAGATCAGGCTACTACAGTTGTGACATAATAGACTTGTCAATGTAATTCAAAAGAAAAACGGATTCAGATTATAAGAGTTGTTGTTGTCCTCTAATTACAGAGCCTTAGATTAACATATATTTGAAAGGATGATACTACAGAGAGGAACTTGTTAGGCATCACGTGATCCCTATCTGTAACAACAACAGTCGTGACTTGACCCAAACCATACCACCTCTTCTGTAAAACATGGCAGTGGTTCTGTTATGACTTGGCCATGTATGGCTCCAATGGAACTAGCACACTGACATTTATTGATGACTACAACTGCTGACAGAAACAGCAGGATGAATGAGGATGTATACAGGAGCATTCAGTGTGCTCAGATTCAGCCAAATCAATCCAAACTTAAGATAACCATCCTAAACATGGAGCCAAAGCAACCACAGAGCTTTTTAGGATGAGGAGGTGGAATATCCTCAACTAGCCAAGTCAATCACCTGATCTCTGACTGAGCTGCATTCAGCTCACTGAGGACCAGAGTACAGACTGAGAGACCCCACAACAAGCAGGAGCTGAAGGCAGCAGAAGTAAAGGCCTAGTGAGAGCATCACCAGGGAGGATACAAAGTGTCTGCTGATGTCTCTGGGTTAAAGATTTCAGGCACTCGTGAACTGCAAAGGGTTTTTTCACAAAATAATAATAAATAAAAATGTTAATTAATGTTTCATGTTCATGTTTAGATAAATGAGTCTGTGTGGAATGCAGTTTGCCAGAATTAAAGCTTAGCTTTTAGGAAATACAACTAGATCTGGACACAGACTTTGCAGCACTTGCAGTCTTTGCTGTGTGGGCAGCTGAACCTCTATGCAGTTATCTGGATGGGTGGGGTGACTGTAAGGATGTTAGTCACAACACAATTAAAGAGCTCTGGTTCCTGTCAAAGGAAAAGACATTTACTTGGCTACAAATTGACCTGGAAAAAACTGCACTCAAAAATACTGCACTCGTGTGTGTTTTTGTGTAAACGTGTGCATGCGCTAATGACACATCGTGTTACTCAGCAATGTTAAATGCTATTATGATGAACCCTCTCCCTGACTAGTTACAATGGAAAACCCAATACGTATATAGTACAGCTACTTGTACATGTTCCTGTGTGTGTGTGTGTGTGTGAAACTAATGGTGCTGTACTTAAACAAACAGACCACCAACCATATGTCACTCTTATGTTTGCTTTTTCATCAATGCCCCTAGGATGAGTTCTGTTTGGTGTATTTTTCTTGAACTACAAAAACCCTGCACAGTCATTCTGTTATTTCCTATTTAGCTGATGAAGCATTAGGTAACATAAATCACGTGGTGTCTTTATGTCTATTTGCCCTAGTAATCAGTTAGATTTTTTTCTACATGGACTAAACATTTTCAATTAGTTGCTCAAACGCAACTAAATGAATTTTCAGGTGCTACACTTTACCTTTGGGGAATACAGGCGTTCATTAAGCAGTGGGGAAACAACATGCTTTTTGAATTAAGTGTGATCAATCCAATCTTTTAATTCAGTAGTGTACATGTGAAATTTAAAAGCAACGGGAGAATACTGGTGCCAAACATGAATGCCTGATAAGACAGATGAAAAGGTGATGCTGAAGATCAATACTTGTCTGTCTATAATGAGCAAGGGCCTGGCACCTTGTAGTCTGCAGACTGTGTACTCTGCACTGCATGAAACGACAATTCAGACAGCAGCATCACAGATCAGATGGTTTCTATAGTTACAGTATGGTCATTGCAGAGTTTGAAGAGAGAAACTGGAAGATTAACTGCTAAATATATTTTAAGATAACTTTAGCAACTGGAAATATTCTTGCCTTCAGTTGCTTCAAGCTCTTGTTGAGAAACAACTGGTGTACACAGGAAAAGAAAATAAGATTCTTAACTCAGATAATCTTGCTTCAGACTGTCTTTGCAGCTGGTGTATCTCTGTTAATCTTTGGTTATAATCTGCTAGAATATGTCTGCAATGTCCTTACATGCATCACATTTCGTGAGTAAATGTAGTGGTGGTGTGGACTGATGGTAGTGTAGACTAAACAAGTAAACTACAAAATCAGATAGGTTTCATTTATTTCACTGAGGAGACTGCAGTGAATTGCTTGCTGTGGGCAAAGGTGGGTAAGTCATAGACTGATATGCTTGATAGATGAAAAGAACAGGATCATGACACTGCAACACAAATCTCTCTTCTTAGATGACAACTCTTGAATGCAAATGTTTGAGGTTTACTCCATCATACTCTCTCTTCTATGTATTAGAAAGGCTGAGTAGGCCAAGGACGAACCAGACTCAGCTACAGAAACGCTTTAGGAACATTTTGCCTGGGTTTGAAAAAGCAAACCTTGAGAAGAAAATGGCAGCTCAAATGAGTATCCATGGTGACGTCGCTTAAAATAACAGTGACTCAGCCAGTGAAGTATTTGTCAGTGAAGTATTGCGCATATGTGTCCAGTTTAATACGTGTAGTGGCTTTGTAATTATGGCTTTGGGGCAAGAAGATCATTACTGAATCTTAATCTATTGTGTCTCCACAGGAAAAGGTGACTGAGGAGCAAGTTCAGAGGCTGAAGCAGAGGTTTATGTCCGCCTATGATGCCACTGCTGATGGGAGACTACAGATTCAGGAGGTACAACATGATTTTATGGGTCTAAAATAACTTCTTAAATCACTTATTACGCTATAGTGAGTAAAAGTGAAGAACTGACTTCTGTCTTCATTAATTAGAAAACTTACTCCTCTTCTCTGTCCTCTCTCTCTCTCTCTCTCAGGCTCCTCTATTCCTCCTACCCCCCCTCTTTTTACCTATTACCCCACCCTCTGCATCCACTACATCTCCTCTTCATCTTTTATTTATCTTGTGTCTATGACAATGATACAGCTTGTACCTTATTCCAGAAAATCTCATTTACTGGACTGCTCAGGGTCACGCTCAGCCATCCTCTTGTAGTAGGGAGACAGTGAGAGGAGGAGCACTCAAACCATTTATCTAAATGAAATACCTAACAGTCTACTGTATGTAAATAAGTGTGAATAAAAATCTCATCTGAATGGCACAACAATTCCTCTAAATGAGAAAAAGCCTGATCCTTTTGGATTGTTGAGTGGGACTTTCAAAATTCTGAAACAAATAGCTGGTTATTGATGAAGGTCGAGTCTCAAATGACTTTTTGATTGAGTCAATTCTTTTAAATCAAATCAAACATGACTGACAACTTAGCAGGCTGTGGCCATTTCCCAGAAATTTAATGCCATATGTCGATGCCACTGCTTTCTCAGTCTCTACTGTGTAACTGGTAACTGGCTCCTGGCACAGCTGCTGTGTTTCATCAGTGCAATGAGGTACTTTTTCTTTGTTCTGAAAAAACACTTTTACCCATTCATTAGGCCAATCTCTTAATGCACTGCACCCACAGGCCCCTAAACTTTGGCTTTTACTCATAAAGCTGGAAGAAAATCAATACATGTATGCAGTAAGTGGCCTGTTGAGGACAGTGATTTACTGAGGCTGATGTAGAGACAGTGTGGTCAAAGCTCTTTGTAGCTTTGTTTGAAGCTACACGCCCTGTCGAATAGGGATGCACCATCCCACTTTTTCTCTCCCACTACTGATTTTGGTAACTTAACCCAGAGTATGTGCTCTTTTTCCAAGTGGATGCATCAGCACTTGGAACTCATTTGGTCGAAATTGTATGTAGCATCAATCGATCAAATTTGGTTAATAATAATAAATAATTGGCTCTGATTCTGATCCAGCGAATGAGGTGAGTGCCTCCCTACTGCCAAGAGTAAGAATTTAGGTTCATGTAGCGAATATACACCCAGTTACTAGTTGTTTACTAGACACATCTAGCTAAAACTAATGCAGTCTAATACAACAGAAACTTGTCTCTGTATAATGAAACACAGTTCAGCACCACCACAAACTACACCCTTCAAAACAATAGCAGTTGAACACCTCTCAAAAACAGGCTATCATAGATTGCATCAATTTAAGCAAGGTATACCTAACAAACTGGCAAATGATTAATGTATATATGTTGAATGTGTCTCATGCTATTTTCTCCTGTGCTGTTGCTTCTGCCTTATGGCACTGATGGGGAAGTGAGTGAGCCTGTGTGAAGCCACAGTATCCTGCATAATAGCTGCATGAAGTTCAGTATCACATGACTGATCTGTTGCTACACAGTGTTTGCTTAGAACCAGACAAGAAATATAAGATGATATCTGAGTCGTAACTACCACTCACGATTGCATTTCTTTAGCATATCTCATAGTAATAATCAGAGGTAGGAAATCTTCGCTCCTACAGAATTTTGCAACACAGCAGGCCTGGATCTTGCAGGGACTGAAGGACACAGTCAGTGGGTGGATGTTTGATGAAATGAGGGTTTTATCTGCCATCCACAGTATTCTATAAAGTCTGAGCAGCTACACTGTGCTGGTATATGCTGTCATTTTACAACAATGAGGTGACACTGTGTACTGTGCATAGGCTACTTTGTGTGCACTGTGAGTGCTCTTTACTGCTTTTCTCATTGTTTGGGTTTTGAACTGTTGCTCTGACAAAAGAAGCTATTTCACTAATTTCCCGCATTTTTTAGTATATGCAATTATCTTAAAAAATATATATCAACAGATGGTTAGATGATAAATCAGTCCTACTTATTAATGCATTAACTGAGACATGTGGCAATGGCAAGACCTTTTTTAAAAGTGGGTTTAATCCCTGAATGTCTGGCTCATCTGTAGTTGGCATCACTACTGTTGCATTGTGCTTGTTCTCTGTGCTGTACTTCAGCTTTGTGACCCAACTGGCTGGAGTACCATCTTGTATTTTAATTAGACTGATGATATTGGCCAGTTTAATCTGCTAATGGAGGGCTGATATTGTTAAAGAAGAGTAGACAAGAAGAGGGCAACATGAATTGGACAGGAGCCAGGAGGATCTGGTATATGGATGCTTCATCCAAATGAAAGTAGAACATGAATTCCTACTAGTGCCTGTTCATGCAGATAGCTTGTGGAGGTTTTGAGACACAGTCCAGTATTTGGACAGTTACACATTCTTTGTTCTTCAGGCTCTGCGCTTCAGCACATTGAATTTGACATACCCTGGTTACTACATTAATTTCTCAGCTTTAATTTGACTTGGTTTACATCAACATAGAAAGCACTGTGTGAAAGATACAGTGTTTTTAACACATTATGCCCAAATTGCAAGAGTTGAAAAGTAATTGGACACTTGGCTGCTGAATGATTCTATTGCAGCTGTGTGTCATTTCAGTGTTAGTTCATGCACAAAAGAGCTTGAGTTGTCTGTCAATACGAGGAGTGAAGAGGCAGCCGTGCAAGTGAAGAAGATGACATTGAGGCTAAGGAAAAGCAAAAATCTATCAGAGAGTATCAGCAGTAGTTGGTTTGCCAAAATCAACAATTGGGTACACTCTAAAGAACAATGCGAGGACAAGCAAACTAGAAAATGACAAAGAGGTTTCCTTGTCAATGAGCAAAAAAATACTTCATGACCAAAACCTCAGAGGATTCTCCACAAGATGCACAACACTAGTAAGCCTCAAAAGCAGAAAGGCACAGACTTGGCACTTTAATGTAGTATACTTTATCTTATTTCAAATTTAGTGTGCTAAAGCGCTGTGCCTGAGGAACAAAAACACTTTAACTATCCCGATACTTATTGTCTGGACTGTCTCTGCGGCTGAGGCTCCAATAGAACTGACTTCTGATCTGATCAAGATTGACAGACCAAGCCAGATCAGACTGAAAGGTTGTAGATGGAAAACCTCATAGAACATCATTATTCAATCACTGCTCTCTGGTCTGACCTCTGCCCTCTGTCCTGTTTTCCAGTTGGCCAATATGATCCTCCCTGAAGATGAGAACTTCCTGTTAATTTTCCACAGAGAAGCTACTCTGGACAACAGTGTTGACTTCATGAAGGTAAGATCGCAGAGCACCATATCTCAATGAGGGGAAAAAGGAACAGAAATTATTATACTGATTTAAATTACAATTTGCCACTGTCCATAAATGACAAGTATCAGGATATAAACCCAAGTACCAGTTTATCACATTTTTAAGCTAAAAAGCACTGCATGTAAGCATTTGCTCATTTGCCCTCTCCTGCAGATATGGAGGAAGTATGATGTTGACTGCAGTGGCTACATATCAGCTCAGGAGCTCAAGGTGAGGTTGTCAACATGAACAAAATGCACACCCCCTCACACCACAGAACCAATTACACACCTCCCCTCTGTTCAAGGAAAAACTTGCAGTCGTGGCAATGGCAGAGAATAACTGCAACCTTTGACCATTATTTCATGTTCTGTCATAGACGGTGATGTTTGCCCCTTTTTCAGCTGCTGACACCTTATTTCTTTAGAATAAAGATTTTTGGCTTACTAGGGGGAAATCATTTCATGATTTTGACCAATGTTAATTTTACTGTCAAATCCTCCTTCCTTTTTGGAACCAGCTCTTTCTCTCTAAATGATCTGCACACATGAAGTACCTTTTATTTTTATTTCTAATTTATTATTCAATGGATTTGAATGTTTTGCTGCTTGATTGTAAGAATTACTCTTGTTCCTCAGGCTTTCCTGAAAGACCTGTTTCAACAGCACCACAAGGAAGTGTCATCTGATAAGATGGATGAATACACTGATGCAATGGTAGTACAATCCACTCACTCACTCACTCACACACACACACACTGACACACACACACACACACAGAGCATGGATCATGATTTTCTTTTAAAAAATCAGAAAAAGAAAAAAAAATGTTCTTAAGAAGAAATCCAACAATTGTTCAAAGAGACTTGTGATATTATTTTCTTGAGATCCTGTGTTCCGCTGCAGCTGTCAAAAGACAGATTGGTACAGAAACCAGGCAATATATCTAATTAACCATCTCCCTGAGTTACTTCTGTGGAAACTCCTAGCCTCAGACAGCACACTCCTACTATTTTATAGAATTCAATTTAGATAAGATTGATTCACGCTCAAAGTCAGATCGAATTATGAGTCGGCTCTAGAGACACAGGTGGTGTGAGGAAATAACCAACAACAGGACAGAGAAAGAGATTCACAGCGGCTTAAGTTATTTTCATGCCTCTCAATACATCCTCTTTTTCTTGCAGATGAAAATCTTTGACAAAAACAAGGACGGCCGCTTGGATTTGAACGACCTGGCCAGGTATTTATCAAAGAGCGGGATGAATATCTTAGTCCTGCAATGTTAAAATGACTGTGCCTTATGAAGTGTTGAACTTTAAGTCCATTGCCAGATGTTTGGATAGCCATTTATCAACTACCTTGTAGCATTACTTAGTATTACCGCAGAACCACATCACTAAACTCTGACTGTTAGAGTCAATGCACCAACCTGTGGTGAATTTTGAAAGGAATGTACCTGAAAACATGGCTGAACAATCACTGTGCCACTCATTTTAAGTCTTATACTCAATCTTAAATTTCCCACAACAGAAAGGAGGTGACAGTCTCACCACAAGGAATATTCTTCTGTTTGATAACTCAAGCACTCCTTGTAAAGTATATATTTCTTCTTCAAATAGGATCTTGGCTTTAGAGGAGAATTTCCTGCTCCAGTTCAAGATGGATGTAAGTGCGCTGTTTATCTTGTTCATTAACATTTTTGCCTGATGAAAACATGAGGTAAAATCATGATGCAACAGGTTAATAAGTTATCTTCTATTACTTTTTTAAAAATCAAACTTCTCTCCTCCCATGTTGATTCTTCACAATTCCTCTCCTCTTTCTCTAAGGCCTGCAGTAAGGAGGAGAGGAAGAGAGACTTTGAGATGATCTTCAACCATTATGATGTTGTAAGTACAGTAATAAACCGGGAGACAAATGAGGCCTGCCATTTCACACACACACACAGGTCTAAACATCAGGAAATTCAGAACAACTCAGTTGAAAACATAGGTATAATGGTTGGTCCTCAGTAACATGCAGTGATCTACTCGCCATTGGGTGTACCAGGAAAAATCCTGGTGAGCCACAACATCAGTGGGCTGGTGGACCATCCAAAAAAATTACGTTACACCCTGTCTGTCTCTTCACCAGCCCTCTCTGCGTGCCTAGCAGTCAGGGTGCACATGAGTGTATGCTGCATGTCTGTTCCAGGACTGGGCTCATTGGCAAATCACACTCATAATACATAATCAACTATGCATATGTAATCAACCCCCTCCAGGTCCCAGTCGCCCAGCTTGACAACTTTTCTGCCAGAAACCCTGTCGCTGCTACTTAATGTTTCCCATTGCAAATTAACTGACACTCCAAAACTTGCATAATGTAGTGTGCATAAGAGGTCTCAGAACAGCAACCATGAATCCAATTAGTTCCCTTACCTCTAATGTAACATAATAGAATAAAGCACCCATTATGTTGTCAAGTCACTCTCTGGGATGATGATTAGTCACAGTGCAGAGCCAGATAGAAGTCAGTAATTCCTATTAGGACTTCCTGATAAGCTTCTCCAATCATATTTATGACCTTGTCCATAATGTCCATAATGAGTGCATGAGTTAATGGTCTTTCTGAAACATTTTTATCCTATCTCCAAAGCTTTTTATTTTCAGAGAAGCTTTGTGAGAAGTGTTCTGTGGTTACTGTTGTCAGTTATTGTCTCACAACCTATTAGCTGGGGTCTAAAGTAGTTTTCTACAAGTAACAGCTCAGTTAATAGTGTAACTTTGATATATCCATCTTCATCACTGACACATTTTCATCAGTTTGTCAGGTCACACCCATCTTGGTTGATAGTGGCAATACAGACTGTTTAAAACACAACCAGTATCAGTGACATGTTTCACACCATGGCTACATTTCCAAGTATTTCAAATAACAGCGCAGCAAGTGGCACTGTTTTCACATTTCAGTTTAACACAGCATGCTTTCACACTATATCTTCTGCTCCCGGAGAGGGTGAATATATACAAGAAGGTACAGGTTACAGATTTAAAAGACTAGTCTCATGGCAGATGATAAATATCTCTATGTCCCCATATAAAACTTCTTTCAAGCAAGTCTTTTTTTTTTTTTTTGCATATCTGTGGCAAGGAGGAGAGACAGCAGCATTATATTTTCCATTCTGTGTGCGACACTGTCAAGTAGCACTCTAGTACCTCTGCTTCACCATATGTAACCTGTAGGTGGATATTTCAAACAAATATAAAAGCCTCTATACGTTACTGAAAGAGAATCAGTCAGGAGCTGTAAGGTGCCAAACCATTTCCTCTATGCATTGCATTGTGGGACAGTAGTGTGCATCAAAACTGACTGTATTAATATGCATACTGTATGCTTTTGGTGCATTTTTCTAGTATGAACACACTACATACAAAAAACCTGCACGGGATCAGTGTGTTGCACGAATCATCTCAGTGGAATGTAAATTCTGGGAAGTAATTAGCACTTTTTTGTCTCTTCTCTTTGTTTTTTTTCTTTTCTTGCCAATTTTCTGACTTTTTTTTCCTTGTTCAGAGTAAGACAGGAGCACTGGAGGGTCCTGAGGTGGACGGCTTTGTCAAAGACATGATGGGGCTGGTCAGGGTAAGAGTACCTTGTTCCAGCAGTGTTTTGTAATGATCATGCTTTTTCATTGTCCAATAACAGAGTTATTTAGTGACAATGTTCCTATTAAAAGCCCTATAAATGCTAATACTAGAACGTAACAGTTAGAAACAACTTCATTAAAAACTAAAAAGCATTTGTGCTGCTTACAAATGCCATATTTACAATAAAATGCCTTCTCCTCCCTCCTCTCTCCTCTCCAGCCCAGTATCACAGGTCCTGAGCTGGACAAGCTGCGAGCGGTTCTACTGCGTCACTGTGACGTCAACAAGGACGGAAAGATCCAGAGAAATGAGCTAGCTCTGTGTCTGGGAGTCAAGCCTAATCCTTAGTTAAAGATCTGTATAATGATAATGTATTATGAAACACTGACTCTGTATTTGTTGTATAGTCAATAATTGTAGAATGCTGTGTTTTGATCCAAAACAGTCTGAGGTCATTTAAGGTCAATATTCATAAAGTGTTACTTGATCCTGAATATGATAGAAACACAATTGGACAGTGTGTACTATGACTTCAAGTTGTGCATGTGTTGGGGCCAACATAAGATAATGAGTTGTGAATGTTTTTTTTTTTTGTTTTTTTTGGATGTCTGGTGCTGTAAGAATGATAGTATATTAATCAGTTTGTCTGTCAGTGAACATGTCAGTGCAGCTTTTGAAAACATAGAATGTTTTTCATTGTAATATTAAGTTTTTATGCTTTTAGTTTGTAGCTGGAGTATGTTGGCCATTACTGATGTTTGGCCACTAGCATGTTTCTCTGCCAAAAAACGTACAGAATGCTGTTAATTGTTATTCTAAAATAATGGGCTGTTGAGAAAATAAAAATACGATGACAAGTACTGAGCATGTTCCACATTCTTTTTACTACTGTAATGTACTGAACTACTTTTCTAAATTTATACATACATTATATTTATAACTACATTTATAATTTAAACTTATATTAATTAGTTTAACTTACTTTTTAAGTTATTGACTGAGGAAAGCAACATTTTGGTCTGCTGATAAAATAGAAATAAACTGTTTAATCTTCATTTTTTAAAAAAGTTAATATTGTATCATTTAAAAATCTTTAAAATAATCCTGGATGATGAACTACTATCAATATATTCCAAATGCTGATAAGCTGCTGCAGTACCTAGTATTTACTGTACTGTATCACTACTATACATAAATACACTGAGACACTGATAGCCTTTATAATGCTTTTACAAAAAGCATTTCCCAAAACTAATTTTCATCATGCTGTAAATGAGGTATGGTCGAATGTAAGGAATGAATTTTAATAAACATGTTCTTTGGATTTCACATTCATCATGCAGTGACTCATTAACTATCATGTTCAAACACATTAATGCAGAAAAAAATTCAAGAGATGATGAATGTCCAGCCAAATTCCTGAGATCCTTTTCAATACACCTCTGAAATAGGTGAGTCAGCAGAGAGACGGACAGTATTCTTTATACCAACTTGTTATATAGACTTACAATATAACATAATACAATTTTGTTGGTTGAACATTATCATAGATGCATCAGAAAGAAATTAACTTTCACATCTCATAAAGAAAAACAACAGTCCTGCAAACTACAGATGTAGATGAGATGGGATGTAGAGTTTAGCTTAGACCTAAACTGAACAGTTTTATATCTACAAGATACACTGTAACACAGGTTACTGTGACCCTTCTCCTGTGAGATGCAACAAGCTGACAGGGCGAGTCTTTGTTTGTTAAGTAGGAGACAGACAGTAGAAACCAACATGGTTAAGTAGCTGGAAACCCCTCAGGCCACTAAAATGGAGCTAATGGTGTGGACCTAAAAGCTTTACTCTGCCTCAGATTGCCCTTTGTGGCCTAACAAAGCTGTGGTGAGTGGTCCGATATCATCCTTTTCTCAGTCTATATGTGTGTTTGTGTGTGTTCACTAAACAGAGGGGCATGGATGCAAACATTAAAAAAGCAACTTTAGATAGCGTGTTTATATAAAGAAAGATACACTTGCGTGAGTGTTTGCATGTGCATACTGTGTTGTACAGTTGTACAGTTAAGGGCTTATGATTGTGTGTATTTGTTTGACAGAGCAGCTGCTACACAGCTGCTGCAAAACAAACAGTTTCCCATTTAGGCTGAAAGCTTTGCTGCTCATTGTATCACAGGCCTCATTTACACTGGATGTTTAACAGTTATTGTGGTGCAGTAGCAGGGAATTTCAATGAAATACTATCAGATAATGTTCATCATCAGTTATTGATTAAGGTGAAGCGCTCTAATGGATGCTGAATGAATGAACAGCCTGTGGTAATACATTAATGCAGTTATAAAAATGACAGCTGCATGTACAAAGCCTTTTCAGCCATCTGTGTTTTTCCTATTCAAATACTTACCAGTGTACAAAATTGTTTCCATTTATCCTGCAGTGATGGGGCCTTTCTTGAACTAGCACTGCTCTGCCCTCCTAAACAGGTTATCAAGCAGTTAGGGGGGATTTAATTTTTAAATAATCACCCAGTTGGACGCATTTATTTAGTGGTGTGTACCATTGCTGTCACATTAACAAGTGCAACACCTGGGGCTCAAGTATGTTGTAGGTGAAGCCAGGAATACAAAGCAAAACCAAGAGTCATTATGGAAACACATGAGATCACAAATGAGGCCGAAATGTATAACTAATGTATTTGCTTCTATTTTATTTTTTATTCCAAATCAACTCCCTCTCTAGTCCTCATGTCATACATACATGCTAAAAAAACTGTTATTTACTCAGATTTAATGTGTACGTTTTTGCAGGTATGTCTCAGTATTTATTCAGCATTCAGAGTGCAATCATTCTGTAATTATTCTTTGAACCAGAAACAAGCACCCCATGACCACCCCTGGTTTGTTATTGATAAATGAACAGATCACTAAGAAAGAAACAGAACACAAGCTCAAACCAAATGTGAGTATGAATTGCCTTTCACTCAGGACCTTGAAATATCGACTGAGGAAACAGAGAGACACATTGTAAGCCTGTGTGTGTGTGTGTGTGTGTGTGTGTGTGTGTGTGTGTGTGTGTGTGTGTGGGGGAGTGAGTGAGTGTGAGAGAGAGGGAGAGGGGGAGAGAGGGAGAGAGAGAGAGAGAAGAGAGAGAGAGAGAGACTCTATACACACAGACGTGATAGTGTTAATATAAACAACTGAAGGGACACTGTACATCAATAATCAACACCTCACCTAAAGAGACAGCACATTACTGGAGGTAATATTAAGGCGACACCTGTTGATCTAATATTGATGTGTTTGCTGGAGGCGCTTTTAATATTAAGGGTACATCTGCTCTACTAATAGGTTTGTGCGTGTGTGTGTGTGTGTGTGTGCTCATGTAAGTGAAAGAGTGTGAGTGAGAGAAAGAGAAAGAGAAAGAGAGAGAGAGAGAGAGACCTCAAAAACCTCTCCCTGTCATCACAGCATCATTTCAGAATTACATTGCACAATGCTGCTCTCTAGTGGTCTGGCTGAAGTGTCGCAGTCCATGAATTAAATATTTGATTAAAATGAATAATATATTTCAGTACAATGAGAGTAATACAAGTAGAAACATATTTTTATTTTAAGATTCTACTATTGTGAATATATATTTTTTTTAAAAGCTGCAGAACTATTTAAAGCCTGTTTTATGCGCTTGTTTCACAAGCATTATATAAATGAATTAGGGAGACATTAATTGAGGCCCTCTGGAATTAAAAGTAAGTTAAACAGACTGTTAACTTGTTTTGCAGTGGAAATATTTCTGCACACTTAAAGTGGGTAGATTATTTTTTATGCTGAGAAGATGACACTACACCTTTACTTATTTCACAGCACAGTCCTTTTATGTCATTATTTTCCCACAATACAATTTATTCACAGCTAGAGATGCAAATAAGCTAATGGTAGTTGTAGAAAAAACAATATTTTTTGACCTAAGAACAATGAGTAGTTGAATTTATAAAGGCCATGGCACCAGGCTCCTCACAGGGGACAGACTACTGACCCCCATTTACTTTTACATGTCTTTTCTCTCTCTCTCATTCTTTTCTTCTCTGCTCCAAAGGTTGCTTACTAAGTAAACAACAAATAAGAAGGGTGCTGTAAATTGTAACCCTTAAAAGTCTCCCTCTGCCCTTCTTTAAGGTTGCATTTCTGTCCCTCTCCTAGGTGAAACCTAATGTTCCCATTCTCAAAAATGCCAGTGCTAAATGTAGTTCAGGGGAGCTATAAGCTGAATTGTAAACATAATTCACAATGTATTGATCTGCCACGTCAACAGTTGCTATGGTTGCACCTGAGCACCTCAGTGACCTTTACAATAGAAGGTCTGTCACAGGAAAAAATGTTTTGGCAAGAGAACTCCTTCAAAATTGTGCCAGCAATTTCAATTATATTTCATCCTAAGTCAAGTAAAAATAGCATGTAGAAAGACATGAAGCGAGAGAGAAAAGTGTTGAGCGGGTGTACAACCATCTTTCTGAAGTAAGTTAAAGAAATCCTTCATTATATCAATTTTGCTATTTGTGCTGAATTCTGTTTTCTTGTGGATTATAACGGGTCTGATCTGCAGCAGCTGTTATTGGATTAGCTGTCAGATAAATTTGATTTAATTACATTTAATTTGTACATTCTGTTCCAGGAAAGCAGCAGTAACTAAAGACAGAGTGAAGAGCCATACTACTGTCACAGTTCCTTTTTTTAACCACTATTACTATCTCTGTAACAATCATAGAGTAAATGTACATCACACAGCATTTTGAAACTGGGACAACATGCAAACTGTATGAAAAGGTAGTGTATTTGAAATGGTGCTGGGTAAATACTGAAAAACATGCGCTCACTGTGTTTTATGAAGTGTGACGCATGTCCCTTCACGTCACATTCTTTACAAACTGGACTGTCTCATGTGGTTGACAAACACTGTAGATTTACATCCATTGTCCCAAACAAGGAACTTGTGAAAATGTGACGAAGCTACATAAACTCAAACCATCCAGATGATGAAAAACTGTGTTTTTGTAGTAACTCCTGTAACTGCAGCAAGAAAAATTGGACATTTTTGGACATTGGTCAATTATTTATAATTATTAGTAATCAACCAATTTGCGGGAGAGCTGTTAGTGCTCTGGCCAGGACTAGCTCCCCTGCCAGCAGCAGCAGTGCCACTGTCACCAGGTTGCATGCATTTAAAAAACACAGATATTTTGGCCTGAGTTTCAGACACTGGGGCTTGACGTCTGTCCATCTTTGATTTTAGAGAGATTCATAATGCCTGCAGATGCTTTTATTGCGCTTAACGTGATGTAGTAATAACCTGTTTCCTCGGCTCCTACGCTCCAAGACAATAGTAGGGGAAACACTGCTGTAACACTACACCATTTCATTTATAATGTTATGCTGTGACACATTTTACCTCTATCAAAAAAAAAAAAAAAAAAAAATCAGCTTTTGGGTTTGGATACTGCTTGTAGCCATGCTGTGATTCAGCTCTGGTGATAATCGGTAATCTTAATATAAACATAAGACTCCAAAGTCTAAGTCAAAGCTGTGATCAACCTTCCAGGATGAAATACTGCATTTCATCTCTCCAGTCAGACGTCCCTAGGCTTGATCTGTTTTTGGTGCTCTGTGGCCATAAATGTTAATATTTGTTTGTTTTTGTAAGAGATCTCCCCCAAGTGGCAGCCATGTGTTCAGGTCTTCAACCAAGCAGAAGTTCAAACAAACACTCACCATGGAACAGATGCAGTCGGTCTGTGGCTGCAAACTGACCACTCAACAGGGAGTCCTGTCAGAGATGTAAAGAGTGACTTAAGCAGCAATAGGGCATTGTAATTCCTTAACACTTTCAAGAAGCATGTTAGTCCAGGACTAATATGACAATGGTTTACATGGGCACACGCTGACGAAACAGCAGGATCAGCCTACAGGACTAGAATCCACTCATTTTACCTCTATCAAAAAAAAATTTTTTTTTAAATGCAGCTTTTGGGATTTGGATACTGCACTTGGCCATGCTGTGATTCAGCTCTAGTGATAATCATTAATCTTAATATAAACATAAGACTCCAAAGTCTAAGTCAAAGCTGTGATCAACCTTCCAGGATGAAATACTGCATTTCATCTCTCCAGTCAGACGTCCCTAGGCTTTTTTACTAAACTACACAATCCTGATTTAGATTTTTACTAAAACTACACAATCCTGTCCTGCTTCACTAACTGCCAACAGTCATTTCTTAGTGAACATATAACAGTGCTCTCTGGTGGAAAAACTATGTTAAAAAGTTTGTGAATGACCTCACACATCACTTTGGCATATCTTGACATTTCACATTACTTCTCAGCCAACACACAAACAGACATCCATGTACAGAACCTGAAAATATTGTCCAGTCTATGTCTAATATATCAAATTTTTAAATCATTCTTGAGCAAATGTTGAAATGGGTAAATGTTGAAAACGTTCAAAAATGCACTTGCCATGTACAGCTGCAACAATTTGTCCATTCATTGATTTGTTAATCAAGAACAATAATGACAAGTCTTTTTTCAAGACAAAAAGGCCAAAGAAATGCTGCAAACCTCTTAAATATCTCTTTTAATTGTAAACTGAATATCTAAGGGATTTTAGATGGCTGTTAGTTGTGCTCTACTTTTACATATGCCTGAGCTTGCATCTAAGAATGTTTTTGATATGTCCCGCTAACTAACAAGAACAACATAATGGGTAGCAAATCATGACCATCTTAGAAGAGGTAACAATGCAATCCAGAAGCATTTCAATTACAATGTAAAATGCTGTTCAGCAGCACCACAAACTACAGTGTTGAATCATCACTTCTCCAACAGAGTCTCAAGCTTCTCTAATAATTTCCACTCGCTGCCTCCTCTTCCATACAGGCTGCCACCGGGTCTCTGTGTCTGCTCTGACAGAACATAAAGCCTCTGACATCCTCTTGTAATGCATCCTGAGATTTTTCCATACTACATGTTTTATTAGTGGAGGCTCCATATTGCTGCCACCCACCATAAGACACATCTGCCTCTGTCACAGTGTCTCAGCTCATGTACACTGGCGTACAGCAAATAAACCATGAGTGAGAGATTTGCGGTGGCCTCCCAAGCTGTTAAACCCACCGCCTAACTGCCACTTGGCGAGCAAATTGAAATTATAAAGAGTGCTCAACTTTATATTTGAATCTGTGGAGGAAATAATGTAAACCAACAACATGTGTGTGGGAGAGAGCAGAGGAAGAGGTAGGAAGAGAGACAGGAAAAGACCTGAGTTCAGAAAATAAAACTGAGTGGCAAAGACAGTAAATGGTAGAGAGATTCTGACAGTACCATGTACCATATACCATATACCATATACCACACACACACACACACACACACACACACACACACACACACACACACACACACACACACACACACACACCTCTTCCCAGCAGCTATAATATTTGGTTCTGGGCAAATAATCCAATTTGGGGAGGCCACCAACCAGCCACTTTCTTCAGGACCTTTCAACTCTAACTGACCCCAACCAAAGCCTGAGATGAACTCCCAGTGAAATATAAACTGTCTCCAAACAATCCCTGCAGCAACATCTGCAGTGCTTTAACTCTCTGGTTATATAGCCCATTGAGCAGGCATTTCCATTTTGCGTCTAGCAACATGGAGAAATCAACAGTGATTAAAATTCCTTTCAGTAGATGTCTTGTGTAAGTCACTAACAGTGTGCTGTTGCAGTCAGAGTTACATGCCTAAAGACTGGAAGCCAATGTTTAATGATCTGAAAAAAACAATATTTGGATTAAAGTAAATGCTATTTCAACCATGTGGAATTAGTCCGGTTATTTGTCTGAGTTTCCTTTGGAAGAGCACTCATCAAACACACTGCAATCCCTGCTGCTTTAACTCTTTGATTTACTGCACACATGTAGAACACACAGCACAGAGGAAGATGAAGCTTTCTGGTACACCTTAACACATATACCACAGAGCCAAAATGCTATATGAACTCTATATGTTCAATTTTATCATTTTCATGAAGCAACAGAGACAAATGATGTCATGCAGGAGGCAAGTGTACAGTATGTAATGCTCAGAGACAGTTACTACAAACAACAATCTGCGCCTGTAATTACATCATTGACCCACAGTGAATCAAGTCATTGTTAAAAAGCCAAATTTGCACTATACTTCATAACTCTTTGGATCCAAGTATGACCAGTCCCACATGGTTTTCAGGTGTTGTTAGGTTCAAACCAGTGCTAGAATAAGACATAAAAATGACATACTGTGAGGAGGACGAGTAGGTAAAACAGCAAAAGACCTTTTTATAAAACAATGATGACTAAATTACTTACTGAAATAGAAAAACATCTCATGCACAGAATACGACCAAAAATCTGGACAGGACAAGTTTCTCTGCCAAGATTTAATTCCAGCCAAAAACTTTTCAATCTTTTTTTTTTTTAGCTGTATCAGACTAATGAATTAAGAGTCCATGTACTTACTTAATAGCCCATTACACCTGCTGAAATGTGTCATTTCCTTGACATGCAACATTTAATGATGTTTTTGTTTTAATTTATAAGGAAATGAGATTCTCATCCAAAGTTTAGTCTGTGAAAGACTGCAACCATGAGAGCTCAGACAGCATTGTTTGGCTGCCAAGAGTAACTAATGATAGATGGATAACCTAATCAGTAATATGATTCTGCCTGAATGGGTTTTGATGTTCCTGAACAAATACTGTGCCTGCAACGATTCATGAATGAATATATGCTTCAGAGTGCCGGAACAACAGTTAATGACTAAACTTTACTTCCCAAAAAACCCATGACTGCATTAAATTCATCAGGAAAATGGTCCAAAATGACTACAGAGTCCCACACTACAACTCAAGAAAAAGGAATGCTGACCTTAAACTGAAAATATCTGCAGCATAAAATAAAAGTTTCTAGATGTAGACTGAACAACATGACATAAGGCACAAAGAAGAATCCTCAACCTACTGCGCCACACAGACTGTTGACCACAAATTTGTTGCAAAATGTTATTAGACTATCCATGTAAACTCTGAGCAAACCATGGTGAAGCCCTCAGAGGCGGCATCGACTGTGTGGCCTGACCACTTGGCAAAAGGCTTGAAGCCATACAAGAGTCCAACACCAACAGCTTCCAGGCCGACAGACCGACTGTTAGCTGAAGGCCTTCGCAGTCTGATCTGTCTTTGTTTAGAAAGGACTGTGTCAAACCTCAGTTTAAAGTGGTACTGAACCATTTCCTGCCACTGGGGGATGAAGTGCATTTTCAAGGTAAGCAAAAGATGAGTGCGATAACAAGTGTAAAATCTCAACAAGCACTGGTGCGGCCACAGACCCCCTCTGGACAAAGGAGACAGACACACCCAAAGAAGCGTCCACTAAACCTCCCCACCGCACCGTCCACCCTACTCCAGCTTTTTTCCATCCTTCTCTTTTCTTTCCCCTTCCTCCTCAACATCTGTCCATGAGGTGCCAGCTACCTCTCTTCCTCTCATTACTTCATCTCCATCTCTGTCCCCCTGTCTGTTTCTCTTCCATATGCACCTCTCTCCTCTCTAGAGGAGAGTGGAAATATTTCACAGATACCATTAATGTGCGTATGCAGACTTCCCACCTCGTTCCTGGGCTATCACACTTTGCCATACCATGCCAAGCTGTCACACACAGCAAATAAGCCTAAAACGTTTTCCAGGATGTATATTTGTATTTTTTACTTTTCGCTAATCTTCATAATTTAATCATTACTAACTTTCAGATCAGCCGTCTAACAGGGTATCTGTGAGAAATACAGAAAATCAAATTAAGGAATTTTGTGGGAAAAATGAAACAAGGAGATTATACTTCCTCCCTGCCAGTGAGTGACTAAGGAAGAACTGTTTTGAGGAATTGCAATCAAAGGAATTAAGTGCATTTTATACTGAAGAGAGATGAGAAGGAAAGACTAAAATTGACAGAGGATAACCAAAGTAAAGATTTTGTTTCACATAGGCCTGTGTTTAGGTTAAATAGGTGGTTGCCTTGCAAGGAGTGGAGGCCCACTGACCTAACCTCTTATTGTACTCAATTTATCTAATTATGATAAGGTCAAGGCTCTGAGGGGAACAAAACAATGTAGACAGTGTAAGTCATTTTACAAATTAAAGTCTACTGGCAATGTTGATAAAATCATTTCAGCACAAATAGTCAGAGCTGATTCATAGGGCCAATGGCTTTATCAGTACAGTATCACTTTTACCCATACCAGCTATAAAACCCAATCCATATTCAACTATGAGTACAGCATCTGAGAAAAACATGTCAGGTAGCATCTCCTGGTTTGTCTCACTCTTCAGAGACAGAATTTGCTAGAAAAAGACCACAGTAGAGGCAATAAAGGAGCAGAAATCCACACAGAGCAGGCAAACACAGCCATCCTGTTACGTTTGACATTCTTCAACTTCCACTTGCAAACTGTTTGAACAACACTGAATCAAGATTTTGGCAGAGCTATCCACTGCTCGCTGGAATCACAGGTCATTTAGAAAGCAGTCCTTAACTTCACTTTCTTTCTTTTATTCACTAACTGGATGAGTGACCGTATAGATGGACTAGGGATGGGCAGGAAGTCCAGACCAAGAATTCTTCAAGGTGCCTGGAGGTGAGATATTTCTTTAATAGAGGAAGAAAAATTGGGGAGAATTTAATTTGGAATCTGCATATAAATGTTATCCAAAACAGCTGGCCTGATGTGGTTGTTGTTAAGAGTTTCTAGGTCACATATTTCAGATATCTGACTTCCCCAAGACTAAGAAATTGCTATAGCAACAGACAACAAATACATAAATAAAACTGGTAGCAGTGGGTGTAACCACACGGTCCAAGTCAAGTATCAACAATAGAACATTTTCAACACTGAGCTCCTACAACACACCAGCTTATAACTACATACGGTCTAATTTTCACAAACCGTCCTTCAACAAGTATCAGTTATATACTAAATACTATTATCTCCTCTTAGAAGCACCTACCTGTCGGGCTGCCACCTCTATCAAACCAGAATTACAGTACATATTTGGCACCTGAAGGTCGCACCTCATTAACAAAGCCATGGACTCAAACAGACTCGCTGTTGCACTGCTCATTAAACCAGCGATAAATATTAGCACAGTAGCGTAGCAAGTTTTCTTACCTGAGACCCAGGTGTGTGTTGCTGTCTGCCGATGTCCTTTCCATAGAAATATCCACCATGACACTAAACTCCCAGGCAATGGACAACTGCTGTATGATAATGTCCTGGGTCATCTTGGTGTGTTACTGTTTACACTTTAGACCAAACGTCCAAACCTGAGGAACGAGCCTGACCCAGGTAACATAGCGGCTGGTGGCATTACTGGCAGGCTAACTTCATGCTAGCAGTTAGCATTCAGCCGCTGTTTTTGGTCAGTGGAGTGCTCTTTTCCCAACGTGGCCCTCCTCCGTCTTATTGTTGTTTTTTCGTTAGCTTTGTCTTTCACAATAAATATGCCCGTTCTTTCGATTGATCTAACTTCGGTTTGGCTAGCAGCCACATTCTTGTTTCGGTTAACCCGCCATCCGCAACGTGAACTGAACCGGAGTGAGGTCGGCGGCCTGTGGGCGGCGAAACTGAGAAGCACGAGGAGGTGAAACGTATACTAAGTAATTCTGTGTATATTTTTATCTTTATGTTATTTTTGAATCTTTCTAAAAGTATACGATTTTTCTAATAGTTTGACTTGTTTGGGGGAAGTTTGCACAATCCTGATAAATTAATGCAGTTGCTACAGCATCTTTTTCAGAACTACCAGGAGAGGGCGCCAAAGAGGGACAGGAACCAAATCCACACCTGTGTAGTGAATTTCATCTGCATTATTTAAACTTTATTTTCTACAGAAAAAAACTGATAAATATGACAGACTTTTTCCCCCCAGAAAAGCTGTAATTTGCAGTGCTGTTTAGTTTCACGTTATACTGAGTGGTGCTTCTAATATTTAATCTATCCATACTGATTTATATGTAGTTGTCCTTAACACAATACAATTCAACAGTACTATAAATGCAGCTGCTTCTCTAAGACAGTTTCAAATAAAACAAAACATTATAACCTAAATGATGATATGATTTCTTGCAGGACTTTGACTGCATTTGATTGCTTTGTGTAATTGTTATCTTAAAATTGTCTTGTGTTTTCAGTGCTCTAGAAATTCAGTTGTGGTTGAGAGTTGAATTTTTGTTTTACAAGTAGCAGATATCCATTCTTTGATTTCTACACATATTTTTCACTTTTTGATAGGGTCTGAGAGAACGTGCAGGGGAGTCATAAAATCCTGATTTATTCAAAGGACTGGAATGAAACTCATTGATCTTTTCAGTTATTCTCCATTCAGGGATCTAGCCAGCTTTACCCCCAAATCCGTCCACATATCTCTGCTCGGAAGAAACCATAACACATCTCTGACCAGATGTGTCGACAACCCCCCTAATCCAAGCAACTGATGAACCAAAGTTTCCACTGTGTTGCTATTTTAGGAAGTAGAAACAGTTCTATAGGGAATAAGAAGGGTTTCCATTGTGACCTCCCACAGGTGGGGTTTGAGGAAAGAGGTCAAAGGGCAACCACCCAGTGTCAGTGGGAATAAAGTAAGGGAACCCTCAAGCCCCATGTAATAATATGAACATCATGGACTTCTAAGGATATTTCAAGTAGGAAAAAAGAAGTGCTTGGAAGAAAATCAGTTAATTACTGTCTGATTAACAAATGTACAAATATATACTTTACACTGATCAATTATCCTTATATGTATATATTAAAAACAAAAGCAATGTTAGGAGAATGTTAAATTGTAGAGTCTAAAACCTCTGCGTGTGTGTTTGTGGTACCTTCTTTGACAGGATCTCACAATAAAATGTGACTCTCGTCTTCTTCCAGTACTCTGGGCGATCGCTCCAACATTCCTTCTTGTTTGTCGTCATGGTGCCAGCAGGACAGCCCCGCTATATAAGGTCCTCCTCTCCGGAGTCCTGAGCCAGAACGACAAAGAGAGTACAACCTTCTGCTACACCACAGCCAGAGCGGAGGGAACATTCAATCCCGAACCAAAGGACTCGATTCAGCTCCCTTAAAGACAACTCAACACTTTTTTGACTGCAGATATTTTTGATTCTGCTCTACAAAACATGAAGATGTCCAATCTTTCAGAGAGAGCTCTATTTTTCTTCTTTTTTACAGCACAGGTAGGCATTACAACCACAACAGAGCATCCCTGACTTTCATTTAGATAGTATTTTATATAGTAGTACCAGATTTAAAATAATGGCAATATTTTCAAAATTTTGAAGCTTTTAGGTTATCTTGCAGCAAAAAAATTGAAGATTAGAAGGCATGAAGACAATGTTTCTTCTTTCATTTTTGCAGATGAAACAGACTTTAATCAAACTTGTTTTTGTATGCAACGTCTAATGTCTAATTAATCATATTAATTGATTTAAAGAGAGTTAGATTCACTAACTTGTACCAGAAAACAACAAAATTCATTTTCTCTCCCACCCAGGTGTTTACAATAGTATGGTCCCAGACGTGTCCTCGGAGATGCCAGTGCCCTAAGGAGCCCCCTGTGTGTCCCCCTGGGGTGCCCCTGATCTTAGACGACTGTGTCTGCTGCCTGGTGTGCGCCCGTCAGAAAGGACAGGTCTGCTCTGAAATGAACCCCTGTGATACACGTAAAGGGCTGCAGTGCGACTACACAGCTGACGTCCACAAGAGGACCGGTATCTGTGCAGGTGAGTGGGCTGTTGGTATCATCATTCATAAACATATCCAGGGTGTCTTGTCGGTCCTGACACGAGTGATTTATTTTTAAAAACTAAAACAAAACCTGCCTCCTTTCTCTCTTTCCTCCAGCTCATGAGGGAGATGTGTGTGTTCTGGATGGTTCTGTCTACCAGAACGGCCAGACCTTCTTCCCCAGCTGCAAGTACCAGTGTGTGTGTCGTGACGGACAGATCGCCTGCTTGCCTCGCTGCAACGTGGACGTGATGTTGCCCGGACCGGACTGTCCCGTGCCACGGAGGGTCCAGTTGCCAGGAGAGTGCTGCGAGAAGTGGGTGTGTGATCCCCAGGCTGAGGCCAGTGCACTGGGTGGCTTTGCCATGGCGGGTGAGTGAGACTGAAAGTGGGGTGAGATGAGATGGATTACATGTGCAGACAGATATAGACGTACAATCGCCTCTTCCTCTTTGACGTCGGTGTCACTCAAGTGCCAGACATAAAGTTAAAAGGTTATGTACATTCCTCTGACCTGTTCGGGGTAAGGGAACTGAGGAAGGAGGCAAAGAGGAAAATGGAATAAGGGGTGAGAAAAGAAGAGGAAAGGCAGAGGAAGGAGACAGTGTTGTCACTTAAGTCTGGAATGTGAAACAGTAATATAATATACCACTGTGCAGTTAGTTCAATCCAAACACAACTATGTCAGTGATGGTTTTATAAGAATATGCTTTTAAACTTTAGTTTGGAGTTAGTTTCTCCTATCAATAGAAAGGGAAAGCAATGAATCTGCAGTATTTCATACAAGTGTGATCATTTTCACTAAATGTTAACTAAATGTATTATAATATTCTTAACAGCTTTGTCTACTTATTTGAACTATGTGTAATTTTCATCAGATGATGTGTTGATTCCTTTATCCTCTCTAAGCCATAATCCTCTGTCCTTCTGCTTGTTCCCTCAGCCTATCGTCAGGAAGAGACAGTGGGCTTTGACAAATGGGACTCAAGCCTCAACTGCATTGAGCAGACCACAGAGTGGGGCGCCTGCTCTCGAACCTGTGGCATGGGGGTGTCCACCAGAGTGACCAATAAGAACAGTCGGTGTGAGATGGTGAAGCAGAGCCGGCTGTGTATGATCAGACCCTGCGACGACGTACAGGACCAGACACAGCTGACGCAGCTTGCACCAAAGGTACTTTTAGGGGAGTTCTTTGGAACAACATGGTGTGCCAGTAGCACACTTAATGTCTTGCTTTTCTTGAGAGATATGGTACGCACTCAGTCAGTGAACAGCTCTTTCTCTCCCCGCAGAGAGGCAGCAAGTGCCAGAGGATGGTGAGGAGCAACAAAGCCGTCCACCTCTCCTATAAGAACTGCACCAGCGTCCAGGCCTACAAACCTCGCTACTGTGGCTCCTGCACAGACGGACGCTGCTGTACCCCCCACAGAACCAAGACCGCCCTGGTGGAGTTCCAGTGTGCCAACGGTAAAACCGCCAGGAGGCCAGTCATGGTGATCCTGACCTGTGCCTGCCACAGCCACTGCCCCCGAGATAATGCTGTGTGGCAGCCGTCAGAGCTGGGATACAGCGGCATGAGGTCATAGGTCAGAGAGTCACCATAAGATAAAAATGAAGTTTAAATGAACAGTAAATCCAGATTGTAGCTGATGACCCTGTCTATAAATCCAGGGATTCCTTGAGTTTGATTGAAGGACAATGAGTGTCCACAACATTAAGTATGCTGTATGGTAGTCCTAAAACTGTACAGTATATAGGTCTATAACTTATGACATGTCAACAATGAAAAAAAATTTGGCTTATTATGATCAGAGTCATTCTTGTATTCATACAATGAGAACCCTCTTTTGAGGATGAGATCATAGAGAATGAAATAGCTAGGAGAGGGATTTAATCATGTAACATCCTGTGGACAAATTAGTGTCATCTTCACTATTGCTAAGTAAAGCACTTAAACCTTGTGAGGAATAGCTTCTCTCCACTTCTGGAGATCAGGTAGAGTAAACTACCAGACATTTACAACGGACAAGCCTCTTTTTATGAGGTCAAATAGTGTGAAGGTGTACAATCACAGGGTACATAAACAGCAGTGTCATGGCTGCAAATAGCCTCACAGCTTTTTAGTTTGATTGACACTAAGGTTGGCCAATCAGGCAGAATTTAGCATTTTTTTAATACAAAGAACATAAATGCACAGTGTGTTTTGTGCAGCCTAAATTGTGAGGAAGAAAGCTTTGGCTATATAATGTAGTCAACAGCTTCAAGTACTTTATGCCCTCTAATTTCATCACTTGCTGTACAGTGACACTATGACACCTTAATCTGTAATCCAAGCATTTTCGCATTAATGAAATAGAAAGACAAGCAAGGAGGTTGAGGGAAATAGAATTGTAAGGTGAGTTGTTACCTTTTACCGGCACTGTCATGGGAATTTTTCCAACTATAGAAGACATTCTTTAAATAACTGGACTGTGTACTTTGACCTGGTCCCAAACAAGGGCTAAACCTATGAAAGAGAGGTCATTGTGGTGACTTAGTGTCATTTCTAACATCTGCCTGAAATCTTACTCCTGTTGCAAAATACATAATGCCTGTGTTATATGTTTGTGTGTTTGTTGGTGTAGAATGGATATTATTACTCTTGTTAAAAGTAGTGCACATAAACGACAGCTATTTTTATAAAGACAAAAGTTTTGTAAATACTTGCTGTATAGCTTGAGTGTGTATCAAATACACAGCATTAATCGGTAACAATGTAAACATGAGCTGTATATATTGGTATGTGGTATGTGTTATACTTCAAACTGCTTGTTTCTGTATCTGTTGGAGCAATACTGCAAAACACAACATTTGAAAATAAATGTGTATTTTTTTGTATTAAAGTTTGATTCTCTTTATTGTCGTTGAACGATAAAATACATTTTTGTATTGATGGTGGTGGTGCGAAAGGAGCATCAGGGAGTACATTTTATGTTACAGTGTTGGTACTATTAACCGGGCTGAAACAGGAGGTGATGATTTGTTTGTAAATGCATGACAGCTTCAGGCTAAGTTTACTGCATTGAATTAATCAAGAAGCACCTCTTAGATTTTAAACTGAGGATAATGGAGAGCAAGAGGAAAATACAGAGGATGAAAGGATATGAGCCAAAAGATGCGAGTGAGAGAGAAAAGATAATGAAGAGAAGAGGGAGAGAGAGTGATGTAGCCTTAATGACAAGTGACTTCTTGTGCTGTTTGATGTATGGCTGATCATTGCCCTACATCACACTGTTACATTACAAATGCAGTTTTCGTGGATGTGTTATGTAGGTTTTAGGTCAGTCAAATATATGTCAAGTATTACCTAACACTAACAATATGACTGCTTCACATTTATCAATACTGGAGACTTGTCACCTTTCTCAAAAAGATCCAATATTTTTGGTCTTGACATTTGATTTAAAAAAAAAAAACTACCATCATATTGTAGAATTATTTGTACTGATTTCCCTTCTAAGGTACGAAGTGCTTTTCACTAGAAATGAATGCACATCTTGAAAGTTTTCACACATCTGCATCTAGATTACACCTCTTCCTGTGGATTTCCATTTAACAATCCAGGATGTTCGTGTCATCAAGTGGAACCCAGGGGCTCCCAAACCCTCCAGGCCCCACTGACAGTGGGTGGTGACATTTGACCTTTCTCAGTGAACCCCACCTAGAAGGTGACACAGTGGAAAAACCTCTTATCCCCTGTAGAATTGCTCCTGCTTCTTAAAATAGCTCCTCAGTGGAAACTATAGCTCCTCAGTAGCTTGAATCAGCTGGGGACTGACACTGTGGTCGACACATCTGGTTGCAGGTATGCTATGGTTTCTGCTGAGCGCAGGTGTGTGGTAATGTTGCATGTTGGTTATGTTTGTGGATCCAGGATTTGAAGCTTATTCTCGTGTTGCGTTCACTGTAAATATGTTAAGATTAAAGAGACAGTTAAATAATGAAAATACGTGAAAGACAGATGCAAGTGGAAATTTTGTACAAACATCTAGCTATTAATCTGCTAAATCATCAGCATGCTAGCATTGTCATTGTGAGCATTTTAGCATGCTGACAATAGCATTCAGTTCAAAGCACCACTATACCAAAGCACAGCCTCAGCTGACTGACGGACTGACTGCTACTGTGAGACTTACTGACTGGCCACTTGGCTGGAAAAAGTGAGACAATCTGACCAGCTGAGTAACCACAAAGCTGCAGCTCAAACTTCATGACAGAAATGTTTTTAGGCCATGTTTTTCTTTCTCCCTGTCTGAAATATTGGCTGTTCTCATCTGAGACAGAATACTGCACAGACCAGACCTGGCAGGTTTCCTGACACATTTTATAACTCTTAGTTCATCTACTGAAGTACTGCAGAAGAATGTTAAACCTGGTTTTTAGGTATGAGTGGGATGACAGATGTGTTCAGCTGCAGTTACTGGTCGGTAAAACAAAAATAACCACGTTTGCCAGTTAAAATTCTCAGAAACGCAGTAGTTCATGAAATAATGGGATGTTGAAATGACTATAAATGATTGTATTTAATGTGCTATATCTTTTCATCAACCCAGAGCAACATACCGGACAGATTAAACAGATTAAAAAAACAACAACAACACAGCTTTAAAACTTATCATATTCTACTAATCATATTCCATGTTTAAGCGGTAGTTTCTCAAGAATAGAAAACATGTTAAATATGTGACCTGCAGACATGTTGGTGTTGGTGTATCAGGTATAATATTTACCAAATTACAGCTGAAGCTGATGGGAATATCTGTGTTCAGATATTTAGGCAGGAACAAAACAAATGAAAATGTTAATCTGATGACAAAAAGTCAACGGGTCACGTAAGTTCTTACACTTAATCCTGTGGGGGACATGAACACGAGGAGAGTTTGTAAAAAAGAAAGCATGAAAATACACACTGGACAGGGCTAATTTATAATCCAACATATGTAATTATACTGCTGCAGCAATATATAATGTGTTAGAAATCTCTGGCTAGAAGGAGTTAAGTAACTAATTTACCGGCTTTAAGCTTGACAATGACAATTTACATGACAATTCCTATAATAAGGAAAAAAAAACTGATAAAGTTCAAATGTGGTGCCTTAGTGGCTTTTATCTCTATGTGAATAGACAGGGGAGTGAGCCACTGTTTGTATGAAAGGTGAGTAGACTGCTCCCTCTAGTGGTGTATTTAAATAGAGCCTGTGTCACCAGTTTAACTACGGTGATCTTTAATCTGTAACATGAATGTAAAATTGCACTCTGTACTTTAGGTAGAGTAAACAAACTGATACCAGTCCAGTAGGCCGAGGCACTGTGGATATTCTGACTGATTAGTGTGGGTGATTTGTTCCAGAAATGACACAATGATCATGTTTCAGAGAAAAAGTAAACTTTGTGTAAATTTATTTGGTGTATCAAACATGGAAAATTCATCACCAAAGGTAAAGCAAGCATACAAAGTCATGATAACAACTTAGTGTGATTTACAAACTTACTGTATATGAAATATTCTCATTTGGTTACATATGATTAACTGAGACACTGGTTTTTAACCCTCCTTGTCTCTACATGTACATCCACCACTAGCAAGCTTTTTAAGTTGTTGTAGAACACTGTTTTTTTTTTGTTGTTGTTGTTGTTGTTTTTTTAAATTAATTTCTTCTTTTAAAAAAGGCTTTTGATAAATGTACATATTTACTGTAATTACAAAAATACACTCTAGGGTATGGGTAAAAATAAACATGCAATATCATGTCTAACAAATATCAAAAAGCATTTAAGAAGAAGGTCATTATTTCCAGTTAAATTGAGCTTGGTCTAAAGCTCTGTAGACTTGTATGCATGGCTTGTTTTTTCAAAATATCATAATCAGATTTTACTGAATTCAGATTTCATCAGAATCAGTTTCAACTCTGCCCTCATAAAAGAGGATGTAATGTTTAATTTATGCAAAGAAAAAACAGAGCAATGAGAGTAATAATCAGGCCTAAAAACCCATTTGATTCTTCAGACGTGGTTGAGCATTTGGCAGGTGAGAGGACCAGGGGGGCACCGTTTATACCATCCTCAGAGGGGCCAGGGCTAAAGAATGGGTAGATTTTCTCATTGAACATGCAGCCAGTAAAAGAGTAGATCAGAGTCACAGTGTCCACATCATAGAAGGACACCAGTCTCTTCTCATAATCCACAAACACCCCGACCCTCTCTGGTATTGCTCTCAAGGAGAGGTTGACAGAGGTATTATTTAAAGCTGTGCATTTGGTGTTGTTCCTTAATTTAATGATCCAGGCTCCATTCCTGGGGTTTTGTGTGAATGTCCTCTTCCCACGGATCGACTCTCTGACTACTCCTAAATCCCAGCCGGTCTTCATTGCGACCTGAACCTCATAGTAGAATCTCCCTTCAGAGAAGCCCTTTTTTCCCAGAATGTAGGCATATCTGTTGAATTTCTGCGGGATTCCATTTGGCCACCAAATGTGAGCTGTTCGCACTTGTTTTGAATCCTCTGAAAGCAAGAGCAGCTCGTTTGCACTGCATGGGTCAAATGTCACGTCCACAGTATACTGCTGCCGGATGACGTCCAGCTTGATGCCTTCAGGCAGCGTCTCTAAATCTGTGATTGTGTGGGTTTTTTTCACCGCGTCAGTTTCTTCAACAAGGACTTGACTACAGCACGCCCTGAATTCTCGACCGGCTCGCTCCAGGTCTTTGGTGAGCGCCTCCTCCAGCTTCACCATAGCTCTCTTCACCTCATCCACATACTGCTGACCACTGATGCTGATGTCAGACCAGTTCTTGGCGGGTGGAGGGGAGGAGGAGAAGGACATGACGCTCTTGATGAACTGGAGGTGGTCTTCAGTCTGTGAGATGTTCTTCAGTTTAGTGATTCTCTTCTGGAGCTCACTGATTTCCCTCTCCAGCTCTTTGACCAGCACCTCAGCCTGTCTCTCTGCTGCTCTATGCTTCTCTTCAATCACACTCACCAGCCCACTCAGGTTTCTTTGAATAGAGTTTACCAAAGTACTGAAGACCTGGAGACTACTTGCTATTGCTTCATTTTTGTCTTCCCCCTTGGTGTCGGCTACTTCTTTTATCTTCTGAATCTTTTTTTGTCGCTCTTGTATCATCTCCTGTACTTCCACCTTTTTCTGCTCCAACTGAACCTTCTTCTCTTCATACTCCTCCTGTAGAGGGACTATATCATGAGCCCTGTGTTCTGTGCACAGGACACAAACACGAGTCAGGTCACTCCTGCAGAAGAACTCTAAAATCCTGTTATGGTTCTTACATACATTGTTCTCCAGGTTGTGCACAGGCTCAGTCAGTTTGTGTCGCTTTAGGGCAGCAACTCTCTGATGAGGCTCCAGGTGAGTTTCACAATAGGAAGCCAAACACACCAGACAGGTTTTAAAGGCCTTGAACTTGTTGCCAGTGCAGCAGTCACATGGCACCTGTCCCGGTTTGGCTGGGACATCATTTTTAGATACGAAGCGAAGTTTCTTGAAATTCTCCACAACCTCCCTGAATCCGGTGTTGACACAGATTTTGAGCCCTTTGTTGAACTTCTCATTGCACAGTGGACACTGACACTGGTTTTTGCCTTCCCAGTTCTTAGTGATGCAGGCCTTGCAGAAGTTGTGTCCACATGGAATAGACACAGGTTCGGTGAAGACTTCCAAACAGATGGAGCACAGGAACTGGTCTTCTGACAGGAAACTACTGGCTGAGGCCATTTCTAGAGGAGAGCAGAGGTTTTAAAGCTAAGAACCATAAATGATTGATTGCTTTTTTTGTCTCCTAAGAGCTACCAGTGTGAGCCATTTTACACAAATCATGTATGATTGTAACACTATGTAACACTATTATATACATATATATATACAGTGTATATATATATATATATATATATATATATATATACACACACACAGTTATATTAACACATAATATCCACAAATATCCTACAATATCAAAGTATTGTTAGGTAAATGCAGGAGTTTTACTTTACCTCTTCAGATGCTCAGCTCTGCTGCCTCTCCTTGTACACCAACAGACAAAGTGAACTGTGTTTACCAGTTGTTGTGGTTTGTGCATAACCACAATGTTAAGTTTCATTTCTCTGTAAATGATGCAATAGTGCACCTCCTCTTTTTGATACTCCTCCCATCGGCTCCTCCTACTTGACATTAACCATTTGACTAACATTTGACCCATGTCAGACTAATTATGACATGAAGTATGATTCTGAGCAATGATAAAGCTAATAAAGAATCTTTAAATACTACTGGCTGGTGTCACTGTAGTCAGGAACAGTGTCAGAGTGTAATTACAGATCCACTCAACTAAAACAACACTGCAACAAACATCTGTGCCTCTGACACTAAAAGGAAAACTATCTCTGTATCAAGTTGACAAGTGTGAAATTGTCTGTAAAGTCTCTGCTCTTAAAGGGTTAACTTCACAGGAATGATATTTCAGTGTTTTTGCCACCAAGATGCAATGAATCACTCCACAAATATTCTCTTCTCACCAAAACAGTCTCAAGCTCCTTGATGGTTGCTTGGTTTTCCCCTGTATCCCTGAGACTACAGTCAAAGACCTTTCCCAGGCTCTTGACGGGTTTTGCCATGATGGATGGGCAATGCCATTCAAAAAGAAGCAAAACCTGTTCACTGCTTTTCCCCTCTTCAACACCATGGCCCTGGATTTGGCAGGTTTGAAACTCATCCTTGCCCAGGAAGATGAGCTTTTCCAGGTTCTGGAGGGTCCACTTATACCACCAGGTACAGATGAGGTGGTGCCAAGCAGTCCTCAATATCAGATCTGTACACCCAGGCAGTTAGATGTAAAACAACTCTCATCACACAGGGTTATTACCACCTGCTCCAAAAGTAATTCCAACTCCTCCCATCAGGCTGCTGGTATAAAAACCCTCTGGCTAGAACAAATATATAAAATAACTATAAAATAACAACAACAACAACTATACATACAAATTCCATTTACAATTAGTATCTGAACACTTGCACATATTTGCACTTTATGAGCCACGTCAAAGACAAATTTCCATCACCTTGAGACAGACAATAAAGTTTAAAAAAATTTTTATTCTGATTCTGATCCATCCAAGATAGACCTCTGCTCTTATACTTAAAACTCTCTGTAATCTTCTACATATATATTCTGTGTAACCCTGCTGCAGACTATGTCAGACTACTGTGTATATCTGGTGCAGTTTCCCCATTCAACTTAAATTTGAGTTTCAAGGCATAACTTTCAATTTTACATTCAAACTAATTTACAGTGTTACATGATAGGTCCTATAAAGAACACAAATAAAGAGTTAAACTGTGGTGGCTCAGTGGCTGAAATAAAATATTTCTCCTCACTAAACTATGTTTGTATGAAAGGTGAGTAGATTGCTCCCTCTACTGGTGTATTTGAATAGAGCCTCTGTCTCCATCTTCACTACAGCGACGAATGTAAAATCCCACTCTGCACTACAGGTAGATTAAACATACTGATACCAGTCTAACAGGCTGGGACACTGTAGATCATCTAAATGTGGTGAGTGGTTTATTAATTTCACAATTATCATGTTTTATAGATGAGGTAAACTTTATGTAAATTCATATTGTGTATCAAACACAGAAAAGCCAACACCAAATGGTAAAGCAAGCATACAAAGTCATAATAAGAACTTCTTAAATGTGTATTGTGATTTACAGACTTACTGTATATGAAATATTGTCTTTTTTTTTTTTTTACACTCGATTAACTGACAGATGAGTTTGTGACTGGAAACACATCATACACAACAAATATTACAATGCATTAATAGAGGATGAAGGTACTTATTTTTCCAATTGAGCTCAGTGTACAGTTTTGAAGAGATGTTTTGAGATTTCATCAGAATCTGTTTCAACTCTACTCCTGTAAAAAGACTCCATTTGCTAGTTGCACACTCAAAATCAGAACAAAGGCCATAAAAATAAAGTAGATTAAACCGTCTGCGCTCATTATCATTGCCTGAACCTTCTTCTGTAGTCTCCGTACCAAGCTAACATCCTCTGCAGGACTGGGGCGAAAGAACAAGAAAATTCTCTCATTGAATCTGCAGTCGGTAAAAGAGTAGATCAGGATTGTGGTGTCTGCATCAAAGAAGGTCACCAATCCACTCTCATAATCTACAAACACTAACACTTTCTCAGGTTTCCTTATTAAGGAGAGGTGGACGGGGTCATCATGTAGAGCTCTGCAGATATCGTTATTCTCCAACCGAATGATCCAGTTTCCACTCCGTGGGTTTGGTGTGAATTTTCTCCTTCCACGAGTTGACCCTCTGACAACTCCTAAATCCCAGCTGGTCCTCCCTTTGGTGTCAACTTCATAGTAGAATCTCCCCTCAGAAAAACCCCTGTTGTCAGGGACATAGGAATATTCATTGAACTGGTGCAAGCCTCCATTGGGACACCACCAAATGGGAGGAGCTTGCATTTGATCAGGCACCACACTGTTTGCTATCGCTTCATCTTTGCCTTTCTGCTTGGTCTGCGCTGCTTCTTTCGTTTTCTGAGCCTTCTTTCTACTCTTCCGTTTAGGTTCCTGTACTTCTGTTTTTTTCTTCCTAATCTGAGCCCTCTTGTCTACATGCTCTTCCTCTAACAGGACCGTATCATGACGGCTATGTTCTGTGCACAGGACACAAACACGAGTCAGGTCACTCCTGCAGAAGAGCTCTAAAACCCTGTTGTGTTTTTTGCATATCTTGTTCTCCAGATTGTGCACAGGCTCTGTCAGTTTGTGTCGCTTTAGGGCAGCAACTCTCAGATGAGGCTCCAGGTGAGTTTCACAATAGGAAGCCAAACACACCAAACAGGTTTTAGAGGCTTTGAACTTGTTGCTAAGGCAGCAGTCACATGGCACCTGTCCCGGTTTGAGCAGGGAATTGTTGTTGACACATGATATTTGTTGATGATGTCTCTTGAAATTCTCCACAACCTCCCTGAACCCAGTGTTGATACGGAGTTTGAGCCCTTTGTTGAACTTCTCATTGCACAGTGGACACTGACACTGGTCTTTGCCTTCCCAGTGCCTGGTGATGCAGGCCTTGCAGAAGTTGTGTCCACATGGAATAGACACAGGTTCGGTGAAGACTTCCAAACAGATGGAGCACAGGAACTGATCTTCTGACAGGAAACTACTGGCTGAGGCCATTTCTAGAGGAGAGCAGAGGTTTTCAAATGAAGAACCATCAGTGATTTAATGCTTTTTTGTCTCCCCTTTCCAGTATGAGCCATTTTACACAAAAATAATGGCAGAGATATAAGATATCAGAGACTAAGATATCAGCAACACTATTCACAATACAGTATGTGACATAATATCTATGAATATCCTATAATATCAACGTATTGTTAGGTAAATGTTTCACTTCACCTTTTCAGATGCTCAGCTCTGCTGCCTCTCTTGCTAAACTGAACCGTGTTTACCAGTTTTTGTGGTTTGCGCAGAGCTGCAATGGGATGTTTCATTGCTCTGCAAGTGATGCAATGGTGCTCCTCCCTTTTTTGATACTCCTCCCATCTGCTCTTCCTACATGAGCATGACATTAACCCATAACATTTGACCCTTGTCAAACAAATTATGACATGAGATATGATTTTGAGCAACAATAAAGCCAGTAAAGAATCTTTACTCTTTAATTACCTCTTGCTTTTGTTATGTTAGTCAGTTTTGTGCATTACTGATCCACTCAATTAAAACACTGCAATGAGCATCTGTGGCTCTGACTCAAAATGCTAAAAATCAATCTCTGAATCAAGTTGACAAGTGCAAAATTGTCTGTAAAGTCTCTGCTCTTAAAGAGTTAACTTCAGAGAATTTATATTTTCGTGTTTTTGCCACCGAGATATAATGAATCACTCCATAAATATTCTCTCTCCAGCAAAACAGCTGTTTAGTGTCTGTGTTTTTACATTTAAGATATAGTAGAGAGAAGTATGAATTAATTCATTATGGTCATTTTTATGTTGAACTGACTACTGACAGGTAAGGTAACATTAATCATCTCGTTACAATACAATGTTTTGCTGATGTTGCTTTTACACATACCACCCACCTAAATATTGCACACCATCACAATGGCAACAGCACTGCCCAGTGGCAGCGGCCTCCCCCTGCAGGAAAATGCTCCCATCACACCACAAAAACTGGATCTGGAAAGTTTGGAGCCCAAGGTGTTACCCTGGCCTCCAGACTCTCCAGATCCAAATCTGATCCTGAATACCAGAACCCAAGGTTTCTCAACATCGTATTGTAAAAAGATGATCAATGTTATTCGCTTCACCTGTCAGTGGTCACGATGGTATGGCTGATCAGTGTATATTAAACCACCTATAAATTAATAAAGCCAAATTTCACTGGATGAATCAATTAGGTAATCTGATTACTTTCGATTATGTCTTACCTGACATGGAATATGAAACTGAAACTCCTGCACAGTATTTCAGGCTCTTTTAACTGTAGTGCTGTCAGCATGCTATTGTTTCACTCTAAGGTTGCATTTCACAAAAACTGAAACCAGACAAGATCCAGACCAACAAAAAAAATCTGCTTAGAACTAACTGACTGGGATGTGTTTGTGAGTGTGTTTAGTGTGACCTAAATCTGCAAACAGACTCAACCTCCTCCTACCTGACTGCAAGGGAGCTGCAGGCATCCCCTCAAAACAAAGAACAGGTGGTGCACAGGTTCTACATACATGCTCTCTTAAACAATTATTAAGTTCAGCTATTTGTTCAGTGGTTCCTTTTTTATGTGTTAATATGCTGAAGATGGTTTCTATGTTTTTGTTTGCCGTGCTCTCTGTTTTTTTTTTTTTTTTCTGATCTCTCTGATGTGATTTCCTGGGATCAGCATTGTCATGGAGGCACCTAAGAGAGTGTTGTTGTCAAGGGCCTGTTGTGTTCAATTAGTCTGTATCTGTCTGTAATGTAACAAGTCAGTAAAAGACAGAGCTCTGCCAAAATTTGGATACTTAACTGGTTCCTGCTGAATGAATATATCTCACTAGTCACTGCTATCCTCATTAACCTTACAGTGACTTATCGTGTTGACACTGTTATCCCATCCAAGTAGGTTAGGCTGTACCAAAACAGCAAGTATTGGGTTGCTAAAAGTCTGAAAATATGCCTACATTAAAAGAAACTGTTTTCTCATTTCACTCATTTCTATGTGGTGACAGACAAAGGGTCAGCAAGTTGGACAAAAGTTCACCACTGGAAATGCAGGGGCGGCATGGCTCACCACCACGATAAGCAGAGACCGGAGTCCAGCTCTAATCAAATGCCTTGATCTTGGAGTGGAATTAAAAGGACAGGTGGTGGAGCAGGTGGGTGCCTTCAGATACCTGGGCAGTGAAGTGCACAGAACCCTGCCCTTTTCTCAGCACAGTGACTCTGTGTCTGTGCCGAGCAGGGCCTCTTTCTGTTTCCTCTTTTCTGAGGAAACTCAGTTTTAATGTTTTAATGTGAGAGATATTTGAACATGTGTTTACAAAAAAATATTTAAAAATAACACACACCAACTAACAGACAATAAAGTTTTTCTGATTTCTGATTCTGATCCATCAAAGATGAAGCTCTTCTCTTATACTTGAAACTGTACTACATATAATATAAATATAAAAACAACAAATCTAATGCAAATATTTTACAACATCAAAATATTATCATGTATATATTCCATAGGGAGCTGAACTTCACCGTCTGTCTGTGTTTGTATACAAATGGACAAACTGAACCATGAAGTTTCATTTCTCTGTAAATGATGCAATGATGCTTCTCTATTTTAGACTTTTTGCCTTCCCTTTTTTCTTTTTTTTTCTTCTTTTTTTTCTTTTTTTGGCCTGTCTTGAATCCTGCTTTGAACCATCAACACTGGAAAAACCTTGCCTTTACCTGTCTGCCTATCTTTGAATCATGCATCTAAGTCCTCTACCTGGCCCACTGAGCTGTCACAGCATTACTGAGGTGGTATTTCCTTTAGATCGATTTAAACAAAACTCACAGCAAAGATTATTTAATAAATTGACCATGAGTTAGTTGAAGGAGAGATATTGGCAAAGAGAAACGTGGAGAGATGAGGCAGAAGGGGGAGCAGGAAGGACAAGTGAATGGATAGAAGGAAAACGGAAAAAAGAAGGCATAAATGAGAAGGTCACATTATTGAAGGGAGAGGAAAATGTCTCAAAGAATCTCTGAAAATGTCCACACATGCAGCTTGTGGAGGTTGTTAACTTGTTCTATAAAGATCACTTTGACCCACTGAATAGTGTTTTCCACACCACTGGGTGCAGATGAAATTTTGAAACTGCAGTGAACGTCTTCTTTCGAATGATTTAGAAGTTACTGAGAAATGCTTATTTCTATGGCTGACTTACTGATACTTCAACTCCTGATAATGCTAATCCTTAACTTTTGTTTTCTTCGCCTGTAAATGCAGACTTTAAAGCAACCTCATGGCTATAATATTAAAGGTACCCTGTGGTGTTTTTGACCACTAGTAGGGATATGGAGTAATGTACGAGTGGGTGCCCATTTTGTTTGATTACAAACAGAATAGAACTGTTCTTTTTTCCGTTTGCAAGAAAAAGCACCGGACACCTTTGAACCCTGAAGCATGGAAGCATTGATGAAGAGTGGGAGGAATCAAGAAGAGCTAAAGGAAAAGAAAAGAAGGAACATGGAAAGGAATGGGTGGAGGAAATATGGGAAATGGAAAGAAAGGTGGGTGAGAAGAGAACATTATTATATAATATATAGGGGGAGTAAGCAGTCTGTTTTTCTTTAAGCAGACAGAAACTCGATCATGACATTTGTTAGTTAATCAATCTCATATTCTATGTAAAAACACGTAAAGAGGAAGCTTGAATCCCCACTTGCACCAGCATCGGAGTGCTCTTGGGCAAGACATTTCACTTGAATTACTCCAGAAAGCTTGCTGACACACCAACAACACAAACCCCCCGTGTGATTGCATGCTTGTGTGTAACCACACCTGTCTATGCAGCTGCTCCCTGTTGCAATGAAAAAAGTTGTGTAATCAACGTACTGGCTGACTGAAGATTTAAAAAAGCTTCATTAACAACTTCTAAATACCATCACCTTTAATAAGATTGCATTCTCTGTTTGTTTGTTTGTTTGTTTGTTCTGAAGGTCATTACCACAACAAAGAATGGTGCATTACATCTGATAGCTCATTTCCATATAAAAGTAAAAATCAATTGTAGCTCCTACACCTCATTAAACCAAATTATTCTTACTATTTCTGTTTCTTTCTCAAAATAAATAAGCTAATCCCCTCTTCAGTGCAGTTCAGTAGTAATGATCCAGTGTGGTTTAGCGGGCGGGCATGTGAGGAAACTTGGCTCATAGATTGCACAGCATTCCTGTATTCCCATGATTACACATTGGATTAATTATGACTCATACACTGGCATACATTTTAAATCATATACATATCTACATATGAAATAGTACTTTTAGTTCTCATTATAATCACATATCTCCTTTGAATTAAGTTAAAATCTAGAGCAACTGTTGTTTTCAGTCTTTTTATTTAAATTCATTATAATAAACAAATAATAATATTTTATTAATAACTGCAATTTATAGAGCACAGGACAGAGGCTATTATGTAAGAGAAAATTTAAAGGTCATTTTTACTTTACATTAGCAGCACGTGGCCAAGTCACACATTCACACAATAAAATAAAGGATTATGGAGTAGCTAAAAGAGCAATGTGTACTAAACTGTATATATTCTGGTTTCCCGTGTCTCATTCATATGTTGAACTCCCAAGAGTAGAAATTCTGAACACTTTTCCTGAAAAAAAAAAAAAATCCATACATGCATCAATATAAAAAAGAGCTGATTCAATAGCTCCTTATAAGAAGCCTGGAAGTGCACTTTATCTAATTTCTACATGTTCATTTGAATCAATGAATATTCTGTGAAAAACCTTAACCTGGGAATCTAAAAACAACAACAACAACAACAACACTCAATCTCATTATGAAAGCAACAACAACATGTTTTTGTGGATGAAGTAAAGATGGTCAGTTTGTGTTAGTGGCCTATCATTATCAAATGCCCAAATACAAAATGGGTTATTGTTGTGTTTCTAAAATAGGACCGAATAATCTTTACTTCCTGGGGGCCAAGACATTTATCTCTGTTTCATTAATAAGACAATAAACACCAGTCAGCATTAGTACAGAAATATAAGTGCAAATGTTGATACAAATGATGCAATTAAAAACTCTCTGTGTGAAGTTATTTTAAAGCAGTTTGTTCATTATGTTTGTTCCTGTTGGTACAAATGATCCCCTGTGTATGTTTTTCTTTGTTTTGTCAGAGTGGACTTTCATACTGGTTGTAGTGTAACGCCAGGTGTCAATTCATAGTGTCACCAGTAGGTGTCGCAGCCACATTTCTAACAGATCGGTGAGAGGCAATGGTTTAGCTCAGCCGGTTGTTCAGCAAGGATAGCGTGCTTTAAAGTGAAGTCAATGCGGATGCACCGAGGTAAGTGCTTTTATTTAAAAAAGTTAAAGCCCTCACACAAGTGACAACAGCTGCTTAGTGTGAGTGTTTTCCCCTTAATATCACCATGTGCGAGAATCTACCTCCATATTCCTTCAACCTCCCTGTCAGTCACACACACATTCACAGACATTAGGGCTTGAAGCCGGGTCATCCCTGTGAGGGACCCCCACACACACACACACACTCCGACCCTCAGTCATTATAGTGATAACAGTGTCTGCACACCCTCGCGGTGTGGGTTGACGAGCCGGCAGGATTGACAGGGCATGAGCTCGTCCTTTGGAACAGCAATAATAGAGATAGAGAGCGGGGCCTTTTTTTGGGGGGGGGGGGGGGGGGGGTCTCTCCATGTCAGAGCTTCCCAACAAAACGCTCTCTCTCTCTCTCTCTCTCTTTTGAAACATCAAAACCGGCACAGGCGCATTCCTGTACGCGCGTTCTCACTTCTGCAACGTGAACGCGGCCAAATACAGCGGCACAGAGGGACTCAGAGGACATTTGAAGACTGGAAAGTCAGTTCGGGTGATATTTTGAGTCAGTCTATGCACGTAAAATATATATTTTTAAATAGCTGCCATAATGAAAACGTTCAGTTTTCTGTCACTTCTTCTAGATCCATGTGGCCAAATGACGCACGCTACAAAATGTATAATTTTATTCACTAAGTGTACACATCAGTACATTTTACCACTGCAGTATATATCATGGTAACTGTTATTAACTCAGTGCAAGTGAAATTAGTTAAATACTGGATTTTTTTTTTGTAAAGATGTTGTTGGTACTTGTTACATTTACCTTGTGCATCACTTGTCACGTCTGAAATAATGTGGGGAAATGATGAAGACGTTTTGTGCACGCAGGATCTGGAGATGGGATCTGCTGACGGCGGGGGAGCAAACTCCACCCAGCAGATAGGATCTCAGGCAGGCGGAGCGGAGGGCAGCTTGTGCCCAAAGGGCTCGGGCTGGTTGGTCGGGACGCTTGACAAGTCCCGCAGAAAACTTCTGAGAGAGGGGCAAAGTCTAGCCTGAGCGCGAGGGAGACGGGGGTGGAAGTTAACGCGTGTGGGAGCGTGCCGGGGAACTAAAACAAAAAAAAAAAAAAAAAAATTGCAGGTCATTTTAAAGAAATGCTCCAAAGATGGCGGTGGTAATATCGACGGGAGTTTCGGGAGCCTCCGGAGTGCAAAAAAGTGGATTTGTGGAGGTTTTGGTGCGGGAACGGTGGCACAAAGTTTTGGTCAACTTGAACGAGGAAGCGCTCACGTTAAGCTGCGAGGAGAGCGGCGGCAACGACAACGTGAGCGACAATGTCAACTCCAACGGCGTCAGCAACGGATCTTACCTTGATAACAACAACGCCAACTCCAACAACGGCCCCAAAACTGTGCGCACCGCGTTCACGGACCTCCCGGAGCGAGTGCCCGAGGCGATCGCCAACAGAAAGCGGTGCGTCAAGGTGACCAAGCAGGAGATCGGGGGGCTCGGGATCAGCATCAAGGGAGGGAAGGAGAACAAAATGCCCATCCTCATCAGTAAGATCTTCAAGGGGCTCGCCGCGGACCAGACCCAGGCTCTGTACGTCGGGGACGCCATCCTGTCCGTAAACGGCATGAACCTGCGGGACGCGACCCACGACGAGGCTGTGCAGGCGCTGAAACGGGCCGGGAAAGAGGTGACTCTCGAAGGTACGCAGCCTGAACAGACTGTATGTGAGAGGATGACAGAAACAGTGGAGAGTGCATGGGTCAGGGATTCCCAAACTTTTTCTTTCTTTTTTTCCCCCCATCCCACATACATGTCCTTATTCATGTAGTGAAATTCCACAAGATAAGGTCTCATTTCAGGAAGCCCCCATGTGAGTGTTAGTGCTTGCTTTGATGAAGGATTGTACTGCATATCTGGGGAGATAAGAGTTAAGTTTTAGATCTTAGTTTAGCTAAGCACACTCTGTGTTTGGAGCACACTGGAGGCCTAATGTAACCTTTCTGAGAGATCCCTAAGGGAGCTCTGCCACACTACTCATGGAAATCTCATCCATCAGGGAAGGAAACATGTTATGTAGTGTTGAGAGTTCTCACCCTACATGGCTGCCTATGTTCTTCATTGGTGTTGGGTTGTTTTTTTTTTTTCTGCATATCCTCCAGTAGGTCAGTGGCTCTCTTTCAACCCTGGTCCCCAGGAACACAAAGTAGTGCAAGTTTTCTACTCTACCTGCCAGCTGATTGCATGCACTTAGCGTCCCAGGTATAAGTCACTCCTTGATGAGATGAACAGAACAAAAAGCAGCACGCCTCTGATTGTCAAAGCCCAGGAATGAAAACCTCTGCTGTAGGATGTGATTTATTTTCCATTAGAGAAAGGAGCTACTAGTTAATACTAAGAGCTAAGAAAGGAAAGGTGGTATTTTTCTTACTTATTTGTTAACAGAGTCACAGTTGGTTGTCGTCGTACGGTCTCTCTCCCAGGGAACCAAATTAAAAAGAAGTGAAACTTTTTTCTGGCATCTCAGCAGGTTTATTTAATTCACAGCAATAAAGGGGAATGCACTGTATTTAGAGGGTGTATGCAGTGCGGATTTGCTGTCAGGACATGCTCGCTTTATGCCATAGTTGGGAAACAGGAGGCCGCCCGGTGTGTTTTTTTTTTGTTGTTTTTTTTTTTCAGAAAAGAACAGTTTGGATTTCTAAGGAAACAGTTATTATGCAACCAGAGGTGCCATGGGAGGAACATGCACGATCAAACTAATATTGTCTTCCTTTACCTCCTCATGCACTCCTCTTAGCAAGGCCATTCAAACAGATCCATTTCTCCCTCTTTTTATAACACATACACACACCTTTGCAATACACCCTTTCCATACTGACGTAGTCATGCCCTGGTTGTTTTGTGTTGAAGATGAAAGGTGGGCTGATGGCAGAGCAGATTCACTCTAAGCTTCAAACATCATTTTACCTTGCACATATGCACACATGCAGGACAAACAACACACACATATATTTCCTTCCTGGAAATGCCACTTCTAGTTTTTTTACGTGTTCTATGGATACTGGTTGAATGGTAAGAACAAGTATCTCCTCCTTTCTCATCTCTCTCTCACATACATCTCTATTCTCTCACATACACAAACATGAGCGATGGGCTTCCAGGGGAACACAGGGCTGCAGAAGCAGGTCCCAGCTGAAAACTGACTGAGATATGAAATAAGAAGAGAAGGAATGGAGCAAGGAGAGGAGAGAGAGGGAAAGAGAGGGGTGGGTGGGCAGTAGATTTAATGGAAAAATTGCTGGGAGAAGTAGGAGACAGAAGCAGAGCTAACGAGGGAAGCTGAGAGGCTGATATACAGATGACAGCATGGGTTAACTTAAGGCTAACGCAGTAGTTCACCATAACTGCACTCTTACTGAGATCATTTGGATTTGGGGAAAAAAAAGCAGTGAAACACAGAGGAAGAATACAACGTGACATTTTCAGAGGGTTTCGTGGATCTCTGAGGGTGTGAAAGGTGCTTAACACGTAAAACCAAGCATGTAAATTTTCATTTCAAATAAAAGACGAAAGCAGTGAGATGTAAATCCTAAAAATTCCTTTTTTATTCGTGAGAGTAAGTAAGCCGCCTTTTAAGATGTGAGAGAAGCAGACTGTGCTACATGAGGAAAGAGACCAGGGGAAAACATTTGATCCAAGTGTTAGGTGATGATACATTCATTCATGGAGGAGAGGAGTGTGTGTCTGTGTGCGCACATTGCACTGTATTTTTCAGCATTTTCTGTGTGTCTGCGTGTGTGTGAGAGAGCTTGCACACGCTTGTTTGCAGTCCGTGTACTTTACTGTAGCACTGACAAGCCAACCTGAAACTCATTAGGAAGATGGAGGACGGAGTCAGCTAAAGCAGACGGCGACCGCTCACTCCCACCTGATGCAGGCTGTTTGAGGACAGCAGGTTTACCTAATGGTTAGAAAACTGCTCTCCGGCCAGGCCGCTGGGGTTCAAGCCCCCCGTGTCAGAGAGCATCCGCTTGGTTAAAGAGCCAGTGAAAGAGACGCTGACTCTCTGCTGCTTCTGTTCAGTGGCTCAGTGTGCAGTCTGACAAGCCAAAAGTGGATTTCCCTATGGGGATCAATCAAGGCTCTGCAGCTGTGTCACGAAGCTCCTGGCAACAGCAGCCAGCACCATTATTGTGGTCCAGTGAAAGATTGGTTATCCGCAAATAACGTCTTCAATTATATTAATAAATACTGTAGTAAATTTGTAGTTGAGTACAGAATATAGCCAATTTAAGCCCTATACAGCTTGTACAGAGCGCTGTAACGTGACATTCACACTCAAGATTGTTAGGTGAGCTAACAAGGACAACCTGGACAACAACCAGCATAACATCATCAATGGCTCTGCTCTCCTCAAGAGTCCCAGTGAGCTGAGAGTGACAGTGAGCCAACGTGCACAATACTGAACTTAGAGCACCTGCAGTAAATGGAATTCAGCCATCATTATTTTCATTATTTCCATCTGTGCTTTTGCTGCTGTGACATGTCAATATGTCCTCAGTATGAAAGGCCTAATGGCCAGGTGAGAAAGTAGAAATGTTTGGAATTTCTGTATTTTTTCTTATGTTCTTTACACAACTTCTTCCATCACTGGTAACTACACTGTGAATGTCTTTAATCAGAGACCGTCCTATTTTTATGATTCATTTTGTGGAGACAAATATGTACAAAAGGCACAGAGTTCTTCTAAAGAGAAGGAGAAGGCAACTACGAGAAGCTCTTCTCCTCGCCTTTGAAGGTGGTAATTTGGTTCGGGTTAACACGAGTGCTGGCCCAAAACGTACAAACTTACCTCTCCTACTGGTATTAGTGCTAGTTTGATTGAAAGCAAGTTTACACTGCCTCCAGGAAATAGCCGTACGCCGCGTTCCGAATTCCAACATGATACCAGCTCAGGCCTTCTCACGCCTTTTGTGTGTCATGTCGTGCCCCCCTGTACAGAGCCTGTCAGGAGACATGACCCCTTACCCGCCAGTGGTCCACAACAATGAGCAGACTTTACAGGTGTCAGTCCTGGCTGCAAGAGGCGGTCACACATGGATAAATCCTCTTAATGTTCACAGCTGTTAGTGTTTTTCTGTCCCTGTTGCTCTGTTTTGTTTCCTCCTTTTGTTTTCATTTTTGTCTCACTGTTTTATGCAGTGATGATTGAAATATCAATCCCACGAAGGGGGTGTTAAGTTTATTCTTTCTCTTAGAATAAAGAGTCATTTGGTTAAGATAAAAAGAGATGAGAATCATTTCTATAGAGAATTGTGTAGTTCAATGCAACATTTACTTTCACTGACCTCAGAGTATAGAATACATAAAAACTTTTGAACATTTTATTTGATATTTTAGGTGTTAAAAATACAGTGGATAAATAGCGTGCACCCAGTCTCATAATGTATTACACATTCACCATTTGATATTTGGAAGGTCACTTAGCCACATAGCCAAATATGCTATTTTTTTCACAGTAGCCCACAATGCTGTAGATAACTACTGTATGTAGAGCGACTTAACATCGCTTGTTCCTTTTGAGGGAAGTGGCTTAATTGGTCCAAAAGCCTAATGGGTAGTGTAGTCAATAACTGTTTATGTTGTCCATGTAAATAATAGCATCCATCCATCCATTACCTATACCGCTAATCTGTAAGGTTTGCAAGCGGAGCTGGAGCCTATCCCAGCTGACACTGAGCGAGAGGCAGGGGTTTAGCCCTGGACAGATCACCAGTCCATCACAGGTCATACATATATAGACAAACAACCATTCACACTCAAAATCACACCTACAGGCAATTTAGAGTCATCAATTAACCTAACTTGCATGTCTTTGGACTGTGGGAGGAAGTCGGTAAATAATAGCATATTTCAGGAATTTGTATTAAATGTTAAACAAAATGTTTTATTACATACTGTGGATGCAGTACTCTTTAGATGCAGAGTATTGCTCATACTACAACCCAAAGCACAATGCTTCAACATGTAGAGAAATCCAAAGCTTGGCAGGCCTGCTGTGTCTAGATACAGTTGCTAAGCTATGTCAATTAACATCAATATCAGGACCCTATAATGAAATAATGGAGATGGTTTGGGGCAGAATGGATAGATCTGGTGGGAAATGCTGGGCGAAAACAGTCCAGGTTGAAACTGGGAGTACTAAAGGAAATATTACACCAGATGTATTTCGGTGCAGGTACACAGCATCAAACAAGTATTATTTATTTAAGCATCAAGACAAGTCCAAATAGTCTTAACGTGGAAGCAGAAGAAATTAATAATGAAAAGTCAGAATACAATAAGGAAGAATGTCTGTTAAAGCACAGCAGACAGGAAATGAGTCAGTGTCCTGAAACCTCCCCTGCTGAGCCCTTAACAAGCTGTACCTGTCGTCACCTGACATCTGGATGGGCCTGTGCGTGTGTGAGTGTGTGTGTGTGTGTGTGTGTGTGTTGCTGTCAGCGTTCCTACGAGCATGTGCCTACTTGAGTGTATCGATGTGTGTCATCACATTTCAGTCAGCAGTGTAAGTCTAGACCGATGCCACAGTCAATATGTGGTTGAGTGTGTGTGTGTGTGTGAGAGAGAGCCTATGTGTCTACCAGCTGACTGTTTATGTCATTAGAGAAGCTATCATCTCCTCCGCTACTGTTTGTGGAGTCTGACTCAGAGCGGATGATGGTGATGATAATAACAACAACTGTGGCGTTGCAGTAGTGATTGTTGTGGCGAAGATAATAGATTGAATCATTCATTCCTCTCCTCTGTGGATGTTTACACAGCCAAAACAAAAGCGGAGACCGAGAGCTCAGGCTCATCTGTTTTTCCTGTCAGCTTTGTTTGAAGAAAACAAAACAAAACAAAAAAAAAACTCCCTTTCCCCTCCAGGTGTAATCATTGTGTTTTTTATCGCTGTGTTTGTTTTGTCCTAGTTTTCTCATGATGGTCATCATAAAACAGAGCTCTCCTGCAGAGGAGAAACACTTCAGTTTCACGCTTCAATTAGGAATTTCAGAAATATTTAACAAGGTGACCACAAATGACCCCAAAATATGAAGTCTGTTAGACTGTTATGTTGCTTCACTGACTTCTGTTGAATCCGTGACACTGTGTATGAGTCAACAGCACACTGTAAAACTACCATCTGCTCATATTTTCTGTGGTTGTGGTTTTTAGTGAGTATGGTGGTTTTCGTTGCCATTTATGGAAATAAAGGAACATGTAACACACAGCTCTGTGGTCAAAACTCTGCTGATCGTGAAGATAGGTATCGTACTTTCCACTTTTTTGTGAGAAAAGTTTCTTTGTGCAAACATCTTTTTGGCGTTAGGAAAAGTTGCCTTGAAAGTGCTCTGTGGTATATAAGATTTTTTGCACATTTAGCCCTTGTTACTATGGATGTTGAACACAGTAAGTGGCCATTTAATAATCCCCACTCCACTTAAGCATAGCTACACCTCAAGCTTTGTGTTCTCACACAATGGCAGCTCAAAATTATGTGTAAATTTTCAATTCATGGCTTCCTAATTTCCCTGGGTTAACATATATGGGAAGTTTTTGGCCTTTAAAATTCAGGGTATTGTGGAGTTGTCACATTTCACGTGTCTTCCTAAACAAACTGTGTGATGTATACACTACTGCATTTGCCTCTGGTTATTTGATTTTTTGCAAATAAGCTCCTGAGCACTACTACTCTGTCTGTTCCCTGTCTGTTCTCAGAATTCAGCTGTACACTTTTTACTTGATTAACTCACAACATTAGTACCTTCAAGCTTGTCTAAAATATGGCATTTCAGCAAACAGTTTCATCAGATACAACCGCTGTGTTACGTAAACACATATTTCACACCTCTACTTGTGAGAAGTTGTGTGGAGGTTCAAAGATCAATGTCACAGAGTCATTGTACCTACGCACATTTCAAATGTCTTTGTTAAATTACTTATGCAAGAAAAGACTTTCAGTGTAGTCACTGTTCATTGTGAAGTTAAGATGATATTTGAACTCTTTTAGATATTGGTCCAAATTTTTACAAAAAGATGCCCTTGAGGCTGGATTTGTAAAGACCTTTTGTGCTGCTGTGATATCCAGATACCTCCACAGGAGTGAAACCCTTCATTCTGCAATCAGAGGAGCCTTTTTCTTCTTTTCTACATCTTTGCCCCCGGTCTGTTCGCTTTCCAACTTCTATCAAAAACCTTCTATGCTTTCTCCCACGGGCTTAATGAGAGGAAGTTTCGTTTTTCCTTGAGTACTTTTTCTCACCGACAAAAAAAAAAAAAAAAAATCCCCATCCAGAGCATATGGCAGAAAGTCCAATGACTTCAGACCTCATTAAATATTGTTAAGGACCATTAAGTGAAAAAGACCCAATGAGACAGATATAGCAATTACACCTGATGTTATAGAGTGTGTAGAGTGTGTGTGTGAAGGGGGGATGGTGCTGCGGTGTGTGTGTATTCATTGTGAATGTGCGTGGTAGATGCAATTGAAATCCACGGGTTGCTGGTTTCACTGTCAACACAACAAACTCTAACACTTGTGAGGAAATGAATCACCTCATTTGTGAAATGTGTAAATGAATGGCTTTGAGTGCAGTTTTGAAATAAGCGAATGGCTTTTGAATGTCACAAAGGGAAGTGAATGGGATTTTCATTGGGGAGCTGAACAGCTGGTCTTTGGTGATACGCTGCCATTCATACATCTACATCACAACTACAGTAACAGCAAGCTCATAATGAAGCGGAGAGTGGGAGTCACAGCGAAAGAGATTTAGTTGTGTCTGCGTGTGGCGTGCATGCTCTTACTTTGTCTCAAGCACAAGCCAGAAAAATGGAAAAATAAAATCAGACAGATGGCAGAGGGCGAGCCCCTCATTTGGACCTTTCGGTTTCAGCTGGAAGCCCAGTTTCAAATGAAGGTTCAAGTAGCAAGAGCCCCATCCTCTCTAAGTTCTTATCGTGCTGTTGAGGTTATTGTGCAGACTTGGCTGTGTTGGTGCTGTAATGGAATAAAAACATGACCCGAGGGAATGCACACACATTTACACACTTACAGTGTAATGATCACATGGACTCCGCCCCATTTATTTTCCTCTCTGCTGGAAACACTTACAGCTCTATTTCTGGGCACTGTGACGTTTGTCAATGAGTATATATTTCCTCCTTCTTTCCTCCTCCGTCTTTGTAAGTGTTAACAGAAAAAAAACATTTTTAAAATTTAGTCAAGTGTAAATTTATAGCTACATTTATAAACACTTGAGGAAACAGATTGAGAGTGAAGTGAAGCAGAGAAACAATTGCAGTATCATTTGAAATTCATTTTGTTAAAGGTAAAGTTCCATCTATCTTTTTCTGTATTAGGGCTGCAGCTAATGATTATTTTCATTTTCCCTTAATTGGTCAATAATCTTTTTGTGCAACCAACAGTCCAAAGCCAGAGATATTCGATTTACAATGATATAAAACAGAAAATCTTCACATTTTAGATCCTAAAACTACAGAGTATTTGGCTTTTTTTTCTCTTCATCACACTCCTCATAGTATTAAGTGAGGCTCTGAAAAGTCTAAAACCAGATTTATGGTCCATGCAAGAGGTTAATGGGAGTCCTGGGAGTCATAGGTTTTGATTTATAGTTCAGCGTCTGATTTCTCCCCTTGATATCAGTCCTCCAACACTAGATGGATGTATTATACCTGATTAGGTGTTATCATTGCTTTAATTATACTCCCAACAGTAACTGTGTGTGCATGGTTTCATTAACTCTGTGATAAGGAGCGACTGTGGGAAGATTCATCTTGTCTCATTACTCAGTATGGGGCTATTCCATGGAGTCGCTGTATTCACACTGATAGTAAGCAGGGACTGAAGTGAGCAGAAGGTTTACGGTAAATGTGTTACTGAAAAGGAGATAACTGCTTCATGTTGTGGTAGCCATGCTGACCAACGACAGTTTGTGTGGTTCATGGTACCGTCATCATAGCCCTGATGTGCAGCTAAATTTTTGAGGAGTAGGTCAGCTACAGCTCAGGCTTCGTGGCTACAGTTGGCGTTAGATCCCAAGTCTCAGGAGTAGGTAGACTCGAACGCTTGTGCGATTTCTAGCTGACAGAGCAAGGACGAATGTGTCTAAGACTAAATCTCCCAGACAGAACATGATGGCACAAACAAACATGGGACGTGGGAGTCACCGGTAACATCATTTTAAAGGGAACGAAGTGAGATGTGTTTGTGAAGTGTTTGAAGTGGGAACAGACAATGACCCACTCTGACACACGCACACTTTTTGTGGATCTGAGGTGTTTCCTCATGTTCATTTGCAGGTTCATCATGCTTTGCAGCACAGAGTTGAGGCAGACAGTCTGTGTTAGTGTGAATCTTTGCACTCAAACAAGTGTATCTCAAATCTGTGTTGGTCTTTCCTTTCCAAATTTAAATCCTACACGGTCCTTTGTGTCACCTTAGTTTGCACAAATGCACGGTTCCTAACAAACAAAACCAGATGAGGTTGCCATCGCCGACTGCAGGAGATTGATTGAAAGATCAGTCTTTTGTCAGTCCATTGAATTCACTGGCATTGTTCTTTGTTATGATGCGTTTTAACACATACATTAGCCGTTTTTCAGCCCTTTTAATTTGATCTGACTGTGTGGGTTATTCTGCTGTGCAATTGGATCACGTCGTCTCTGTAGGTCCATTGAGGACACTCTCACATCACCCCCGTCTCTTCCTCTTGTGTTTTGTGTTAGCCTGTCATCTCTCCTCTACAGGTTGGCGGTTAGGCTTGTTACAGTCTCACAGGGGTCTATAGTGCTTCTCCCAAGAATAGTTCACATGCTGGATTATAAATGCCACCAGCCATATGCCAATTATACGCGGCTCGTACAGTGGGATATGCCAATTAAACATCCAGGGCATACCAGGGATTCAGAACATTCAGGACATAGAGAGCGTGCTAAGCGCCTACTTTATCTCTGCCTCTCTATTTCTGTCTTTCATCAAAACATGTGTCCTGTCTTCACTTTTCTTCTCCACTCCTCAAATCTAAAAACATGAGGAATTTTAAAATAGTTGTAAAGCCTCCAGTGATTCAGAGTTTGACTTTTACAAGTAAAGCTTCCTGTTTTACCGCTCGGAAAGTTTCTGTGGCGGCCCGGCAGCATCAGTTGTGACCATAATATCTGGAGCTGTTGAGAGCTGTGGGGGTAGAGTCGGTGTTTTTGGTGCCTTAACTCTCTCTGTCACACTGCTCGCCTGTAGCTCCAGAGACAAGGTTTGAATCATCAGGAAGAATACTTACATTTTAAGACATTAACCGGGAGGCGATGAGCCACCCCAAGTCTGTTTTGGCTATTGGCATTTTAACATTTTTGCTGTGATCATTTCAAACTGGCAGCAGAGAGGCCCGACTGTGCCAGAGGATGAAAGGTAATCACTCAATCAACCGAGCTTCCTGCTGTCTGTGCATCAAACACGAACTGCTTCATTTGTGTACCGCTCGGTGATACAATGACAAGTTGTACATAATTCATTTTACAACGTAACTTAAAGAGTTCACTTTAAAGAAAATCCATTCATCCTTTCATGTAAACCTGAACCACCCAGTGGGAGCAGGATAATGCTGTTATTGAGCAGAGTCATAATCAAACGTTTTGTTACTAAAGAAGGAAATTACATGCTGGCAAGTTTCCACGGGCTGCCCACACATCCTCCTGGGCCTTTACGCCCAGAGTTCAAGCGTCATTAATACACAGAGCTGTTGCTGAGAGTTATCTTCCTCTCTGCTGCCCCATGTACCTCAACTGTTTCTATTTCAGCTCTGTATCTGAAAATCTGTGGTATCCCTACATCCTTCCTCTGACCTGTAACAAGAAATCCCAACTACAACTACTTTAAAACAGCAAGTTACAGTTTACTTACTGCTGCTCAAATGCATTTGGGTTTTTACATCAAAAGATGACTACAGGGTCAAACTCTCACATTTTAATTGACCCTTGTGTTAAATGATGTTAAAGCAGTGCCAGTTTTGTTATGCAATTTAAATTCTGTTAGTTTTTTTCTTCAAAACTTAAATATTGAAAACATAAAAAGTCAATTTATTCATTAAGCATTAAGCAAAACAAAGTTCACAGTGTACTGTTCAGTGTTAAACCAGGAAAGTGACTGCAGTTTTTATAACACTATAAAATTAGTTCGTGGGTCAGAGACCTCTATCCTGTGAAACGCTGTGTGAAAGATTTTCTGTGCCAGTTAGTATACTCAAACTAACCACCTCCCCACCGTCCAACCCCCAACTCTGACCAAAAGTGTCTCCTGAACATTTAAATCTCAAACTGTGCCACTTTCATGTCCCTGTTGAATCGTTATCTCACTATATACTGATATTTATTTATTTTTTTCTTTCCTAACCAGTCAAGTACATGCGGGAGGCCACGCCGTACGTCAAAAAGGGCTCCCCTGTGTCGGAGATCGGCTGGGAAACTCCCCCTCCTGAGTCTCCCCGCATCGGCAGCCCTCCCATCACCTCCTCCTCCTCCTTGTTTGACCCTCCGAGCCCAGCTTCCCAGCCCTCCCTGTCTCTGCAGGGCGACAGAAGGTGCATACCGCTCAAGATGTGTTATGTAACAAGAGCCATGACCACGCCAGACCCCGAGAACAGGTAGGTGTGAGACAAAACACACGCATACACACACACACACACACACACACAGAAACACCAACCAGTTGACCGGTCTTTGGGGCTGAAGCTCCTGAACCCTCCTTCAAAGTCACTTAGATGTTTTCCTCTTGCCGTCTTGACACAAAACCAGAATCAGCTGGGCCTGCTCAGCATTAATTAATCATGCCACAGAGCGTTATTGGATGTTAATTGCTTAATTATACCATGTAGTGCACCTGCATCTGCATTCGTTATGTTTCTCCGCTCATTTATTCAGTTTGTCACTCGTCTGTATGTGGCAGTAAGAAAAGTATGTCAGTGGCAAACCCCCCAAAATGATTACCTTAATTAACCAAAGGTTAACTAATTCTTCTCTGCTCTTTAACTCAACAGTCAGAGGATGTAAAAGTCATCCCCTGGGTCTGCAGCTTCTTCTAATATCCTGAAGGGATTATTCAGTAGTGTTTTCTCCGACATTTTTTAGGCCATTTTCACATTTTCTTAAAGACAGACGTTTGAAGTAGCGTTCAGATAATTCTCAGTCAGCAGGGGGTGGTCTGTTAGGAGGTGTCGTCAAGTTAATTGGTTGGTAATGTGACAATGGCCCAATCAAAGAGAATTGGGCCTCTTTCAGCTTTTTTGGTGTCACAGGCTGTGAATGTGTGCATTCTGTCCTACTTGTCTCACCCTTCGTTTCTCTCTTACCATGTTGTTTCCATTCCCACTTGTCATTCCTTCTTTTGTCTTTGCTTTTTTCCGCCTTGTGTTTTTCAATCACTTGTTTGTGTTGGTGTTTTCCTGCTCCTTTTGTCTTCTCCCTATCCTCTCCCTTTCTTTTCTCTTATGATCTCTCTCTCTCTCTCTCTGCGCTCCCAGCTTTCTCTGTTATCTATGTCTAAATCAGTTCTCTTCTATCTCCATCCTCTCTCTCTCTCTCTTTTTTTATTTCACTACAATTCTCTGTGTCTCTCTCTGTCCTGTTGTCCGTTCCATCCACATGTGCAGCCTCCTCTACATATGTATTATTTTAGAAGTGTGAGACAGTTGAACCTCGCTGAACTTCAAAGCTTCGGATGATGGAAGAAACATCAAGTGGTGACAGTGAGCAGGGACTTCAAAGTTTTCTCGTCTGTATAGATGTTGTTAGATGGCTTGACGCTGAAATTGTAAAATGTGCATGCGAGCACCCACAAACAATCAAAAACACAAACACTAACAAAATGAAAAAGAACATCTTTCGTGGACAGAGCAGATGGTCCTCTGTTACTGTATGGCAAAACTTATTTATTTACTACTGAAAAAAATGTACATCACTCTTAACAGATATAAATGTAACTGTAACATGTTTCCTTGCTGGGAATGTGTACAGTCTTTGTCGAGCAAGTTACTGACCAAGATTGTCTGTACTTTGCCTGAGGCAGTGTGAGCACCACCATGACTCTTCAGGTTAGAGATGTGGGCTTGAGATCAGTTCAAATGCTGACCAGGATCTGAAGCCACGCTCACACTGTGCACATATTCTTTGAAACAGCATCAAAAAGTAAATAAGGTGTGTGTTGTGCGTACACACGTGATAACCCTGCTAGGGGCGTAGCACATGGGCCCCTACTAAAGGCCCCCCTGAGTCCCCATCTGGATTAGATGAGAAGATCAGTATCATTCATACATGTCTGTGTATTAACTATGGAGGTAGTGCCTGGAGGCAATGAGCTTAGCTTAGCATAAAGACTGGATTCAGGGGGAAACAGCTAGCCTGGCTCTGTGCAAGCACCTCTAATTCTCCTTTACTAAAATGTTGTAACAGTTTTTGGTTTGAAGGGATTTTCACTAGATTTTCTTCACAAGCCACATTTTATGCATCTGCCCAGCACTTTGCTTGTTACCTGGGAACAAGAAAACAAACCAGAACTGAACAGAGCCAGGCTAAAGCTAGTTTTTGACACCTGGCAGGACCTCAAGCTCAGGTAATAAAGCAGACCCTCATCATGGCAGCGGATTCCCCCCAAAAAGTTGCAGTTGATTATATAACCCCAAACCAATTGGCATAAATTGCCTGTGAAGCTGGAGCCCCGAGGCCTGGAGACAATCGCCTGATTTCCAGGCCGGCAATTCAGCTTGTGTGAAGCTTGTGTGAAGTGAAGACAATGATATGGACATGCTGTAGCTTGTCGCTGAATCCAGTTTAAAAACTTTGGTCTTCCCCACAAGGAACACTGAGGTTTTCAGAGGCACTGCTACAAGACTGTCGAAAACTGTGAGATTTGTCCAGTTCCTTTTATGAGAGTCTTGACTGGAAAAATAATGGAAAGCCTCTTGGTGGGAACAGCTTTTAAAAATTGATGTGAACAGGCTTGTTTGGACGGAGTACATGACTGGAGTTTAACTTTACTGAAGCATAAAACTGTTGTTGCACCGGCCAGTCGTTCCTAGATATGAATCTGCGTAACTAACAAAGTTTAACAAGTTTTTTATTTTTTCTGAAAATGAAAATATGCGTTAAACTGATTTTCCTTGAAATAGAATTGAATCATAACTTTGAAATGCCCTGTTTGATTGTTTGGTTAAACTTTGAGCTGCACATTCACAAACCTCAGATGATGTATTAAACTCTTTATGAGCACAATAGGGTTGAACATTCACTTCATTTGCCATAACTTTGACTTAATTGGTCAGCCAGTTATTGAAGGAATTTCATCTCGTGACAAGGTGAGTTTTTGCTTCGTACAGATAACAGACTGTTTTGTGGTTTGATAAAGCTTTGCAGCAGCCCTCTGCCAAATTCACCTTGACCAGCATGTTTTTTTATGAAGTTCCTTCCTTACTCAATGAGGACAAATTCCCCTTTGACTCACTGGTAAACATTTAGTAAATGTTTGAATGGGAGGACACCCAAGTTGAAATGTGGTCTGCCATGTTTAATCCATGTCCATGAATGTTAAAAAGGGATGTCACATTTATACTATAAAGTTAAAGATTGCAGAGCAAGACTAAACTTACTCTCTGTTTTTCTTATTTTGGTTTCAAAACTGGAACTGCTTAAAAGGCTCTGTGTTAAATGACAGTGAAATCCTGCTTTTCCTTTTTTTTTTTTCTAGACTCTGCAATGTTGCACCCCTCTGAGGGATTCTCTGTTCATTTCAGCAGATGTTGTTTAAACTGTGTTTAAGCCTAAGAGGACAGAACGAGGAAAGGCGGGACGCATACAGCGATGAGAAATGGTGATAAGAGACAAGGAAAGAGCAGTGAGGGAGTAGATTGGGGAGAAGAGAAGAGAAGAGACATAATTTTTACTTTTGAATAAAGACAGACTTGTTTTATCGTAATCTTAACTCGGACGTGCTGAAGAAATTTTCCTCACCTTAACATAAAATGTATATGAGTCTAGCTTTCTGTGACACTGGTGACAGATGAAATTAAAAAACAATATAATTACACCCTTACGATTTACAGTGCAGATCAAAAATGTTATGAGGAAGTGTGGAGAGGACGGGGTAAAAGGAAAATGTGAAAGTGAGAAGATGTGGAGGAGAAAAGGGGGAAGAAAGATATTGAGAAAGAACTGGAAATGCATAGATGAGCAAAGATAAGGGAAAGAGAAAGAAAGAGAAAAACGAAAGAGAAAGAGAAGAAAAAGGATTTAGCTCCTAAGGATGAAATCTATCTTGTTCTTCCTTTGCCACAAATCAACAACAGACTTGAAACCTTCAGTGTGAATGTGTAAGACTTAGATATTCACAGGAAACATGTACGGCTGTGTAAAAAAAAAAAAAAGAGGAGATGACTCGTGGCAGAACCAGCACGGTTCCTCACAGTATGACATTCTCTACAGACAGTACTGCAGTTTAACCTTGACCTTAAAATTTTTTGAATGCAAAAAAAAAACAAAAAAACTTGGTGTATATGTTTTCACATCTTCTTTTATCTTGGTCAGGTGGAGAAAATTGAGCTTAAAACTGGAGTGATACAACCTCTTATTTATTATCTTGTGTTTTAACAACTGGAGGCAGTCCAACAACTGTTGGTTGTTGAACATCCAAGGCACTTTGACACTGGACTAATATTTACACATTGTTCAGTGTAGAAGGTAGGGTTTTAGATCCTGATGAGTTAGAGCTGAGGACTTGAGGCTTGACAGTTGGACTTTTGACTCTTGACAGTTTGGCTCAAGCCACAGAAATGAGTGACTGTACGTGAATGTTGACTGTCCAAGGACTTGACTTGAGATGGGACAAGAAAAAAGCAAAAAATGTAAAGGTCGACTCCAATTTCACACGTCAATTTTTACAAGACAGTTTACCCGTCATTAGGAGTACTACACAACCTGTGAAAACAGTTGTAAAAATGTTTTTGTGGAACTGGAGGAAGCTTTGTGAAAATAATAACCCTGATGATGGCATCATCTTCAAATAGCTTGTTTTGTCTGACCTACAGTTCAAAACTTGACAAAACATTTAAACATTATTGCAGCATGAGTCTGCCAGCAATATGCTAGAGTAAACCTGTAAGTGTCTTGCAATTTCCTTATTAAGATTTAAGGACTTTAGATGTAACTTGAGTCTTATTTCGACTCAAGACTTCAGACTTGATTTGTCCCAGAAGGCTTAAGAACAGCTCTGGTTGCAGTCTGTCTGCGCTATGGTGCAACAACAGTTAATCCATGTTGAGTCATCGTCTGGATTTAACCAGAGGTGGGGGTGGACCAAAACAAACAACTGAACTGATTAATTGTGTAATCTAACTATGTTTTCTTGTTCTCTTTGACATCCATCCATCCATCCATTATCTATACCACTTATCCGTTAAGGGTCGCGGGGGGGTTGGAGCCTATCCCAGCTGTGACTGGGCGAGAGGCAGGGTACACCCTGTACGGATCACCAGTCCATCGCAGGGCCAATATACAGATACACTCACACTCACATTTACAGGCCAATTTAGAGTTACCAATTAACCTAACGTGCATGTGACTGTGGGAGGAAGCCGGAGTACCCGGAGAGAACCCACGCAGGCACAGGGAGAATATGCAAACTCACCTGGACCAGGCTCAAACTGGGGCTCGAACCCGGAACCATCTTGCTGTGAGGCGACAGTGCTAACCACTGCACCACTGCACCACCATGCTGCCCTCTTTGACATACATTTAGGCTTATATTTTGTCTTATTGCATTGAAGACATGATCATTTCTGCAGTGTTATAAGTTGTGTTATTGCTTTAAATGGTTAAAACTTCTCTTACATGGAACTGTTATGTGTGCATACAGAGTACAATTATTGCACATCTGTATGCTGGAAGAGACCTACCAAGCTTGAATACATATTTGCTATACATAGTGATAATCCTGTGAGAACAATTACCCTTTGATCAAGTGAGAGGCTGATCATCATGCAATCAGGACCAGACTTATGTAATTACATGCAGTTCGTGTGTTGCTCTTCCAGTGACTCCCTCATGCATGCAAGAGATGAGGTAACTAAAGCCATTTGCACATATGAACTCCAGGCTTTTACACCTTAAAGTACATTTTGGAATTAAGGACATGGTTCTCCTCTCTACAGTAGGCTAGTTATAGGTAAAGTTGGTTTTTGGATGTGTTTGTGTCCACAGCGCTGTGAAACATATGAGTGATGCATGGTTGCTGGTTTCAAAGGTACACATCATATTGTTGACATAATTCTTATTCTTATGTATTGCCTATTTATTAATGTTATTCTGATGTGCATCACTTAAATTGTCCTTTTATATATTGATTCATATATTAATTGATCAGTTGCTTTTAGGTTATGGGTTTTATTTGTAGTGGATAGATGGTACGCTGTCTTTAGATACAGTGTTGATGGTGTGCAAAGCCAGTTATGCTTGAAATGTACTAGTTTGTCACGTATGTATTGTTTGGACATATCAAATAGCCATACTTGAGAGAGCAAGTCAAAAGCAGGCTGTCACAAAGATGGAAAGACCTGCTAATTGTAAATAACACCAACATCTCACCCACGTTCAGCGATCACTCATCATCACTTGACTCAAGTAATGAAGTATGTGTGAGGAATGAAAGCGAGCTTGAGATAGCTGTTCAAATGGGGTCTGTTTGGAGCTGTAAAAGGTTCCAACATCGACAACACCTCTCTGTTGATACATCTGGTGTAGTTTTTCTAGTGTTGTGTCTTTCACATGTTGGGTGACTAAATTAGTTTCCACTGTGGTGATGAAAGTTATCTAATAACAACAGTTGAAGTTTAGAACAAGGCTTGGAGTTTGGCATGTGATAAGTGACCACTGAGGTCCACAAGCTCAGGAAATACATTATGACGAGGGTCCTTATAAGTATACAATTACAAATGTGTGTGTGTACACATATACATTTGCATTCATATTTTTGCTTTGTGCTTATCTACTGCACACACAGATGCACACATTTTGAAATTCACAAAAGCGTGCAGCTAAAGAAGCAACTCTCCTTTCATACAGACACACCTGTGCAAACACACCACAAACCACGCACACACACACAGCCCTTACTGTCTAATTTAGTCCTCATGAATTTGCCAATATTTGATCCTTCAAGTACGGTACAATACTGTTACTTAGCAACCTTCTCATTATGTTAAAAACCAGGCCTTTGACCCTCTAAATCCCGCGGTATGTAGTTGGCTGAGGCCAAGGGCTTACCAAGGGCAGCTTAGGATTCCATGGCTGGAGCACAGATAAGCTCTCATAGTAGAATAGTATGGAGCATTGTAAAATGAAATGTAGGGTTGTGTGTGTGTATGTGCATCTTGTGTGTCTGCTCTAAGTTAAAGAGATTAACAGTGTGTGTGTTTTGAAAAGGAAAGCGAGGTTTGCTCATTAAGCGCGATGATGGGTGGTGAGGCACAACAAAGCAAATGTTGATGTACCACACCTGCAAATACAGGCATCTTTATTTTTTAGCCAAATTTCCTAGAGACCCGAAAGAATAAGTGTGTGCATGAGAGAGAAAAATAAAATAGTGTTTGCCTTTCAGTCATGGATTAAGTTGAAGCGGCTTGGTCTATACCCGCTACTAAGTATACACACAGTCTTAATTAAACACACACACGTGTACCATTCCTCTCTCCGACACAACATTAGTCCTATAAAGTAACTCACTGGCACACAACCGTGATATCTCTGGTGAAATATCTGCTTTCATCTATAAACCTGAGACCAATTTCAGTATTCGTGATAAATGTAAGTGGCACTAGCTACATCAAACTCGGCAGCATCAAATCGATGGAGGTTGTGCTTGTTTCAATACAAGCTGAAGCAACCTTGACTGATAACTGAAATTAATATGAAATTTTAACAATCAAGCTAACTGATTTTCAAGTACAAACTAATACAGCTGTCAATATATAAAAGTGCCATTTAATACTTTATACTCAGTAATCATTTGAAATATATTACTGAACTCAAAATAAAAACAATAATCAAACATTTGAGCCAGCTTTATTTCTTTTGTTTCTTTTTACCATTTGAATAAGTGGCTACAGAAAATGAATGGTGAGGAGAGCTGTATCCATATCTCACTGTTTATCTGTTTGTGCTGCAGACAGAAGGCGAGAAAGGAGTCCTGGAGGCCAGTGCTGGTGGTAGTAACTGAAAGACCTGCTGCTGTCGACGGCCTACCCACACCGAGGCAAAAGGAAGCCTGCTTGGAGCCCTGCACACTTATCACTTTTTAACAGCAACAAGAGGTGAGTCCATGCATCATATGTAAAGACATGACCAACGCACAGTATAGTTGCTGGTGTCAGAGTAATGAAAAGTTTCGATGTTATTGAATATAGTTATATGAATAAAAGCGTATGTGCTAAAATGCCACAGAAAAATAGTCTAAACACACTACAATGCCACTATTTTGAGCCATTTTTAGCTTAGTGCCGTTGGCTGTCAATGATAGCATGCTAACATGCTTACATGGCAAACGTACACTAAACCGCGAACTGTTAACATTGCCATTATAGGCATGTTAGTATAGTGACTATTACCACAACCATTTTAACATTTATTTAACTATGGCGGTTAAAGGATTAAACTTGCAACTTTGTTTTTCTCACAATGAACAATATAGCTTCACCACAGAGCTGCTAAGCGTGGCAGTAGCCTTTTGAGTATCTGAACTGTTAATTAATTTTTATGCAACATGACCTTTGAATCTTCTTTTTATTGGCTCTCAAAAAAAAAATAAAAAATCTGCTCCCTGTATGTATATGACCACAGCTTTTGTGAAACAATGAAAAAGGCACAGTAGGGAAGTATCTCATAAGACAAAAGTGTTCTTAATAGGAAGTTAGAAGTTTCCTTTCTAGGCGAGATACTCAGTTATGATGATAAAAATATCTTGGTCCTTCTCTATACTAACACCGGCAGTATATGTTTGTCTGCCTTGGTGTCAGTCTGGTCCACTCTGGTCCCGACCGAAGTCCCTCACTCTGGCACCGAGCTGTTCTTGCTTTGCCCTTTCGGACTGACGCGACACCGGCATCGAGACTCCTTGTTCAGGGCTGAGACCACCAAGGATCTGTCCATGTGGACCAGACTTTTATAGTCAGCGGATGTCACGCCTCAGCTGAGATGATCAAGAAATTCGACAAGTGAGTGCCAATACATAACTCTTGATCATTTTGGATTCAGTAACACTTAGGCATCTTTGAGATGAGTGAAACTTGTAGAAACATATACAAGCTCAGACCCTATAAACAGAAGTAAGAACACACACACACACACACACACACACACACACACACACCACAATTGGCTGTGGATATGAAATAAACACTTGCAGATTGCTGTTCTGGATTTTACTGATGCTTCGTCCAGTACGTGTTCAAGCGATGCTGCAGCAAAACATATCGGAGAGATTTAAGAGGCTGCAAGGGTAAAGTACAGCCCGAGGTCTCAAAGCTGAAAATAAAGTCTAAATCAGGTATAAAACAAAATATATACATACATAAACACAGACTCCCACATCCACTGAGATGGAGGAGGGTTTGTGATATCATTTGACAGCCATATGGAAGAGGTGGACAAGAGCGCACACTATTTATAGAAAGAGCTATTCTAATGTGTGTGTGTATATGCTGTTTAAGTTGGGTATTGCTCGTCTAGAATTCCAGCAGAATAACCCCACCACCACCACCACCACCCTCACTCCTCTGCCTCCTCTCCAAAGCACAAAATGTAGAGACAGCACTTCTAAGGTCCCCTCCTCTCTCATCGTAATGCTTACCGCTTGAATTAAGTTTCCTTCAAACTCCCTTATATAGTAAATATTCCAGCAGCAGGCGTCAGCATTATAAGCATCGATTCTTGTTAAAAGCTCTGCAATCGTGTCTGCACCCACTGATCCAGGAGTTTAAATGTTATGCTGTGATTACCATAGCAAGGCTGCGTTCCGTCTGCGAGCTGGTTACATTTAACACTCCGGCAACTGACCTCCCTGGATAAGCGGAAGAAAGCGGATGGACTCAAGGTGTGCAATAATGATCAATTTTGCTTGTATCATGGTAGTTAAATGGCAAATGTGAATATTAGAAGGACATCCTTATTTAGTATGACAAAGCTGTCTAGACAGAACAAGCTAACAAATATCAACTTAAGTTTTAACCTAAAAAGTAGCAGCGGAATCCAGCAGATAAAGCAAGCCTTACTGCATAAATACGTTTTTTAGGCTTTTTTTTTTTTGGCATTTGCAGACAGATTGGAACCTGCTGAGACATTGTCACCCTTTACCAAGTTATTCGCAACAAATGTGCTAGCAACAACGCTTATTTATACAACCATCAGATACAAACAGCATTAGCATTAATTTGGAGTCATGTGTCTACCACCTGATGAATGTTCAGGTAGTGTACACACTGGGTTACCGCACTATGTAGCAGATGGATACAGACGCCAGATGTCTATTCCATGTCTGTATCTATATTAAAATGTTAATATCAATACATCCTGTTGTTTTGAGATATTTCAGTCAGACCAAAGTGTTGGTCTGCCAGACTGATAATAGCCATTCATAAAACCACACCACCAAAATATTTGTCATAGCAGCTTTAATTTTGCACTGTAATGCTGATTTACAATACAGGTCAGTGACACAGACCAAAGAATGAGAGAAAAATGAGTATGGTTTTGAATGTTACTGCTCACTGTTGAATTTCTGTCTCAAATGGATCCATAACTTTCTGAAACAGACTGATGTGCTTTTAAGCCCTCAGTTTCTTAAGAGAAAGTAGGAAAATCATTACACTTCTCTGAGTGGGAATGTGATAATGCATACAGGTGCATCCACTCATTTTTCAGCAGTTGCCACCCGAGCGATAAGTGCATGACCTTGTCAGCTTTTCATCCTGTACCAACATTCTGATAAATCGTGCGATGGTTTATTCACTGTCAAGGCTAAGTAAGATTTGCTCTGACGATAGATTAACTCTCAATCACTCACCGAGCAGCAGGCCATTCTTAGAGGGACTTTAAAGGGGAAAGTAATTTGTTCGAATCTGAAATCAAATTTCACCGGCACTTGGCCTGCTGTCATTTCTGTTATTATTATGTCCAAGGTGACTTAAACTTTTCGGAGGTTATATTGACATTTTGAGCAATTAGCAGGATAAGACATTGCAAATCATGTAGTCACGGCATCAAGGTTTAAACCCTCCCTGTCCTCTACTGCTCATCTCAACTCACTGTCTTAATAAACTTAACAAAAATCAATAATTTGCATCAGTCCTCTGCAGTGCTCCATGAAGCAGAATGTAGATCAGTAGACTTTGTAAAACTCTCACTACGAGGTCCATTTGGGAACTAGTCTGGGGCTTGTAGTACTTTCACATGATCTTCATCAGATAAAGGAGTTCTCATGTTGCTTAGTAAACTCCCATGTTAAAGTGCTAATTACTGTACCATACCTCACAGCTGACAACTGCTGCTAATTGGCAGTTGACTTAATTAGGCTCACCTTTGTAGCAGCGTTATCTGTTTCCAGTCTGGTAAGATAGGCTAACCTGCTGCTCAGAGGTGCCAGAACAGCTTCTAAATGAACCCTGTGGTGACATTGTTTTCTCATCAACTCAACAGAATGAACTTTGAACCACAGATTCAAAACATCATGTTTCAGATTTATGTGTTTAAATTCAGTAATTCCACTTCTCCGTCTGTCTGTACTTCCACAGCCTTCATGTTAAAGTTGTTGTCAAAAGTGACAGCTGTAAAACTTGTTAAATTGTCTTAGAGGTCAATTGGGACTCCTCAATGAACAGGTAAACAGCTTAATGACTTGGAGCACTTCAAAAAAGCAATTTTACCTCAGTGGTTGTGGAAAATTAACCTATTAACCTGCTGTGACACTTGAAGTTGAGCGCAGTGGGATGCAGTTTCAGTCTATGAAGTACATTACCTGCTGCTAATATAATTTTCAAGTTTAAAACAAATGGCTGTGAGAACCGAGTTTCTGTCCTGTAATAACCTTTTAGTGTTTCCACGTGTCGTTATGGTAACAGATTTAGTGTCTCCCTCCTCTCCCACTGTCTCTCTCTTTCTCTCATTCATTCAGTCCCTCTCCCTGTCTCTCCGTGTTATCACTCTCCGCCCCTACTTCCCTCCTTCTGTCTTGTCCACTCACCGTCAGGCAGAAAGAAGGGCTTTTGTTGCAGCCTGAAAAGCCCCTTTCTCTGCGTGTGTATGTTTGTGTGTGTGTATGTGTGTGTGTTCTGGTGGGAAACCCTGCTTGCCCCACAGATCAAGGCTCTCAGGTAGAAGAGTAGAGTTTCAGGTCTAATTTTCGCTCCTGAGCACAACAAAGACCCCCACACTCGTTGCCCCATTTACGACTGTTATGCCATTAGGGAGACATTCGTCCTGCTACAGTTTATACATCATTAGAATAATATTACACATTATGAGACTCATTTTTCATCATGAATGGGATGTCTTCAGGGTTCTGAGGATATTACACTGTATATATGACTGTGTGCATGCCTCATTTTTCTGTTTGATTCACAGTTTCCTTCCTATCAACATTACTTCCTGAAGTTGTAATCGACACACTCCTGTTGTTTTAGTGAGTCTCACAGATGATAAGGAGAGGATCGATTACTGTACCCAATACCTCACCTGATCAGTGTGGTTCGAAACCAGCATTACCTCTGTGGTATCCTTATCTTAAAATACATGGAATACAATAATAAAACTATATAATAAAACTGTCAGAGACACTTAAGTTAAGAAACTGACCATTTACAGCAAATGTAATCGAAGAGACTAAGCAGTAACTTGAATTCCACTGGGAGAACTCATCCCCACTTAACAGATACATTGACATCAATATTAGCAAATCAACAATACTAAAAATATAGTACATAAGCAGAAAGAAGAGGTGGCAGAGAGAGCTGCAAAAGTTAACTGTTTGTTCACTGTATACCTGCATGACTATAAGTGGATGTTACTAGTCAGCTGGTAGCCAAGCAGCTGATGGTAAAGCATGATTCAAACAGCTGATGCCAGTCAACTACTGCAAACACAAACTCCATTTATAATCTCCATTTATAATTTTTGAGACAGGCTGTCCCCCCACCCCCCACCCACCCGTATAATAAATAAATCTGTGACTTTACATGTGCACCTGCAATTTAGGCTTTGACTTTGTCTCATGTTGCTTTGTAAACTCCCACATTAAAGTGCTAATTATCATGCATCTCTTTTACAGCTGACAACTGCTACTAACTGGTGGTCAAACTAATTAGATTCACCTTCATAACAGTGCTTGTAATTGTGAATAAGTTATTTCAGAGTGAGAGAGCTGAGAGTGAATTCGTCTCTCTGCTGAACCATAGAAACTAGTGAAGAAACTACACTTTCATTGATTGTGTGCTAGTAAGGATGCCAAAAATCCAAACAATCACAAATCAAAGTCAATTTGTACTTTGACTTAATTACGTTGTTGTTGTTATTATCTGCATGCACATATCTGTATCTATATATCTATATATATATATATATACATATATATCTAAAATCCGATGCTCCTTCCTCCATCCTTATTTATTCAACACTCTCGAACATGTTATACACAGCCCCTGCTCCATTGTCAGCAACAATGGAAAGATAACAACATCTCTCGCTCCTGCCTCTTTGATCTTTTAAACACACTTCCTGGTAGATCAGATGTCAAGAAGAGCTTATGCTCTAAATAAGTTTCAACATAACAGCCTTCATGTCTTGTCAAGAGAGGAGGCGGGATGGGGGACTCTGTGTCTTGTTTTAGGACTAGTAAACGATGCTGTGGAACCGTGGGTTCCATTAAAGCATCGGAAAGCGATGCGTAAATTGGGAGAGTAGATAAAGATAGTACACTCAGCTTTCAGAAAGACACATGCTGTGAAGAGAGAAGAGCGCAGGAAAGAAAGTGCTTAGAAATGTGGCAGAACAGATAAATTACACTCTCTGCTTTCAGCGGGATGGTCTTCACATGAAGAGAGGAGTCTGTCACCGAAACTGTAATGTTTTATCTAAGTGAAGAGTAAACCTAGTAAACAGCAGGGGAAAAAAGAAAACAGGGTTTTTTTAAAATGCTTTTCCTGTTGAAACATATTGTACCATTCTGTCAGTCATTGTGTTCTGAACAGTAAGAGCCCAAAAATATAGCCAAGAATGTCATCACAGTATCAAATCATTATGCTACATGAAAGGTGGAAAAAAAGTCAGTGTTGTCCAAGTATTTTCTATTAGCAAACCATTATAAAATTCAGGTCTGTTGAGTTAATTGGAAGCACTAGAACAGAGCAATATAAGGCTGGGAAACAATTCAATATTATTCAATATTAAATATTCAGAATAAATGAATGCATCTGAGCAAATTGTAATTAAAAACTGATGTTTTTTTTGTATAAGGATTGTCTCATGTAATGCAGAACAGATGAACACAGTTATGGTGTTGGACAGAAGTTTGATTGTTTTATATGTGATTTAGCATCTCTTCCAGCCATGTGATCACCCATGTCACTGAAGTCTGCTGAAAAAGAAACTCAATCACTGTTGTTCATTTTTTAATAGATTTAACATAGAAAATGAAATAACTTTGTACAAACATCCAGCCTTCTTACATAACACATTAATCATACTGAATGGCCCTGCCCTTCCAAGTCAAGCTAAAGCCATTAGACAATAGAAAATGTATAGTATATCCCCCTAAAAGTAAGGGGGTGGAGAAGGTTTTCCAAGGACAGGGATGAAATACATTTTGAGGTCCACAATATGCCTTTGAAATTGTACTGCTGTGTCCATACACGGCTGTGATTTAAAGTCTAAGTTACCTCTCATTGTAATTACTTATGCACTAAGACAGTGATTTAGCTTAGCTAGTTTAGCTCTTATTTCTGTCATCCTTGTATTTTTAATGCAAGGAAATATGGATTAGAACAAGAGGCTCTGTTAACCATGTTGTTAACCATCAAAAATGATGAATATCCTCTTTGTCTTTCATCCAGGTTGTCTGTACCGGGGTCAGGAATGCCGGCTGGTGATTCACTACGAACAGGGCTTCTCTGTGCTGGCTGACCCCAAACTGGCAGACGGGGAGAACGGGGAGGAGAGAGGAGCTCGCACTCCTACAAGGCCCAGGGTGCTCCTTTCATACCCCTACGAAAAACTAAAGATGTCCTCAGACGACGGAGTTCGCATGCTGTTCCTCGACTTTGGAGGGAAAGAGGGGGAGATTGTAAGTGTTTTCTATTTCTGAAGCGTTATGTTTTGACACACGAAATGTAACAAAACATGGTCTGACAGGAGTTCTGTTGTCCTCAGATGTTCCTGCTCCAAGTAAATATCCTCTGCATAATATTGTGACTTTTACTTTTTTCTGTCAAAAACAACTGTAAGTGATCAACATTCTTGGCTTCATTTTGCTGGAGAATGTTATGTGTATAAATAGCCAAACACAGATGATGTGAAATGATATTGAGATATTTTTGGCTCAGCCACAGCATAGTTTGGTAGAAGAAATGTGAGAAGTAGAAATCACTTTCTACATTCACAAAAGTTAAACAAGCACACAGATAGAAAACCACCAAAGAAGAGGCTGATATGCCGTTTTTTTGTCCTAGTGGCACCAGAATGCAGTCATGCAGTTTGCAAATGTGGCACAGTGCTGACATGTCAGTTGTTTGAATTAATTTTCCGACAAAGGAACAGTAGTTTGAATTTCAGACAAATTGTGACACGCCTTATGTTTTCATTCAGCTATTAAAATGTAAAGTCTTTCGTTACAAGTTACACTGATGGGTAAAAAATATATATATCAAGCTTACTGCCTGTGGTCATGTACAACTCACACTGAACAGAGCAAGTTCATGTTCATTCTTGGGGGGGTTGCAAAAGCCTTCTGGGAAATGAAGCAAAACACAAACTGGAGTACTTGTATAGAAGACAGGCAGTGGGAAAGCAGTGTATGGCAGAAAGTAAATTACAGCACTTCATCACAAAATAACTCCTGAAATAAAAAGACCTTCACATATACGCAGGTCTTCCAAGGTAAGAGTGTTCGCAAGCTGAGTTTTCTTTAAAAATAGCCTGTCACTTACTGTAAGAGTTTTAATCTTTTTACACCACTCAACAGAGCACTATATGAAAGTCCAAGGTGGCTCATGTTTCAAGAGCCCTCCCTTAAAGTAATCAGGACCAATTTAATGTTCATACCTGAAAACAACCAAGAACAAACACCCCAACTATCTAATATGTTCCTCGATTTCTGTTTTTAAAAGTTTCACTTTTTACCCTCTTGGAGCTTATATGGCAGTGCTGATATGAATGTTAATGTGGGTGTCAGGAGAATGAGCTCTAGCAGCTCTTTTATTACCTTCCTCTGGCGCTAATACAAACTGTTGTTACACAGAAAAACAACAATGATGTTTCATCATTCATAAAGTCATAACACTGTGATTTACTGTATGCTGGAAAGTAAAGTGACAGAGAGAACTAAAATATTTACTCTCTAAGCTTATGGGATTTAGAAATTGGAAAGTGAGGTGTCTTGATCTGTCTGAATGACAGTCCACATACAGCGTATAAAACTTAACTTAACTTAAACTCAAATACATTCATGTCTGACTGTTCAGTTTATGCTGAAGGCAAATAAGCAAAGACTTGGGAGCTTTTGATTTAAAACCCTCTGTTGGCTACCTTAGCAGAATAGATTTTAGTGTCTGTAGTGTTTCTGAATCCCAGCACAGTCATAGACAAGGCTTTATAAAAATCCCAAGGCACTAGTGGATGTGGCTGATGGCTCATTAGCTTAACATTTGAAAGTGGAATCAGCTGGGCTTTTTTTTCCCACGGCGTTGACTATCCTGTCATCATTTGGCAGGAATGATGTGTATCTAATTTTATCACAGCAAATGATAGTTGATCACCTCCCCCTACAGAAAATATATTATGAGATTGGATCAAGCCAAATCACTGTTTGTGGCTTGGAAAACAAAAATTATTCACATGCTTCTGCCCCGGTTGATCATGAGGGCAAAGACAAGAGCAAGACTAAAAGTCTACACACAATGCAAGTACCTCTATGAAGCTTTATATAGTCAGTGGTGGTTTAAGCTGAACATACTCTTAGGCCTGGGTCTATTCCTCGTAATATATCTACGGGCTTTTCAAAATTTTCCAACGTTGTGGACGAAGTCAGCTAACATTATTTGAGCAACGGTATGAATGAGTATGAAATACGCACTTACACAGAGCACATCAGCTGAGTAGTAGTCCTTCATTATGGCCCAGGACACATTTGTGTACACACTGCTAAATGCATGTATGTATGTATGTGGCTCAGATCACCTCCAAATGTGACTGGATCTCACTGCATCCTCAACTAGTTTTTGGCTGCATTCATGCCACTACTTAGAGCTTCCACTTGTGATTGGATCACCTGAGACACACACAGGGCAGGGCTACTCCAAATGCTTATTGTGGACTTCAAACATGTATTTCATCCCTGTCCAAATGTTGGCATGAACTGAAAGGGCAGGACCATTCAGTATGATTAATGTGTTATGTAAGTAGGTTGGATGTTTGTACAAAGTTATCTGAAAGCCAATGTGCTAATTTGAAGCAGTCACTGTAAAATATCTACCTTGTTCATCACCTTAATTAAATGTGTTAGAGTGCTACCATTTGCTAATTAGCACTAAACACAATGATGCCGCTAGATTAAAAGTTAAGGGATCAAGTCATTACAGTTCATCCAGAAGAGGATGTGAATGTCTGTACCAATTTTCATTTTTGGACTTTTTCACTCAAAACCATAAACACTGAACTACTGATGGTGTTCAGGGGATCACTAAACCTGTTGGGATCCACTAGGCACCAGGAATGTCTGCACAAAAATTTATGGCAATCCATCCAATAATTCTGAAATGTTTTGGTCTGGATCTAAGTATGGACCAGCTCACTGACCAGGATTGAGCCAAGCTGCCAAAAAAAAAAAAAAAAGGTAAAAATAATAATAGTACTTAATAAAAAACTTAAGTCATCCATCTCAAATCCTGACCTTTTAAATATTTGTGGATCAGTTTCGTTGTTTATTGTAAGTCTACTCATGTTTCATTGTGCTGGGATTCCTGGAGAGGAGGTAGTCTCCGAAACTTCCTCAGCGATAAATTTGACCGGATAAACTGTAGTGTAAGTGTGAATTTATAGGTTAAGCTTCCCTGTTGGAATTAGGAACAGGATATGAGTCATAGCACCAGTGAAATCACCCACTGTTGATTCAGGCTATGAACAGAGCTTTGTTCACAGTGGTGTGATGTTTGTGTGTGTACAGTGCTTAGCTCCAGGTAGGACTGTCTAATCCTCGCCTCATGGGGAACTGTTGACTGTGGAGTTAGTTTTGAATATATTTCTACGGTTTTATGTGCTTTACAAACCCCATTTCTTTTCTTTTTTTCACCCCCTGCATCTTTCTCTGTCTGCCTTGCCTTCTGCTTCAATGAATTCTCATAGCTTTTAATCATACCCTCTACTTCTTTATCCCCGTCACGTTTTGCATTATTCTGTCTTGTTCGACCTTTTAATTCTGTTGTTTTCCCCTCTCCCTGCAGCAACTGGACCTCCACTCGTGTCCGAAGCCAATCGTCTTCATCCTCCACTCCTTCCTGTCCGCTAAGATCTCCCGTCTGGGTCTTGTGGCCTGACGGCCTCTCTAGGGACATTTCAACCCCTTTGAAAACAGAAATCCACCTTGTTTCTTCACCTATCTGCAGCCCGCATGCAGTACATAATGTCAAACTCCTTCAGTCGGGGACCCAAGCTGAGTGAATGTAGCTTCTTTCTGGAAATTGACTTTTTTTGGGTCTTCACCTCTAAACTAAAGAAACACTGGAGAAACCAATTCAGATTGGTTTTGCTTTGAGTGAAATGGACAGATTATTAGGGGGACAAACCCTCCCTTTAAGGGCTGCATGGACTGAAGTGTTTGACTGAAGAACCACAGAAGAAAACATGGACTGGACTAGATGCAGAGGGATGATATTTACAGTATACAGACAGAGGGACACACCAGAGGGAGCAGATAGGGCATTACTGTCACGACCAGAATTGGAAGGACTGGACATGTGCAACAGGGGCTGAGATGAATTCACTTTCAATTCATTCAAAATGTAATGGCAAACTGCCTTCCATTTACCCTTTATATTATTTATTCACCATTAGCTCTGAAAAGACATTCTGAATTTCACTTGTAATTTTTCTTCCACAAACACTTGGCACACTGTGGGAAAAACATTTGTCATGCATTTGTCTTTCTTAATGTCCCCTGCGATGTCTTGTTAGCAGTGTCGGCATTCATCATTGAAACTGGGAGCCACAACCGGCGACAAAGATCTGTGCAATGTGACAGCTGACTCCAATTCAAATAGTCTCAGTATTCTTTTAATGGGTTGCATACGGTGACCATCTGGTAGTATTTCAGTGTTTGACTGATTTGACAGCGATCTAACATGAGCTCTAATAACTAATATTAAAAATAACACTTTGGCTTCAGTTACATGAATTATAATTTAATCAAATATTCTTTTTTCTTTTGTCACTTTTAAATTCTATGTCCCATTCATTACTCAAAAGCAGGAGAAAAAACTCACATCTAACTAAAAAGTGAGAATAATGGCCTGCTATGGCAATTTTGTCTTCAACACTGGGGGAACCAGGTTTTTGTACACTAGTTTTGGACTGTGGATTAGTAATATATATACATGGAAGTTTATGATAAGGACATAAAGATGTATATGATTAATCTATCCTTGATAGTGCCATAACCAAATAATGACATAATATTCAGAAAACTTAGGTAAACATATTCTGACCAGATAATTTAAGGAAATAGTTTGATTGGATAGCGAAATACACTTCCACTTTCTTGTTGAGATTTCACTGTCTGTATGAAGCCACAGTCACTGGACAGTTAGCCTAGCTTAGCTTGGCTTAAAGACTAGCAACAGGACAAACCAGTTAGCCTGGCTCTGACCAAAGGTAACAAAATACATCCACCAGCACCTCATGAATTATCACATTATATCTTTTTTGTTTATTCTGTCTTATTTATTCTGATCAGTTTGGACAGAGCCGGGCTTTGAATCTGAAAGTTCAGTCTTAACTTAGGTTAGCCTAGCTTAGCATAAAGACTGTAACCGCCCGTGGCCATGAAATAGTCCAGCACACATCCCTGGTATTCTCATCTAAATCTTGGCAAGAAATCGAGTAAGTTGATTTCCCAAAATTTCGGAGTATCCTCTATGGGCCTCCAGTGTGATCAGACATGATGATGCAGTTCGCTCTTTCCTCTTGTGTTTAAGGGTGGACTCTTCATCATTTTAAGCCTTGTTAACCCATTGAAATCCCAGTGTACTCTCTGAAGAGCTGCTGATGTTTGCCTGGTTAACTGACAAACTATAGTCATGTTCTGCCCCATTGAGCAAATGTCTGTCATGAGTCATTCCAGTAATTCTTAATATTCATATTGAAAACTGAAACTCAATCAAATGGCGCCTCAATCACTTAATCAAGTATTATTTATCTTACATTACAGCAAAGTAGCCATCGTAGGAGTCTTCGATCCTGCTTTAGTCCTGCAGCAGCCAGTGTGGGTCATTATTTTTTGGATGTTATACAGCAGACCAAGTCTGTATACTGCACTGTGTCTGACATGGCCTGCTGCCAGGGCTTTCCTTGTGCCTTCAAATGACTAAGAAGAAAACAAACATTTGAATTTTGACAGAAATTAATCATAGAGATCACAGGATGAGTGTGGAGCAACAATGTGACTTCTACGATGGCTACATTAGTTCCGGTTCAACCAGCAGAAAGCTTTTGTTTGCTCTCTCCTTTATATCGTAACACATATTTCCATTTTCACATTCACACTGTGAACAATGATTTTACACATTGTAATGCTACCGCACTGTAGAAGAAAACATCTTCTGTTTTGTTGATACTAAAAGATAGCGGAGGCATTTTAACACACGAAGAATCCAGCACTTACTGATAACCTCAAGTGGAAAAGAAGTTCTTTGAGTAAAGGCTGCTTTGATATGTAGAATACTCTGATGCCTTCGGCAGCTACTGTACTGTCACTCAGAATGATAAAGCTTAGTTTTTAACTCAAATGGTGCACATAAATCATGTATTTAACAAAAGTGACATGATGAGTCTGTTTTTATTGTCTTCACTTGTGATCTATTCATTTCTCATCAACAGTGAATACAAATCAACAGAAGCAGCTTGGAAAAAGTTGACTGGGAAGAGTTTCAATTTCACTTCCATTATGCTAAAGTGTAATGACATCTACAATTTGTTTGCTAATGATATTGGTTCTTAATTATGTTTTAATATGATATTATTAATAGGGTATTAAACTGTTCCCCTCTTCTGCCTTCAGAGCTGAGATGAACTTAATCCTGCTGTAAACATATGCATCCTCTGCAGTGCAACAAAAACAGGCAGTATTTTATATTGAGGACAGTTTAGATGAAAGGTTGTGTACTAATTTACTGCTTATTAGTGACAGTTCAGCTTGATTTGGGAAGTGTTTTATCAACCAGCTCAGCAAAAAGGATTCATGTGTCTTTAGCCCAAGAGCTTGAGAGTAATTGAGTTGTAGGCAGCGCTTCACACAATCGTAACTCTTGACATTGTTTACTTGGCTCCTAGGTAATGAGCTGGCATCCTTACTCTGTCTCACACACACACAAACCGATGCACAGATGGATGGGCACATTCATGTTACTTATAGTAAGGAGTTTAGACCTCAAGCACAGTCATAACTCTATGACACTGCTCACTAGTTGACACTGTTTACCAGCAGATGTTCCTACCTTTTGCCACCTCTTAGAGTTTATCGCTGTGTTCCCTTCTGCTCAGGCCGTTACTGAATCAAGCCAGACCCTCAGTGGGACACTAAAAGTCTGCAGATAGCAACTGTTGCATCACACCAAAGAGAAATGGAGAAAAATTCTCTCCAGGTCAACTTTCCCACTGAGACAGATGGAGGGCTGTGTGTTTGTAGACCTGAAAACACGCACAAATTGGCCAACCCTTTTATTGTCGAAATTTTAACACACACGCAACCACATGAACACGCACGCTCCCTAATAGCCAGCTTTCTCTTTGAGAGACTTGAGAGAGAGAGAAACGGCCATATTGACTGGAACTGTCAGCTTTTCATTTTAAGGGGCTGGAAAAGAGCCAGATCAATTAGCAATCAGCCATAAAGTGTGTAGCTGAGACTGTGTGTGTCTGTGTGTATATGTGTGTGTGTGAGTAAATAATAATAATAAATGACCAGAGTTGTGTTCTTGTGCACACAGTGAATACTTTTCTCAGTGACATGCAAATACTTTCTGCTAAGGGTTTTGTTTGTTTGTTTGTGTGTGTGTGTGAAGGGGCTCTGAATGAACAGCTTTTGTCTTGGCTCAGTCTCTTGTTGCATTTCTTGCCTGTGGCAGGTCCTAACAGATTCTGGACTGCCTCTGTGTGTGTGTGTGAGCTGGAATCAAAATTGTGTAGGTAATGGGGAACAGGGCAAGCAGAATGAAAAAGGTGGGGGAAAGTGGTCGACAAGAGGAGTAGCTGAGATTTAACAGGTCCAACTCAAGCTGAACACCCATTAAAAATGATGTGTTTGGAAAGGGTAGTCAATATTCCAAATGTTAACCACTCAAAAATCATGCATTTTTGGTTCAGGCAGTATATCTACAGTATTTATCCTCCCAACGTATGAAAGAGCCAAGATACAAAGTTAGAAAATGAGCAATACACACACACACATACTGGCTGAAACAAGACTGAGACTTTATTTATATACTTATATATTATATATCATTACATATTATTATATATTTATATACTTTACTATCACTGAGCTACACTACAAGCCAAGGTACATGCAACCTGTGCCACAGTATTGGTGTGAATTCCAGTGTGGCAGGATGTAAATTATTAATGTCACGTCTTCAAAAACTTATCAGCTGCTATAAGAGGCCTATGTACTGTTTTCCAAATAGCTGAACACTTGGCCACAACACTGCGCTTCAGTTAGTGGGCGGCTTCTTGTGACATTGCTCTCCCTCAAGCATCACACACAAATTCTTACACTATACAGACTCTCTTGAATTATCATAATCATCTTTCTCATTGTGGCCAAATTTCTTGAGGGCTAACACAAAGCTATCACTCATGGTAACTTTTATCCTAATGTGTTATGCCCCAATGAATCATCATCATAATGCAGTTCACTCCAGCTGCAGTAACACTGTCTGAGGTGTCACTTTGTCATGGCACAGGGGTAAAGACATCTACCATAAATAAGCTTGAGTAACGTACTTGAACTCTTTCAGAGCATAACAATGAACGTGAAACATGAAACATGAAACATGCGTGAGGTCTCCAACTATGCTGCAAAATTAGCTAGTTAAGCACTGGTCGCTATCACTTAACTGGAACCAGGCTATACACAGAATGTTTAACAAGTCTTATATTCACTCTTCTTTTTTGTTCTCCATCAACTCTATGTGCCATTTGGTGCTGGGTGTGTAGCATCTGAATCAGTTTATTAGAGTTTTTTCTGAAGAAACAGATAAGTGTAGCTTAAAGACAAAATACAAAGCTTAGAAAATGATCATTTCCATTGGTCTGCCACAAAACGAATGATGAACGAATGTAACAAATTAGCAAGCTAGTTGCACAATTCCTGAAGCTAGCAAGGTGAGCAGAGGAAACCTCAATATGATTTTAATTAATCCTTTAATTTCTCAGGAATTTACTTGCACTTTACCATGAAATTCTTTTGATTTTCTCATTTTTATTCAAAATGCTTTTTATTATCATCATCATATTTTCTGCTTGAAGTAAGTAACTCTACTGCTCTCTGATGTCGCTACATTTTGAGCTCCAAAAATCCTCTAACTTAGAACCAAAAGAAGAGAGAGGTGAGAAATGTACAATATTGACAGCTACTTAGTCAGTCATTACAATTAGCTACCTGTTTTCCCTCATTCTAAATTTAATTACAGTGAAATGTCAGAGAAATAATGTATTTTCCTACAACACTGTCAAATATGTAATAAAATATATGGAGTTTTGTAGTTATCTTATAATTGTGAAAGTGTTGAAGATATTGCAAACTTATATTGTAAATTAAGTCTCATCAACCTGATAACGTTGCTGATTGGGTTCTTGCTTAGGGATGTGCTCATCCGCTCCTATAATACACAAAGCTATTTAGGAATGTGCACCATGTAAGCAAAATACTGACTGAATGATCTAAGAACCACATTTTGGTCCCTACAGGAGGTCCCTCTCTAAGTCAGGGCCTCAAGAATAATAACTAAAGACCCACTATATAATTTATCATTATTTCAGTGGTGTAGTCCTTTAGTGGTGCATTCTTAAACAATTCTAAGGACCTATTTTTGATGAGACCTCAAACACACAGATTAAGCAGATTATAAAGGAATACAAATAATCAGTTCTTTTTCTCTTTTGTCCTTCTTTCAATTTTAGCTGTCTGTGAGAAAATAAGTCCATGGACAGTTCAAGTGCATCTTCCCCGAGCCCGACCCTAGACAGAGTGTCTCATAAGTGGCCTTATTTGTGTAATACTTCTAAGTAGAACTACTAGTACTGATGACAGTTAATGTTGTTGAGGTTGGGGTTGATTAGCCCATGTGAACATAAACAAACTTGTCATGTGTGCCTAGGCATCCATGCCAAGAGTCCTCATGCACCAAAATATGGACAAATTTAACATCAGGTTTTATGGCAAGTTCACTGTGAATAGCAGGATTAGTATGGTATTTGAGATGCTGGACATCAGCCTTCTGGACTACCTACTGGATTTAGAAGGCCCTGTGCGTCTACAGGATGTCAGAACTGTCATCCAACAGGTACGGCATCAACTAGAACCCGAAACCTTCGAGACCTTGAATTCAGTGCTGCATACTTCTCATCTGCTGTGAAAACTCTGTATTGCTGCTATTATTTAGTTTGTAAGCTAACTATATGTTAAGTTTTGCTTTAATTATTTAAATATTTGCTTTAATTATTAAAATATGTCAATGTTCCTAGTTTTATTTCATACATTTCCTCCACATTCAGGGCTCCAGAAGTTATTTGGTCCTGCATTTTCCAAGGCTGTAGACATCTGGTCGCTGAGCTGTGTAATCAGGATCATGGTCTTTGGCTGTATGCTCCTGTCTGGGAGAACTGATCATGATGCTGTAAGTAAGTTGACTATAAAAGGACTCTCTGCTTGTTCTCTGCAGCCCTCTTTACGGTCTTTATATGAGCTATTTCCTGTTACGTCTTGTGTTTTCCACAAGAAACAAATGTCTGACCCGCTGTGTAAGGGCTAGCTGCACGAAGATGGATATTGAATTTTACAATTAGGATTCATCTGAGTGAATAAAAGTCCTTTCAAGCTAAAACACATGTCCACAGTGCCCTGGCTCGTAGCTGCATCACATCAGTCATCACAGGTTGTTGTACACTTTGTCATGATTAAGACTACCCATCACTCATTGTATCCAAGATTATATACCATAATAAAAATGCTTTTATGTGTCCCTTACAGTACTGTTGTTAATATTAATTGATGCAATATATTCTATAATATATGCTATTTGGAATATTATTCATGAAAGGTTTATGATGCTCTGTCATATGAAAAATGATTAGCTTTTAACATGGACGTTTTTGCACAGAGGAAGAGGAGGAAAAAAATCACATGGCTAAAGGCAACTACAACTTCATACATTGCTGTCAAAAGTTATTTCTGCTGCATAACTGCGGGAATTTCATGAAGCTGCAGGTACCGAGGGTCAGGTTTGTTGGTTTGCTGTGCGCAGTGTGTTTCTTGTGATTCATGGTATGAATAGTTTAATTCGTATTCATCAATTGTCATGTGAATAAGGACAGTAGAGATTAGTTTAGCTGGAAAATGTAGATACACACTCTTTAATCATCATAATCTAATCTCTGTACTGCACCATGTCCCTCAGACAAAACTGAAGGTCTTTATTTCTGTGCCACCCCAGTGACAGTACAGGCCTCTGCCTGGCTACCCCTATGAAAACTGTCTGGTTTCGCCACTGTGCAAGAGAAAGAAAATGGGTCATCTCCTCACTCTGTCTCTGTTATTATCTGTTAATAGACAAAAAGAGGATGAGTAACCTTCTCGGCAACATACACACCCTGTACGCAAACACACACCGAGGACACACTGTCTTACAACATTAGAGGACAGATGGAGGCATGTTCGTGAGGTGATGCCGCTGCCGTAACCCTCCCACTTAACGAGGACTGTGCTTCAAGCTCTGTTACTCTCGAAAACAACCGCCCACACGTAACCTATACACATATGCGGCCTCAAATCATGAAACTATGTACTCCCACAGCCTGTCTTTAGCAGTGAGGGAGAAACACTGTTCCCCCCACCCCCCGTTTTTCTCTCTCTCACATGCAGTAATACAAAGTACCAGTCGCTGGGAACCTAATGATAAAAGAGATTTGGGGGTGAGGAAGGGGTGTGTGCGTGTGAGAGAGAGAGAGAGAGACAGAGAGAGGAATGTTTCAGGTTGCTACTGCCAAGTCCCTACAGTACCCCTGAATGTGCCCCCATCTCTCTCTCTCTCCCTCTTTCGTACACACAGACTGTGTAATTGTTTTTTGTGTCATCCTCTGTCCCGTGAACCTGTGCACAGAAGCACAGGGACTGATTAATGTGTAATAAACTTGTGCATGCTTTGCTCTCTTGCACATGTGGAGGCTCCCACGAGTATGGCCTGCTGTCATGTTGTCAATAGCACCAACGGGAGTTTGAGGAGGAGATCATTCCATGTAGTTTAAACACCACAGGAATATTATTATCGTCATTACAAGATAATTTGATCAGCAGAGCAGGATTTCAACTGGACCTCTGTGCTCCTCACAGGATACCAGCTGACAAGCAGGAAACAGGCACATGTAAGATCCAGGGTATTCTCACATGTGAAGTACTCAGAGGAGATTTAGTCTGCTCTATTTTGTTCTTTCATGATCAGTATTACAGTTAAAATTTGTATGCTGAGGGCGAGGATGTGGGAAAGTGTCATAAAAGGCAAAAAACTTAAGACAAAACCTCAGAGAGAGGGGACACGTACACATGCAGGAGAAGTGGGACAACAAGATTACAAAGCAAATCATTACACTCTTACAGTGACAATCCACTGCGGTAATATGCTTCAAAAGGAGCTTTGGGTGGGAATTAATGTGGAGAAAACCCTCAAAGAAAGTAGACTGATTATTCATAAAGAGCATATATTAATTATGTACTTCAAAGCTGCACTAATCAATGTCTTTATATTAAGAATAGATCCAATGACTATGTGTAATGTGAAAAGTGATGTTTGTAGTGACACATCTACAGAGAACAATCACTGCAGTTCAAGGGTTTTGTTATGGTTTACCTCATCTTTTTGCTTTTGCAAGTCGCAAATTTAATGTTTAACGCTTTGATCAGTGTAGTTTCTAGCCACAGCAGGCCATTGTTTTTTGCATAAAGTTCTGATAAACCCACTGCACACTACCTGCCCATCACTAAATGACAGATAAAGTTAGCGACTACCTGGTCCTTACGGCTTATGGCCCTGTCACCTATGGAAAATAAATTCATCAAGGGGTAAAAAACATGAATTAAATAAATGCTAATGTTGCTCTGTGTCTGTTTGATGTGTTGGATTTGCTAATACATTCCCATTCATCAGATCAGCTGTATAAGGTGATAAATGATTTGATTTGATTCTACAGCATAATGTGGATATGATTAATTTGATGATCTTAAACCAAATATTCTCTTACCATTAAATACAGCAATTTAGTTGGGAGTTTTCAATCAACCCCACCTATAATTTATGTATTATTCATGTTTTATTCATTGTTTACATTTCAGATTATATCTAATTTATGGAATATATATGTTCTATTTAATGATTTGATTTTAATTTTCCTTTATCCCGCCAACTTTAAATAGCCAGTTGTACGATTTCTTACCAATTTAGAGTTTCCCATTAACCCAATGTCTTACTTATTTATTATTCATGTTTAATTCATTGATTACATTTCAATTTTCCTTTATCTTACCGATGTAAAATTACCAGATTTCAGACAATACATGATTTAATGGCAATTTCTCCAGTCAACCTAACGGGCATTTCTTTGGATTGTGGGAGGAAACTGGAGCAACTGGAGAGAAATCACTCAAACATGGGGAGAACATGCAAACTGCACACAGAAAATACCAGTGAGGCCACAATACTACTCACTGAGCCACTATGTCCTCAGATGTGGAAGCTGATGTGTCACTTACACTGACAGACTTCTCATCAGATGTCTCTTCAGTTAGATGTTGGCCTTTGTGTTTCACATGTGCTGTTGACTAAAGACATATGCAGTTAATTACAGATTACAATAGACAGCTGCCTACAGCCTCAGCTGTCCTGTATTATTTAAGTAATAAAAAAAGCTCTCATTTATTACATTCAGAATCAATTATCATAAAATCAATGTTTAGCATTGATTCAGTGTCATCTCACCAAACACTTACCTGTGGCCCTTCCTCTGGTCCTGTCTGGTGCGTGGGTCTGCGTCCTCACCAGGTTTAACTGCAGGGCTCCGACTGTGTTGAGTCGCCTGGTCGGTGCAAGGCTCGGCTGCCTCTTCAGCCTCGGGTTCAGTGGTGTTGTTCAGGCCAAGCCCAGCAGTTTGGCTTGTACTGGAGTCGGCTGTCTGTCTTCCGACGGCCTCAGCTTCCACTGATTCCAAGGTGTCACTGTTAAAAGAAAAAAGAACTCAAGAGTTACGTTCACAGACAGAAAATAGATTCTGTCTGAAATGTAATCATTGAATTAACAGGCTACCTGTTCTCCTCAGCCTCCAGTCTTTGAGCTATGATAAGCAAACTTTCCCAAGACTTTATATTTAACTGATAGATATGTGAGAAGTTGTGTTAGAAGTTGGTGATGTGCTGTCTGGTCACAGTCAAGCTGGTCCAGTATTGTCTCTCAGAATAAAGTTCTGGCACAGATGGTGTCTGGCTGCCCAGGCTAGATGGCAATCATGATTGCAATTTCAACTTGATGGCTCCTCGTTTTCATCAAGTCTCATAAAACGTTTGTTGATGTGTATTTTTTGCATTACTGTTTTTGTCACCACAACGAGCGCTGTCACACACTGATGCACCCAAACAAAATCAGCCACCTACCCACACACATGCACACTGTGACTTCCTATAGTCTGTTCAGCACTAATTACTGTTCTATAAAATGTACAAACGCAGCAGTCTGTGTCAGCCTGTTTCTCTTGGGACTTCAGTTTCTTTTAACTTTCTGCTCATTACTGTTCCAGTGAAGGCATAGAGTATCAGTCATCACGCTAAAAGTGTTTTTCATGCATGAGGTCAAACATCCGACATGCCTGCCTAAAGATTACAGCAGGTTCTTTTGATTATAATGTAGGAGACGTCAGTGCCTGTCCAAGTCACTTATTGTTATATTTAGTCAAAGTACAGGGTACTTAGTTAGTGATGTAACTGAGATTATACACAATTACACAATATAGCCGCCATTGTCCCCAAGTCCCAGGAAGCCAGATCTACTACAGCTGTAATATTTTGCCGCAAAAGTGATGGTGTGGAAAAGACTTTAAAACAGCATGTAGAACATAATGTAGGGGCAGTGCAATTACAAATAAAATCAATACATAGACAGGTGTGATGTGAAGAGGTTCGGGGTGAACTGAGACAGAGAATATATATATATGAGTTGAAAATCTGAGCAAAAACAAATGAGTTCACTTCATAAACATACAGAGACAATAGACAGAAAATGAGAAAGACACGTCTATTGGTTTACAGAGAAATGTTAGCTTTCATCTGGGGTCTTGGCACCTGGCAAACAAGTCCATTACTGACTCTGTTGTAGCTCTGTCTTTGGTTTCCACCAACTCCAGATGGAAATATTTGGCTCTTTAGCTGCTAAATGCTGCACTGTGTTCACCAGCTTATTCCTAACTATGTACGCCTCTTAGTGATGAGCAGCTTGAGCACAGTGGGTTTTTTCTACTCACATTGTCACTTGATACATTTTACATCAGTTATGGCAGCTTTAAAATCATGGCTATGGCCCTGATAAGTTGGATTGGTACATTTATACTTAAAGTATATCTAAGCATAAATGGAGATAAAAGAAGATCTTACAAGAAAAATGAAAAATAAAGCCTTGCTTCATTTGATGTTATTCCATCACAGGACAATTGCAAGGGAAGTGAAGTTTTTATTGCCAAATTCATGGTTGAGAAGATGCATAGTAATGGACTTACATTACCAGGAAACTACTTTGGCCACAAACAACAAGGTGGATAAAAACATAATAGCATTCTGTGTGAATGAGCTCTTCAGTACACACTACTGATCTGAGGGACTACACTTCCGCACTGAATTAGCCCTTTTATACCTATTGTTATGAAGACAGATGCTGTGCTGTTCTTCATACACTCACAATAAGATTGAATCATTTTCCCTGGCAAATAAGTAACTGGGTGGTAACTGGGCTGAAAATGTTTATACCTCAAGTTTTTATAATGGAACAGTTTAGAGATAAGATAGAAGACTTCATTTTGATTTCTCGCCCCTCTTCCCTCATTAGTTGTATAAATCTGCTGCCAGTGCATCAGCCTATTCTTCCACATTATGCATCTCTCCTCTTTTCTTTCATCATCCCTCGTCTTTCTCATCTCTCAATCAGTCAAAAGACAAACCTCAAGTCCCTGGAACAGGAACCTCCCCAGGCCATTAATAACATTTATTTTACATGTTGCAACAAGGGGCAGTGACAACAGATGGTCAGCTCATTTAATCTTTACTGTCTTTGTTTAATAGGCCCACAGAACATGTCTGTAAATCATTTAGGGTCCAGAGATTAAAACTGATAAGATGGGAAGAAACCGTGTGTACTGCTACAACCCATTAGATCCTGAAGATATTGGTTGAGGATTCGTTTGTTCCACATAAATCCCTCAGCTCCAGTTTTGTATTGTCTTCCTTTGAAATGGATACATATCTGATAGACCACAGTAACAAAAGATTTAAAAAGTCTCCATACTAGGAGCTTAGACCAGGTTACCTTTATCTTATTATACCAAGGACTAATGATAAGTGGCACCATTTGGTGTCTCCTCCTCTGCACAGCCACAATGTATTTTCCTTTTCTGGTCATTTTCTTCTAAGGCTTCTGTGTGTGACGCAGATGTTTGAGGTACACTGTAACTGTATTATCTCTTCTGCGAGTCCACTGTGACAACAACCAACACATGCTGATAATACACTTTCATTATCTCGCCCTAACGCTCAGCAGTGCTCCCACACACTGACAGATACACACTCCACAGTCCATTCCCGCAAAAGCATGCAGGCTAAAAATTTCAGGTTATGCTGGTTACATGACCCTTTCATACCCTTCAACTGAGTATCCCCGATATTAAAAACACAGACACACTATATTTGGACAGTCTAATGTTGATACTCAACTATCAGCTGACCAGAGAGCAGTGGTAGATGTTCAAAAAGTGTCACTTGGCTACATTTTTCTGTTTAGGTACATTAGGCAGTGCTGAGCCTGACATTAAATATAGACTGGTTTTCCACAGCACTGAGAACCACCTGCAACTCACGAGACTTTTAATGACATACAGTATGACAATAATTTAAAAATGGGCATCAACTGTAAATTAAAGTAACTTCATAATAGGTAATTGAATTCAATATAATTTAAGTTAGTATACTTGCAATCATAACCAGCAGGTCACTGGAAGATGCAAACATTTAAAATTCATCTACAGTCAGGCATACAATTCAATGAATATGGAGAATAAAATTTCCAGTAATAAACAATAATATGTACTTGAGTTAAAGAGAAATTCAGTAAATGAAAATTCAGTTTTACTAATAATCATTATCAAATTCCTGCCAGCAAACCAAAACAAACCAAAGCAAAAAAAAACAAAAAACTGACCCGTAAATAACGTGTTACAGAACATTATAATTCAAACTAGAAAATGCATTTCCTGTGGAAAATGCGTGTGAATGCTGAGAGCTGAATGAATCGCTGAAGCAATGCTTAAAATGGCTGAAATTATGGTTGAAATGCAGAAGAAAAAGTAAAAATTTGAAAGGCAAAAGTAATTGCTGAAGTTTAAAATGGTTGAAAGTAGCAGAGAGAAAGGTCAGATGCAGAAACTGAAAGTTAAAACCAATAGCTGAAGAATTTGTTTGAATAGCAAAATTGCAGACAAAGTTGAACATTTTAAATAGCATAAAGAGTTAAAGAAAGTTGAATAAGCACAAATGTAAAAAGGTTAATAGTTTAAACCTTTTGATAGTTGAATGGTTTCTGTAGCAGAAAGTATGCAGGAGTAGTTACAACCCAAACAGGGGTGGAAGCAGAAAGGAAAAGCAGCTAAATGCAGAATCAAAAGTTGGAAGTCAAAATGTAAAATTGGTGATGGAAGCTTAAGTGCATTAGATAGAAAAGCAGAGAGCACAAACATGTTGAGGAATCAGCTTAAAGGGAAATAACACACAGCCAAAGCTGGACGATGAAATATGAACAAGGAATGTCTGAACTTCCTAACAGGTAAAATGGAAAGAATTAGGTATCATTAGTGTGTGTGTGTGTGTGTGTGTGTGCGTGTCTGTGTGTGTGTGTCTCTGACTGTTTGTAAACAGCACAGAGATCAAAGGCAGCAGCTACAGTGAGCTCTGAGCCCACACAGCCACACAATACAGAGATTTGCTTCTGCGTACCTCTCAAACTCTCCCTATTAATTCAAAAACCATAAGGGATATCAGTGAAATCTGGTGACTACCAGCACCAGGAGACTTTACTGAACACATGTGTTATTTGTGTAGATAAAGTGAAAAATGACCACAGTATGGCAGTTTAAAAACTGGCCTGGTTTGGCTGTTGTATGAAGACAGCTAAAATGGAGATGAATGGAGCAGTTGAGGGCTCCTCTTGGTGATCAGAGGCTGCTACCGCAAAAACCTAATTAGTGTGAATGCTCTCAGCATTCACACTAATTAAGTACCAAAACACAATTGAGTTATTCCCGTTCATAGAACAGTCTACCAGCTATCCAACTTCACAAAATAGGAGATTGTCTATGCTCTCTTGGCATTCTCTTGGAGAAAAGCCGACATGGTGTCAGTGGTAAAATGACTGGCTCTGTGTTTTATCTCATTGTGGGGATGGAGAAATCTTAGCCGTGATCCCAATCAGTCTGTACCGAGGGCAAGCCAGTACAAACAGGACAAATCTGACTGTCAGTGATAATCAGAGCTGCATAATGCGGCACACTGCTCATGGCTTTGTTTTCACTGTCAAACAGCTATCATCCACACTGGGCTGTTAGCTGTCAGCGCTGATAACGTAATACATATTTCTTGGAGACAACACACATTCACATAACTTTTCTCTAAACACATAAACATTTCCCACCGGCTCAGGTTGTAATCAGGAAGTTACACTGTGTGCAAAATAAGATTCAAGAACACTTTATTGTGTTACAAAGAATAAAATACGAAACACAAAGATAAAATATGCACATTCATAAAGTCATAAAATTATTATTGTATTTAGAAACAAGATGAACAAGTGGGAAAGGATTTAAAATCCACTACAAAGAAGAGACGACTGCAACCTGAGGCCAGCATCTAAGCCCTTGTGGCCTCTCAGTGACTGCAGCCAGAGCAGAGTGTGTCGACTGGTCTCACAGTGTTATTCTTGTTTCAAGGCTCGATAGCAGTGGGAGTAGAGCAGGATGGATGAGCAGACAACTCTATACAAAAATAAAAGCTTGAAAATCTGTATGCATCAGAAAAAATAAGTATACAGTCATATGATCTCAGTGAGAAATTTAAATAAAGGATTAGGTTCATTAAAACAGGCTTAATACAAGAGTTTAAAACCAATCAGAAAGGCTTAAAAAACAATCAGTCTTAAGAATGTGTTGTGAATGTGATACAAAATGCACTTTTTTTTAGGGTTGGAACCCCCTTTACCTATGAGGAAAACTCCCACAAACAAACAGACTTAATCTGACTTAGCACAATTCTGGACAAAAAGTGTCAAAATATTTTTGTTTCTACTTATTCTTCCAAGCCATCTTCACTTCTCTGAGTTCTTCTCCAGCACCCAGTCAATGACCTTCAGTAACAGAAAATATTATTTTGAAAGTGTTACTTTAAAAGGGTCAGATTCAGGACAGCTAAATCAAGTTGGGAACTGCTGGTGTTTGGTGGTATTACCTGTTTGACGTTGCTGCTGGCTGCCTTCTTCATCTCATCGTGCAGACCCCGGGATGTCTTAAGATCCTGGGATCAAACAACAGAAAATCACTCAGTGAAACAGGCAGGTACATTCACATGAGCTTTACATCAAACCAGCTCAACTCATTTTATGTCACAAATGAACTCATTTCATGTGGGTAGAGGATTTACATGGGAGACAGTGAAGCATTGCTGGCAAGCTGTGGTGGAGAGTAATTAAGTATTTTTACTCAAGTACTGTACTTAAGTACAATTTTAAGATACATTTATGTATTTTCATTTTCTGGTACTTTGCATGTCTATTTCACTACATTTCAAAGAGAGAGGCTGTACTTTTTATTCCACTACATTTATCTAACAGCTATGGTTTCTTGTCACTCTTTCAGATTAGTTTGATTTTACAAACAAAACATGATATGTGTTTATAAAAATACAAAGCACAGTATTGTAGTAGATTAAACTGTTGTTAAAAAGTTGTTTCTCTGTGTGTGTGTTGGTTTATTTTTATCCTTGGCAAGAGCTAGCAAAAAACACATTATCTAAATAAAAAATAACTACATTAAATCAAACCCTCAAAACACATTATAAATTGCTTCTACACTGCTGAACTGAACTGATAAAATATATATAATAACTCTGAAATGGGCCTTTCTGCATAACAAGTACTTTTATTCTTTATAATTTTATATTTTGCTAATGATCCTAATGCAGTTTTACTTTGAAGGTAACCCTTTAACTTGTTACAGAATGTGATGGGTAATGCTACTTTACTTTTACATAAAACATCTGAGTGCTTCTTCCACCACTGCTGCCAAGATAGGGCAGCAGTAAGATTTTTTTATGTTATCAAATAAAAACATCTGATTAGGATTCACGAGGACACACAAAAGAAATGAGATGAAAATGTGGATATTGGGGAAACGATTTCTTCAAGCTGTTCCTATTATTTTGTTAATTTGTTGTGAGGATCTATAATAAAACTCAGCATATGTTCAAATCTGCAGTACATGTCCTAGATGCATAGAAGCACACAAACAAAGAAACTGTCAAATGAAAGGACAGTGCTGACTGTGTGTGGGCAGTAAAAAGACTAACCTTGAGATAGAATTTTGAGATATCAAACAGTCTTTTGCTGCAGGCCTCAAAGCACTCGTGCTCAGCAGTGATCCCATGGTGTTTGAGCGTTTTAACTACTACCTCCTGCAACATCTGAGGACACAAAAGACAGACACACACATGCACTTTTGTATTAGCACAATTGTGAAAACGTTAAATCTAGTTCTGTTTATTCCCTAACCACCTAATGCTAAACCGGTTCAGAGAAACTAATTTTAGCATGGCTCCCCTTTTAAAAAGGAGAGGATGTCAATATGTCTTGACTTTTGGGGGATGTCCTTGCACTGAACCGCACGCCTTTACATTCACAGCGTGTGCTCGCAGGTACAAACATACAAATATTTCACTGGTAGCGTCGACAGGGAAAACACATTCCAGAAATAAATAGATCCGCCTTTAATCTTGTCACAGCGACTGTTCTGAGGAAACACTATAAATTATTGTGAAGAATCATTGGTGCCATTCAGTCTCACGAGGAGTAGAAAGGCAGCTTTTAATCTCTGTCCTGAATAAACTGGTATCATTATTTCTGAATAGGGCCAACTGTTCTTTTCTATACTTGGGTTTGGAGATGATAAGCCTGTTTGCATAGTAATCAGAAACCAGAACAAGTCAAGGTCGGGATGCAGAATGTGAGCTGTAACGGGGGGACAACGTAAAACAGCATGGAGGGGGGTGTGTGTGTGTGTGTGTGTGTGTGTGTGTGTGTGTGTGTCTGTGTGTGTCTGTGTGTGTTTCTGTGTACATACACTGTACATATACGTAAAAGATGAGGCAGGAAAGTGTGTGTGTCTGTAGAGGCAGGCAGCAGGTGATATGATAATGATGCGGTTGTTAAACTGCCTCTACCACAACATTATAATGCAACCCACACATTCACAGTGATGACATGCAAAACATTTATCTTTGGTAGAGCTCTGGAAAAATTATAATTTTGCGTAGGTGTGTCTGCGCATGTGTTTATTTTGTTGTGTGAGTGTGTAGGGTTAGTGGTGAGAGCAGGGTAATATCAGACTTTTTTCGGTTCCAGAAAACAGTTTATTACAACTTGCTTTATTTCTTGTACTAGCCTTTATTTTGTCAGTTATGAATATGGAAATTATGTCCAATGGAGAGAGGAATAAGTACAACATATAACTAAATGTGTGCCAATATACTGATTGTACTATATACTGTGATCAAATCCAATTACTAATGGTAAATAACCATGCCAACAAATTTATTTCTGTTATTGCTGCCTTTAGTAACCACTGTCGCTTAGTGGGTAACTGAATATTGTGCGCAGTGCCCTGCCTTCATTAGCAGCTTTCTCTTCAAGATTTGTTTATCCACAAGGAGCAACTTCAGCCTGTCAAACAGAGGTTGTTAGACCGCAGTAAGCAAACAACCGCTCCTTGTCTGTTTGGCCTAGATACTGTGGGCGAGGACTAGTGCTAGTTGACCCAGGGAATGAAGAAGTTTATGGTGCAGAGAGCACAAACAGTATACTTAAGGCCTTCCTCATGTTGTTGTTATACTGTTTAAAGTGTCATCACGTTTTCCTGCAGAGTCCAACAAAACCATTCACATCTAGTTTGTTAGCTCTAAACCCAAGGCTAATATGGTGCTAGGTAATTTTATCGTGTTTAGTTGTTATTGAAAAGTTTGATAGCCAGTCGAGCAACATAATGGGGTGCGATGTGCGCAACACCAAAGCGAAAATATATAACATGAACCAATGACCAGAGGTAATAAGAGAACTGAAGCTAATAAGGTAAAAAGTCATTTTTCATCACATTGAAACTTTAATGTGGAAAATGTACTTCCAAAGTGAAACACTGAATATGATTTACTGCCTTGATAGCAACTTTCAACTCTGTGAGAAACATTTATATAAACTGACAAAAACTATACTAACACATTAAGGCAGCATTGCTAATGTAATCATACAAAATGCCTCTTGTCTTTTGTTCAGTTATGAAACAAAAAACCTTGCAACCCTGAGCAAGGGTCTTTAGACATCCACAACAGTAAGTGCTTTAAATCTGTTCTCAAATGTCAATACTTGAAATGGCCCAGTGAGTTTGGCATGTGAGGAGAACATGTTTCCATGGTTACAATTATTCCTGAGTTATTCTGAATAAAAAATAACATAATCACTGTAATGCTAATTACATTAGCAAAAAAAAAAACAGGTTATCCTAATACAAGACACATTAGCGTGCGGCGCGTTGTCACGCCCCCACCCTGTTAGTTTCTGGGATGACTTTGGTGGTTTGTCCCTGTTAGCGATGATGTAACCTCGCTGCTGGAAGTTTAGATTTGTCAGCGGGGGGACAGTCACCAAACCTGGAGAGTAATGGACAGGGAAATCAACAGTGAGGCA